>CM076249.1:14699685-15054685 GCA_038380765.1 Odontothrips loti
GTACTGTACTGCTAGCTAATCCCCCGTGGCATTTCCACCGTGTCCACCACTGCCTCTCCTGTATTATCTTTAATATTATTTTCATCTCTCTTCTCTCTCTCTCGGCCGCAAGTGGTGGTCGTTGTCCTGAGCAAAGCAACTCCCACGTCCGGGCTGGGAAGGGAAGTGACGCGGCGTCCGTTGAGCTTTATTTCCGAGTTAACTTCTGGATTTGATAAAAGTTCTGGCCGCGCGCGGAATGCCCCGCTCTCTGGTTCATGGCGAGTGTAACGCAAAATCCTTTCTGCTGCGGGCCGTGCGCCGTGCGTCATCCTTCTGCGGAAAGGAATCTTTTTGCCTCCACCGCCGCGAGAACTGCCGCTGAGTGGAATCGAGTTTGGTCAACCACAGACAATCCCGTTAGGGTCCCCTCTGTACAAGAACCGTGTCTGTGGTGTGCCTGAGCAGGCTGCAATGTGGTCCACGCCTCACTCCCACCCCCTCTGGCCGTAACTTTGCCCCCCTCCCTCCCCTTCCCCCACCCCAACACGTCCTCGACCTGGTCTTTACTGACCGCCTGATAGCTGGGTCCCGAGGGGGTTGGAATGGCGTGGCGACCGTGTACACCCTATGCTGCTCCATGCCCCCACGTTTCTGGAGCCATTCATCCATTTTCCTCACCTCCGGGACCCGTCCCCTCGCTTACGTGCCCATTTGCGCCGTTCGGTGCCGTCGCTGCGCACCTCTCCATGTCCGCGGGCTGAAATTTTTTTACGCCTTTTCCGCGAAAGAAATGAACATGTGCCAGGCCGAGGACACGCCTGCAGGGCAGGGCTGGGACGGCCTGGGCTCGGGGAGGGACTCGGGGAGGGACTCGGGGAGGGACTCGGGGAGGGACTCGGGGAGGGACTCGGGGAGGGACTCGGGGAGGGACTCGGGGAGGGACTCGGGGAGGGACTCGGGGAGGGACTCGGGGGGGGGGGACTCGGGGAGGGGGGGAGGGACTCGGGGGAGGACTCGGGGAGGGACTCGGGGGAGGGACTCGGGGAGGGACTCGGGGAGGGACTCGGGGAGGGACTCGGGGAGGGACTCGGGGAGGGACTCGGGGAGGGACTCGGGGAGGGACTCGGGGAGGGACTCGGGGAGGGACTCGGGGAGGGACTCGGGGAGGGAGACTCGGGGAGGGACTCGGGGAGGGACTCGGGGAGGGACTCGGGGAGGGACTCGGGAGGGACTCGGGGAGGGACTCGGGGAGGGACTCGGGGAGGGACTCGGGGAGGGACTCGGGGAGGGACTCGGGGAGGGACTCGGGGAGGGACTCGGGGAGGGACTCGGGGAGGGACTCGGGGGGGAGGGACTCGGGGAGGGACTCGGGGAGGGACTCGGGGAGGGACTCGGGGAGGGACTCGGGGAGGGACTCGGGGAGGGACTCGGGGAGGGACTCGGGGAGGGACTCGGGGAGGGACTCGGGGAGGGACTCGGGGAGGGACTCGGGGAGGGACTCGGGGAGGGACTAGGCGGCGCCCTGGAATTGGCAGCGGCGCGCTCGTCAAGTTGTTGTTGCCTTTGTCAGCGGGATGCGTCGGAGGGGAGGGGAGGGGGGGGGGTGCAGGGACGCCTGCGGGGCTGAGCTCGGGGCCCAACGGGGACCAACGGGGCCCTCGGGGGTGCCGCCGTCGTGCCTATCGACCTTCCCAAACTCATCTTTAATTACGCGCCAGGGCGCGTGCGGGGGGCTTTGGCGGGTTAAAAAGCTACCCCTACCCGGCCTGCATGTACAGGCGATAAGACTCGCATGGCCTGGCCCGGCCGCCCGACATAACCCCCCGTTGCTTTTAGCCAGGCTGTTGGGAGAGGCGCGTGAGCCGAGCCGAGCGAGCAGCCGTTAGGGGATGGGATAGGGTGGTGCGGTGGTGGTGGCTGTGCTGCTGCTGCTGCCCCGCCTTGAGGCGGTGCAAGTGTGCGGAAGTGCTCCTTTGCAACACACACGCACACGCACGCCGATGACTACAGCACCCTCTCATCCTGCCGTTACCAGCGGCCGCAGGCAGGCAAGCGGCGTAACTACAAAGCGTCACTTTCCCTACATAGAATCGACATCAAATGCTGCGAAGATTTTTTTTTAATTTCTTTTTCTTTCATTGAAACCGCGCGTTTCAAATTTTACCTTTACTCACCGCCGCGCAGGTTATTTCGGTATCCGCGCGGCTGAGACCTGTTCTCGATTTTACTGAAATTGCGGGCGCTTGTGCTGCGGCCGCGTTGCCGTCTTTATTTTTCTCTTTCCCTTTTCCCTCGCCCACCCGCACGTGTTCGGCGGTGTCTCTCTGTCTCTCTGTCTCTGTCTCTCTCTCTGTCTCTGTCTCTGTCTCTGTCTCTCTGTCTCTGTCTCTCTGTCTCTCTGTCTCTCTGTCTGTCTGTCTGTCTGTCTGTCTGTCTCTCTCTCTCTCTCTCTCTCTCTCTCTCTCTCTCTCTCTCTCTCTCTCTCTCTCTCTCTCTCTCTCTCTCTCTCTCTCTCGTATCCACGTCGATTTCGGCGCCTCTTTTCTATTTTTGTGCGTAAAAACCAAACCCGTTTTGGAGCAATCATGGTCCGTACTGCGGTGCGGGCGTGTGACCTCTGACCACCTCCACTCTCGTCATGGTGCCCGATGGCGGCAGCGGCAGCCCCATTTTTTTTCATTTTTATTGTAAAAATGAAAAAAAAAATGAATTGGTGCGCGATGACAAAGGCTCTGGCGGACGCGATAAAGTCGATGAATGTGCGAACATTATATTGTCATGGCTGAATTTCGGGGAGACTGGATATCTGCGCCGAATGGATTGTGGCGAGTCGAAAACTGTGGTGAGTGATTGGGGTCCCGCCAGGTGAGGGGGGCTCCCGGTGTGCGCTGCCCATTCGAGGACATTATAATGTAGTTGTGCACACCTGTTGCGAACCTCAATCAGCTGTGAAACTGGCACTGTTTGGCCTAACAGCCCTTGTTTTTGCTGATGTATTTTTTTTTGTCTTTAGTGGCAAAAAAAGCGTAAGGGGAGTGGGGTAGAAAAATGATAGCATTATAACATACTAATCATAGTCCCATTAGAGGGCGCCGCGCCATGGGCCTGTCAGGGCCCTGCCAGAGCCCTTGTTTTGTGTCGGGATTTTGAAGGTCGGCCGGGCATAAAGCAAATGAGGTGGAGGACGAGGTGGAGGAGAAGGAGGAGGAGGAGGAGGAAAGCTGCGTGCGCATAAGTTATTAAAACGGCGTTGCTAATGGAAAGATCCTTAGAGTAGGACTGCGCGGAGTCGTGCTGCCTGCCGTGTCTGTTCGATTTCTCCGTTCCGCGTGCCTCGGTTTGCTGAAAATGTCTGACTCGCGCGTCGCCGCAACTCTCGCTCCGCCATCCTCTCCTTGCTTTCTTCTTTCTTTTTTTCCTTCTTTTTTTTTCGTCGCCCAGAGGAGACAGTAGGGAAGAGAGTGTGTTTCGCTCTAATCCATGGGTCCTTTGTCTTTGGAGAGTTTACACAAAATAAAAGGACGAGAAGCTTTTGCGGCGAAAGTTATATCCCCGCAGTTAGTGGGCGGCCCTGAGCCTCATGCTCATGCCCAGCAGGCTGTGGGGGGGAGAGTGTTGTGCCACACCTTCTCCCAGGAATACCGTCTCCGTCCGAGCATCCGAGGCGTAGCCCGCACCCGTCCCAAGTCCCTTTCTCCGTCGCCCGGAAAACTATTCCTCGAAGGCTGAGCTCGCGTATTTATAGCTCGTGAATTGTGTTTTCCGCGAAGGTCTAGATGTGGATGGAGTCGGTGAGCGGCCGTTTGGCGCCCCGCGCACCGCTGGCGCCGCCCGGCACGCCACCTGTGGGGTGGGTCTGGGCCTTGGGCCGGGCCAGGGGAGTGCCGATGGACCTAAATAAGCGTGTAATCTTGTGGAATCGGGGTTAGCGCCCGCTGCGTCCTTTCATCGCCACGCCCACGCAATGAACTGCCCGGACCCCGCCGAACCTGCGATTGAATCCGACGCACCGTCTGATGCCGTCTCCGGCCGGGAGCGGCCCGAGGGAGCCCGGAGGAGCCCGGAGGAGCCCGGAGGAGCCCGGAGGAGAGCGGATCCACGGTAATGGTTTCACCCCCGTGCACTCGTTGGGGATGTGACCCGCCCGCTGTGCCTTTGCGACGCGCAGTGTGGCCTGCCTGTGCGTCGTGATCTCCCCCCCCCCCTCCCCGTCCATCTGCAGTGCGTTCAAAGCAGGAGAGCGGATGGAAATCCACCATGGGCGGAGTCGGAGCGTGCAGCATGGCGCCCGCCGGGTAGGCAGTCCCGACGTGTGAATGCACGCGTGTCGTGCGGGCTGGCCTACCTTAGCAGGCGGCCTCCACTGCCTACACTCCTTATTTTTGTTTCGCTGTCCGCGCGGGGCTGTGATTGCCGAGTCTTATCAGACCGAGTCTTGCCCGGCGTGTGGGTTTTCACCACTCCCGTCCGCTGCTTCCCCCCCCCCCCCTCCACGCCAGTGCCGCCTTTATGTTTATGGACTAAGTTTGTGACGCTGAAGCCAATGTGGCCGCGGAGCTGCGGCTAGTGCCGTGGGACAGGAGGGACTGGGGCTGGGCGGGGCGTGGGCGTGTGAGCCGCCCGGAGGTGCCCGGAGGTGCCCGGAGGTGCCTACCACGCCCTGCACAACGACTGCTACGGACGCTGCGTGGTGCAAACTTCGCGGAACACGTCTTTTAGACGCCGTCGTGTGCGCCACAACCGCGGCCTGATCTCCCCGCTATCTGCGCTCTATCTTCCTATTCAATTTTTTTTTTATGCCGCTTGTCATCTTGCGTGTCCTGCGCATAATGTGCCTCCTAACCCCTGGCTCGAAATCCTGACCCAGTTCTCTCGTTCGTGTATAGCATGCGAATCAGACACGGTCTGGTCGTGTGTGCGTGTGTGTGTGTGTGTGTGTGTGTGTGTGTGTGTGCGCGCGCGAGTGTGTGTGTGTGTGTGTGTGTGTGTGTGTGTGTGTGCACCCTGCACTGCCGCCGCTCCCCGCGGGTAGGCGTGGTCCGCCATGGCACCACGGCTGTGGTGCTCTGCGTGGGCGTAGTCTGTGTTTGTGCAACACTGATGCTGCACGGCCACACCATCTCCCCTCGCACTCCCTACGCGTCATCCCCCATATTTCTCTCTCTCTCTCTCTCACTCTCTCTCTCTCTCTCTCTGTCTCTCTCTCTCTGTCTCTGTCTCTCTCTCTCTCTCTCTCTCTCTCTCTCTCTCTCTCTCTCTCTCTCTCTCTCTCTCTCTCTCTCTCTCTCTCTCTCTCTCTCTCTCTCTCTCTCTCTCTCTCTCTCTCTCTCTCTCTCTCTCTCTCTCTCTCCCTCTCTCCTCTCTCTCTCCCTCCCCCTTACTCCCGTCCCGTCCCTCGCATCCCCCCCCCCCCCCTCTCTCCCTCCCCTCTCTCCCTCCCTGCTTTTGCTCCGCGGGCTCCGTAAATTCTGCATCAGCATCCTCATAGATTACATACGCGAGATGAAATATTTAACCCGCTCCTCCCTCCTCGCGCTAATCTGTGTTTTAGTAGTGCAACAGGGCCGGCCGCGGCCGCCCCGCGCGTGTGTATGGCTGTGAAACTTTTATCAGCCGCAGAGCGGGAGGCGTGTGCGCGCTGAACAGTGCACCGGCAGAGTGTTCAGCGGTAACTGTCCGGAGGCGGCTGCGTTCTGCGTCGTTATACCCTGCTTTTACAGCAGTGTATCTTTTTAACCCAACCACACCACGTTGTGTGTTTTCGTGTGTCCCTCGGCGGTTGCTTGACGGTCCATTCCATTTGGTAATGAGTTAGACACGCACCTGGTGTGGGGTCTGTGATTGGACATCCCTTCGCACCCTTCACTTCTGTCTCCCCCCACCCCCAACCGCACTCTCACGCCGCGCCACGCCCGCTGCCGCTGGTGCCGCTTTATTTCCAGGCTCAGCACGATGCTTTGCGGGTTCGAGGCGGGGGGTTGATTAAACAGGCCGCCCCGCCGCCGAGCACCCGGCCCGGCACCCCCAGGGCACCCCCAGGGCACCCCCAGGGCACCCCCAGGGCACCCCCAGGGCACCCCCAGGGCACCCCCGCCGATAGAATGTGCTGCACACTGCCGTCATTGTCTCCTCTCTCTCTCTCTCTCTCTCTCTCTCTCTCTCTCTCTCTCTCTGTCTCTCTCTGTCTCTCTCTCTCTCTTTCTGTCGCTCTCTGTCTCTCTCTCTCTGTCTCTGTTTCTCCGTCTCGGTCTCTGTTTCTTCGTATCTTTGTCTCTGTTTCTCTATCTCTGACTGTCTTCTCTGGCCTCTTCCGGCGACGGCCCTGACGGGGATGTGAAAAGTGTATGTGCTAGTGTTTTGGTGTGTTTGTGTGTGTGTCTGTGGAAGCAGGGAGGGGGGTCTGAAGGACCTTTTGGGAAGGGCTATGGCCCTTAGGATAGCATGCGGAGGGATAGGGATTTTCGAGGTGGTGGCACAGAAGTGTTGTTGAAGGGTTGGAGGAGAGGGCAGGGGAAGAGCTTGGGAAGAAGGGGGGGGGCGGCTCTGCTTGCCGAGCGGCGTCTGAGGCAGACAAATGGCCCAGCCAAGCGAGGCGAAGGGGGAGGGGCGGGCTGGGGTCTGACGTCACCGCAGAGCACAGTCCAGCACAAGCCAGAACCACCAGCCCAGGGCACCAGCCGCGCTGCCTGCCTACCTATGCATTCTGTGGGCCGGGGGGGCGGCTCTAGGACAGCTACCCGCGGCAGGCCCGGCGCACAGCTCTGGGTTGGAAATGGCGGCCGGCCGTAAAAAGGCTACGGCCATCCCGGGTCCCGGGGCTGGCGGACGGGCCGGGCCGGGCCGGGCCGTGCCGTGCCGTGCCGTGCCGTGCCGTGCCGGGCCGGGCCGTGCCGTGCTGGCAGCAGACTAGTTTGCTATCGCCCCGCGCTGGCTGCGCCCCCGGCGGGGCCACGGCTCGGCCCAGAGCCCCCTGCATGAATTGATTGTTTCCCTGGTCCCGGGGGCACGCCGAGGGGCCGCGACGGACGGGGCCGAGCACTGGCTGGACTCGGGCTGCGGCCTCGGCGGCCTCTGACGCAGCGCGGCCCGGCCCGGCGGCCAGGTAGACAGTTGGCGTGGACCTCATGCGAGGGCGGGACAAGGACACACTCGGCCGCAGGCGTCAGAGGCCGCCGCCAGAGGCTGCCGCTGGAGCCGCCCCGCCAGAGGCCGCCGCCAGAGGCCGCCGCCAGAGGCCGCCGCCAGAGGCCGCCGCCAGAGGCCGCCGCCAGAGGCCGCCGCCAGAGGCCGCCGCCAGAGGCCGCCGCCAGAGGCCGCCGCCAGAGGCCGCCGCCAGAGGCCGCCGCCAGAGGCCGCCGCCAGAGGCCGCCGCCAGAGGCCCCCGCCAGAGGCCCCCGCCAGGGGCCCCCGCCAGAGGCCACCGCCAGAGGCCCCCGCCAGAGGCCCCCGCCAGAGGCCCCCGCCAGAGGCCCCCGCCAGAGGCCCCGCCAGGGGCCCCCGCCAGAGGCCACCGCCAGGGGCCCCCGCCAGAGGCCACCGCCAGAGGCCGACGTCAGGGGCCCCCCGGGGGGGTATTGGTGACTGCGGCGGCCCATGCGTCACGGACGAGACGCCCACCCACGCGGGCCTTTGCCTTGCGATGGTTACCACTTCCAGGGAATGGCTCCTCGGATCCTGGCCCGATGGCTGGGAGATGCTATGGACGGGGACGGGGGCGGAGGGAGCCAGGGCGCGCTGCATCCCGGCGTAACGGCGGCGGTAATCCTGGAGGCCGCTGCGAGGCCGTCGGGCCGGACCCGGACTGGCGTGGGCGGGCGTGTGGTGTGACTGTGTGTGTGTTGTGCGCGCACATGTGCACACGTGTGCCCCCGAGGAAGTAAGCTTGTATTGTGATGTGTGCCGCCGCTCCTTATGCGTGTGTACGACTCTCACATGCAGACTCGTGCCCCATCGGCCCCATTCCGCCTATAAACTCGAACACAACGGATCGTGAAGGTCGGCCCGTTTTTTAATTACTCTAGTTCTTGTTCCTGTTTACGTAGGTTTTCATTATATTTTTTTGTGACTCTTTTTGGGTCCTGTGTCTATTTGGAGTCTACATCGTTAATTTGAATTTTTGATGCACTGTGAAAAAGAAAAAGACAGAGTTTCCCAGCTGCGCCATGGACAGCGCGTGAAATGTATCCGACACGCTTTAATCCTCCCTTCCTCCCTCCTCCTTCTGTCCCGCAGGAACGCTCCGTTCGCCAGCGCCCCCAGCGACCCTCCCAGCGCCATCCTGCGCCGCATCAGCGAGGACGTGGACATGGAGCACGGCAACTGGCAGGCCGTCTCGGACCAGGCCAAGGTGGGTTAGGAACAGAACGGGATTCTGCCTCAGGCTGATTGTTTTCATGGTTTTCCTGTACACGCGTTAGGGGTATAATGTCCTTTTCGACCGCTGTTAATAAAAAAAAAATAAATTAATTATTCATTTTATTTAGACTTAATAGTGCGCTGTGCGTGGATTATTGCCGCTGCCTAGAGCGCTATTGTATAGAATGAAAGAGCAGCTGCGGGTTGGAGTAAGCGGCTTCCATTGGAATGCCCCTCCCCCTTTTCAATAATTATTAATAATGGCCCGTTTTCCTCTTGATTTCTCTGCAGGGGGGGGGGGGGGGGGAGTGGTGGCAGCGGGGGTCATGGCCGCACACTTCGCGTGCGATGTGCGCTGCCTGCCGCCTCACAGTGAAATAATGCAAGTTTGCCTGTGAAAGTTTCATTACTTGGCGCGGTCGAAGGGTCCAGCCCGCGGCATTGTTTGCCGCGGACTTTTTGTGTCCGCTGCAAACATTTAGAGAAAAGGACCATGATGATTAATTTGCGTTTTATTTTTATCATAAAGGGAGTTAATATTATTTCGGCCGCGTGTTCTTTATGTGGGCTTTCCCTTTCATGATTTTCGGTCTTGGGGCAGAGTTTCAGGGTCAGCCCTAGCAGACCCCCGAGCGCGAAAGGGTGTTGCGCGAATTTCCTACTGGCAGCAGTGCTTCCCCTCATCGCTGCGATGGTGGTTGTTCTCGGAGATGACCTCGGCGCACTGTCAGGACAGTTCTTTACGAGGCTCGTAAACAGGAGTCAAAACGTTGGGAGAGGGTCGCATTTTGCTGTAAAGCTACCGTGACTCGTTCAAGTCGCCCTGAATTACGACACGGTCGTCTTGACAGACCCCGTGATTTAGGTGGACTCCATGGGGCTAAGCGCAGCGCAATTCCTTTACAGGATTGTGTGTGTAAGGTGTTTCTGGCCACGTCTGACGAAAACTTGCGCCGCCTCTCCGTTTGTATTTTTTAAAATTTGTTTTGTCGATTTCAGGAGCTGGTCCGTATGATGCTGCACGTGGACCCGAACCGGAGGCCGACGGCGGAGCACGTGCTGAACCACCCCTGGCTGCAGCAGCGCCACCAGCTGCCCCACGCGCGGCTCTGCATGCCGGAGGGGGCGGACATCAAGGTGAGGGCAAACGTCGACTTGAGGTAGCCGTGGTGTTTCGGGTCGTTGCTGACGGACGTTTTCATTTGCAGGGCGCCATCGCGGCCACGTACAAGGCCATGAGCCAGTCCCCGCGCGCCCCCAACTTGGGACCGGTCGTCATGTCCGACTTGGCGAGGCGGCGGCGAAAGTCGAGGCCCACATCGGCCACGGACGTCTGAGTGAAAAGAGAGGAAGAGGGATAGAGAGAGAGAGAGAGAGAGAGAGAGAGAGAGAGAGAGAGAGAGAGAGAGAGAGAGAGAGAGAGAGAGAGAGAGAGAGAGAGAGAGAGAGAGAAGGAAGAGGAAATAAAATGGCGACCCTCTCGGACTGGACCGGGACGGATGCGCTGCGCTGCGGATCGATGTCGGAACCACGGAAGCAGCGGTTGGAGGATGTTAATCAGTGTTTGTTTGTTTGTGTGTGCGCCCGCGCGTGTTCCTGTCTTCACCTTGTTTGGTTATGATAATATGTTTAATGTGATATTTTCCCCCGGACTGATTCGTCCGAAAGGGACTAGGAAATGTCGGAACCATATTTGCAAGCGTCCGCGACAATATATTGCTCCCTTCTCCCTTTTCCATTGTTCTGCTTACTTAATGCAGGTAAATGTCATTCTTTCTGCTTTCCCTACCGTTCGGTCTTTTTTTCCCCATTTTCTGTGTACTTCCAGGCCTGCGAGCTTATGTAGAGAAATTGCAGTGAAGAGATTGAGCCGCAGGGTTGTTGTTGTGTCAATTTTGATCTTTTAGACCCTAATAATAGTTATTAGCTTCCATGATCATTTTTAGCACCTATGCATCAAATATCTTGTTTTGTACAATCTTCTTTATAAAATCTTTTACTATGCATAATATTTTGTGGAGCAGAAACCACTTGGTTTTTCGGGCGGAATGTTTCGTAATTTAGTCATGTTTAGGAGGTTGCTACTATCGGTTATGTGCGGATTGGTTACTCCTCTTTATTATACCTTCTCCTCTTTGATGTGTGAGTCAAGTATTTCTATTGTATTTTTATCATGTTGCTGGCTTGGTGCAGATTTCTAGCATCTTGCGACATTCCTTGACATTCCCTTATTTTTTAAAGCACATTCTTACACATGTAACTAAGTATTTGTACCTGAGGACGAAATATAGAAGGCAGAAAACAGGATGAGCTTTGTATTTTTACTGTAATTTCTGTGATTATTTATTGGTTAGCCGCTGAACAAAGTCGTCTGTAAACACTATCAGTCTAAGTTCCTGGATTGTAAATTGATTATTGTTGTGAATATTTATGAATGTATGGATATATGTTATTTCTAGAACAGAGATTCAAAGACAGTCACTATCATAACCTTAACCATTTGTAATATTTGTGATAATTAGTTTTGATTTTTCCATGTACCATCATAATTTTGACCCCATTTTTAGGCTTTTCTCTGTTCCTTCTGGATTGTGTAAGATCTAGACATCATTTTTTGTCATCTTGAAATGAAACTTAACAAATTATTGACATCTGCATTACACCGCATTTATCCGCGTTCTTCTTGAACTCTTCAACAATTCTGTTAGTCCAATCTGTGTTGTTGTGTAGGTGTGAATATTGTATTTATGTGCCCGCATGATGTGATGAGTGAAAGAGTATGCATAACTATATATATATATATAATGTAGCTGTTGTATGTTTTTGTTTATTATTTTGCCCCCTGTTATAAGTCACTTTGTTATGATTTTAATAAAATATAACATCATATTTTGCTGTTCGTCTTTCAATACGCTCCATTACCTCCTATGAAATGACGCTCACGCTGCCAAACAGCCAGCCATGGCCTCAGTCACATAAGAAAAGTTGCATGAAAGCGAGGTTCTTTTAATTGAATGAAAAAGACGACCGGGAAGGTGGAAAGAAGTCGAGCTCTCACCCGACACTCGCAACCTTTTCCACGCACAATCCTTTCCCGGAACCAACCGGTTGAGTGTCAATTTCAAAGACGGCAATAAGGGGTATTTTATAAATTTATTTTTAATAAAAGTGAAAAGTCTGAGTGCAGGGCGCAGGTCGTGTGCCCTTGGCATGGCTCGACACCCTACCCGCGGACCTGTCCCTTTGACCGCTTCCTCGAGACATTCCGAATGGAAAGAGAAACGACTGCACCACTTACCCCCATTTCACGTGGAAGAGCGACCAGGCAGAGGCGCCGGCAGGGTGGCTTTAGGCTTTTGCCTGCCCGCTGCGCTCTCACTCGCCCTTTTTTTTTTGTCTTCAAAGGGGGCGGCGGCGCGGCGTCTGCCTAATTTTTTTCTTCTCCTTCTCCTCCTCCTCCTCCTCCTCCTTTCTGCCGGTCGGCCAATCAACTCTCCCCGCCGTGGCCGTCCCGTGCGTCCCACACTCACCTAACCCCCTCCCCCGCACGACGACCCGCCGAGGCCAAGCCACCCACGCTCGCTGCGCCACGCTAAAGGGTTGGAGAGAGAGAGAGAGAGAGAGAGAGAGAGAGAGAGAGAGAGAGAGAGAGAGAGAGAGAGAGAGAGAGAGAGAGAGAGAGAGAGAGAGAGAAAGAGACAGAGCGAGACACACACACACACACAGAGGCGCAGGCATCTCACGTGCCGAACACAGGACCTAACTCGCGCGGGGAGTGAAGAGAGAGAGAGAGAGAGAGAGAGAGAGAGAGAGAGAGAGAGAGAGAGAGAGAGAGAGAGAGAGAGAGAGAGAGAGAGAGAGAGACCCGATCACTCGGGGGAGGGGGAGGGGGGGGGGGGAGGGCACCCCTGAACCACGTCACGTATGACAAGGGGCATCTACTTTGGTGCAGACAGCGTGATCGTGGGGAGCACAGAGCGTCGTCACGGTTCACTGTTCGCCGTTAATTCCGTTCGTTGAGCTGTCCCAGTGCTGTCCGGGTCAGGTCAGGGTCTGACCACCGGACTGTGGGGGCGGGGCACGGCGGGGCACGGCGGGGCACGGCGGGGTTGGGGCGGCCAGCGACATGGAGGGTGGCCGGAGGTAGGCGGCCGACCCGAACTCGGACTCTGGCGGTGCATCTCGTCGAGGATGTTGTGCGCCCCAATTAGGATCGGTGAACAGCCTCAGTCGCGTCAGCCCCGCGGACCCGAACATCAAACAGAGTTCGGTTGGGAACAAGAAAAATCGGGCCAACAGTAATGGCGCGCGCTGAGCCCGACGCAGGGCTGCCGCGCACATTAGCAGAAAATAAATTGTGTGTGGTTTTTTCTTTGCGTATCAATGTGGCATGACTGGCCCGGTATAGATCTCGGTATAGAGGTTTCCAGCGCGGCTCAGAAGCGGAAGCTGAAGAACAAAACCACTTCCATACCGGAAACTCTCGAGAGCAAGGTATGAGAAATATTGATGCGTAAGGGCCGCGCCAAATATGGGAATTTCCACCAAATTCACTCGAAAACGCCATTCAAGTTTCTCATACCTGCCCTCTGGATTTTCCGGTCTGGAAGTGCTTTTGTTCTTCAGCTTCCGTTTCCAAGTCTCATTGGAAACGTCTATTTGATGCGGCCGGTCACCTCTCGTCCACACGGATAGCTGTGAAGCCGAGAGACGCGGCCAAGCGGCGGACGGACTGGGGCGGCCGCCGTGCCGGACTTCCCCTCCCCGCGCCGCGGAGCCAGCGGAGCCAAACATCATCGTGGGCCACATCACATCACCTTCACGACACCCTTGATTTCCCGCCGGCCATGGCCTGGAAACGACCGGAGCCCGCCCGGAGACTGGGCCGAGGCGAGCGGCCAGCGGGCTGGGCGCAGAGCCGAGCCGCGGCGCAAACCTTTGACCTTTCATTATTTCCCTCGCGGGGGCCTCATTCCTTTTTCCAGAAAGGAAAAAAAAGGGGGGAAAAAAGCGGGGAGGAACAACCCGCTTGGACCAGTCGGCTTGTCTGTGGTTTTGTGGCCACTCCTGATACGAACCGACTGCCACAAGAGAGAACAAACACAAGTCAAACGATCGATGCAAGAGTTGAACCCGGGACACATCCTGTTGAGAAACAGCGCCTCAACCAGTGCGACTAATGAGCCACAGTGTCCACCTCTCTGAGTTTCCAGAAGCACTATGGTTGGGTGTGGGCCGGCCGGGCCGCGGCGGGTTCGTTCGGTGACGTGATGTTTCCCGCTGCTGATATATAGCGGTTGCTTCCAGGGCTTTCCGCCACCACTACCGCCACTCCCTCCCCCTCACCCCTCTCAGAGGCGTGCAGTCGGGGAGGCCCTTGGGAAGACACCGCTGTCCACACTCCGCTGAGTCCTCAAGGGTCAGCAGCAGCAGGAGAGGATGGCCGTGTTTTTCGTCTTGAAAAATACTACTAGGCTGCCCAAAGGCCAATCGTGGGCGAATTTGTGTCGCGTGTTTTGTAGGGGTAGTTTTAGTCCTTTGGGGTTCAAAATTCGCGTAACTTTGTTACGTTACAATAACAATATTTCAGTTATTAGTTTCAATCATCGCGTATAAGGAACGTCACAGCTGATATGCACCCATAAGGCGGTCGGCAGGGGGGCGTCAGCCGGTGACGGACGGACAAATTTTTTTTCGGTCGCTGATAGCGCTCCGCCTCGCGGCTCGCTGGCGCTCGCCCGCTCGCTTCCGCGATAAATAAACCGGAGGCGCGCGTCCACAAAGAGGAGGGACACGAAGAGAAAGGAGATGAGCCACCGGTAAACCTTGGGTAGCCGCGACAGGTGTCGATCCCAATGGTGAGGGGCTGTGGGTGTGGGGCTGCGGTTTGGCTCGGCTTACAACGTGACATTCGCGCCGCGGCACGAAGTACAGAATACGCAGAGGGTCAGCTCTTACGGGGCCTTGCAAACCTTCGAGGCTCGTTAGGGTATTCCGCGCACACCAGTAGGAGTACCAACCCAAACCACAAAATTATCACTTTCAACCCCCCTGTGTGCGCCCTTATTCTTCAGTGCCCGTGAACGTCCGCTGGCGCAGAGAGCGCCCGGAGGGTAGGCCAGCCCGCTGGTCACTGGTGTTCGCACATTGCCTACCCATCAGGCGCTCCCGGCTGCCGCCGGTGTGTTTTAGCGTATGATCAGAGGGAACACCGCGGAAAGAGTAGGAGAAGGAAAGGAAAAGGGGAGGGGGAGGGGGGGGGAGAAAAATAGAACGGCTTTGGCGTGTGCAAATATATCCGTCATAGAAGCCTGGCCAAGAGCGGCGGCGGCGGCGGCAGGAGTGTCGGGGATGCGCGTGGGCGTTGGCGGGGGCTGTGCAAGATAAATTGCCTCAGACCGGATCGTGTCGGGTTGGGATTCGGTTCGGTAGTGTGCAACGTGAGACTTGCCGAGCAAGCGCTGAGATGACGAGGATGAAAAGCTGGGGGGGGGGGGGGGTAACAAACCGAGACGCGCCTCTCTGCAGTGCCTCTCTGCAACCTCTCCGACCCCGCCAAAAGAGACTACACCTAGAAAATCGCATTTCCCTGATTCGAAACAAAACTCCGCAGGAACTGGGAACATTTCCCACGAATCGATGGAGATGTTGTCGAGGGAGCTATGATAGTAGATACATTTTTAGGACGGTGAATGTGCGTGTCGCAGCCAAGGGCTGAGGAGGCCGAGGACGAGGCCAAAGGGGCTGAGTCTGTCTGCTGGCGAGCCCTCCGTTGGGCCTACTGCCAGCGGGCCGGTTGGACCGGGCCTCCAAGCCCACCAAGCCCTCCGTACGAAGCAGCTACTAGTAGTTCACCTCTCCACGCTGTAAATTCAATTTCAGCCCCGCGTCCCGTCCCGAAAAGGCGAGGCAAAGCGTTCGTATGGACGTCAACCTCTTTCAGCGCCACATGTAGTCGTCGGGGTGCAGGGGAGCGAGCCGAGCACAGGGGCCCCGGGCCCCGGGCCCCGGCACGGCACGACAGGGAAGGAACAGAGGTGGTGTACCCAGTGTGCGCCGAGCCGTGCCGAGCCGTGCCGAGCCGTGCCGTGCCGAGCCCAAGACGACACGGACTTTAGATTGGGTTCGGGGCGCTGGGAGGCAACGCTGCCGAGACGCCGACCAGGGGCCAGGCCAGGCCTTGGGCCGCCCTGGGCAAACAGAATTTGAAGCTCGTCGGGTCGGGGGGTGGGGGGGGCCGCGGGAGCCGTGGGGGCCACTGGGGCTGGGCCCCACTGCTAGGCCCCATGGGCCGGAGCGGAGCGAAGGGCATCCGCCGTGCGAAAATACCATAATACCATACCATACGGCATCGGCTCTTAATTGTGCCTCACTTAAGCCGGGTCGTCTTCCCGACCGATGGCCCGCAGCACAGCGTTGGGCACCTCTGGAAGCCCCCTGCCACCGCTGCTGCCACCGCTGCTGCCACCGCTGCTGCCACCGCTACTGCCACCGCTACTGCCACCGCTACTGCCACCGCTGCTGCCACCGCTGCTGCCACCGCTGCTGCCACCGCTGCTGCCACCGCTGCTGCCACGACTGCTGCTGCCACCGCTGCTGCCACCGCTGCTGCCACTGCTGCTGCCACTGCTGCTGCCACCACCGCTGCTGCCACCGCTGCTGTTCCGCCCAAGCAGACACAACGAGGATACTTGCTCCGCCCGGCTCCGCCCGGCTTCGCCCGGCTCTGTGCGCTGCGCTGCTTAATGGCGGGGAAATCACAGAGCACACGGCTCATCGTGCGTGTAGCGGATCCGAGGACGGCGCCCCCTCCCCTCCCCTCCCCTCCCCTCCCCTCCACTCCCCTCACTTCCCCTCCATTCTCCTTTCCAAGGAAAATAGTGGCTCCGGTCTTATCGGATCTCTCACTCTCCGCTACGCTGTTTGGGTGGGTGCCCCGCACCGCCTCGCCGCTGTCTACTGCTTTTGCACCTTCCCGGACATCTCCGGGCGGCACGGAGCTCAGCCAAGAGACTCCCGGCTGCTCCCGGCCCGGCAGCAATCAAAGGCCACTTGCCACTTCTGAGAGTGGGGGTCGTTTGCTTGGAGTTGCTTAAAGAAGACCCGCCTCTCGACTTCTCACTCCTCTCTCTCTCTCTCTCTCTCTCTCTCTCTCTCTCTCTCTCTCTCTCTCTCTCTCTCTCTCTCTCTCTCTCTCTCTCTCTCTCTCTCTCTCTCTCTCTCTCTCTCTCTCTCTCTCGCGTCCCACGTTTCCTTTCCAAACACCGGCGCCACCAGCGCGTCGTCCGCCGGTATAATCCATTTATCAGCGCTGACCTGAGAGATGAGTTGGAAGCGCCTGGCCTGGCGTGGCGGGGAGTGCGTCCAACTGCACCCCAGCCCGGCGTGCGCTTCCACTGACCTCCACCCTACCGCTCATCCATAATGCAGCATAAGTCTCTTTTTGCATCAGTCCGTCCGTCTGTCCGCGTGTTCGCTGAGGGGGCGCGTGGCGTTCGTGCGATCACTAGGAGGCATAGCAGAGCGGCCCTTGACCGCCTTGTGTGTGTGTGCTATATCCGATCAGGCCGCTATCCGCAAAATAACAACGTTGTTTTTTTTTTTTGTTTTTTTGGTTCCCAATTATTTCAGTTTCCAGTCTCGCAACCGCGAAAGTCACGACCTTTCACTGCGAGAGGCGCCTCCAGAAATAAACTTTTCCAAACTTATTTCCGTTTCGTTTTTCCTCCTTATTCTAGTGTCGTCGTCGCTGTTTTTAGTTCGTGTTTTGATCGTCATTTTTAATGGGGGGGGGGGGGGGATATACGCGGGTGCTTTGTTATTAGTGCTGACGCGGAGCTCGCCGACGGACTTCCTTCTCCCACTTTCTCTCCGTGGCCCTATTTTGTCAGCCTCCGCACTGCTGTGTGCTAACTTTGGGTGGGGAAATGGCAGTGTCGAAATAATAATGGCTTCGCTATCGGCACCCTCCACTCGCACTGCAAACCCGCCTGAGCGCCCGGCCGGCCCAAGTTGTTTGTCGCTTTCTCTTTCTCTAGTTGAACTTCCTACCCCGTCTTCTCCCTGTATACCCAACTCCCCCCTCCCCCCCTCTCTCTCCCTTTCAGCTTCCGCGTCCGAATCGCGGCCAGCACCACGGTCCGGTCGGGTGCGCGCGTGGTTTATTATAATTACGCGAAAGGCCCCGTCGGAAGCACCGCTCCCCAGTCAGCCCAGCTCGGCACGGCCGGCGGCCACTGGCAGGCGTCCGCTCCGACCCTGTTGCGTCCCGGCCGGGGAAGGAGGGGAAACCTAGCTGCGATAACACCACTTTTCTCACCCTATCGAGCGCATCTGTGCGGATGGTCCGGGATGGTCCGGGTTCATCGCAGAGCGCCAGCGGTCGGCCCCGTTAAAACACCGTCCCAACATCATCATCATCATCATCATCATCATCCTGGCCTCCTCGATGGCGTCCGTGACTCATGCGCGCGTCTTACGTCCGGCGGTAGCGGCTGCGGCATACGCCACTCTCACTCGCCCGGTATGACTATCGTAAAGGCGGCCAAAGCCATCAGCGTAAAACGGTTTTGAAATTGCCGCGGCGGTCCGGCGCGGGTAATACGGCAGAGAGGCCCATCCTGGGCGCACGTGCTGGCCACCGGGTGCCATAGAGAGCGCTGCAGGATGCCACAGGGCGTTCGTAAACTACGTACTTCCGGCCACCTTAACCCACACATTTACTACTACAGGGCGATTATAATTTTTTCCGGGGGGGGGGGGGGGGAAGGGATATTCAACCATGTCCAAAGAAACAAGATGGGCATGAAGCAAGCTTTAGCGTTCTAGGACACTCGTTCTTAAAAGTTTCTTGTGTCAGAAAAATGTGTGAGGCACAAGTAAAATTTATTGTGAATGTCAGGAGTAGAGTAGTAGAGGAAGCAAAGAACAAGTAAAAACTATCAGATCTCCAAATTCAATTTCGTTCTGCACACCACACACCTCTATTTTATTGCCGTCTACGTGGTAAGGGAACACCCACAAGCCACGAGGCATTTTCCGGAGGGTGGGCGCGGTGCTGGGAGCAAACCGTTAGGGGCTCGGGTCCGGAATCCGCCGGATTCCGGGCCTGGTGGGTTCGACTCCCACAGGCGGTTCCTTGACGCGCGCGACCCTAGGAGCAGGCTTTCGATCAGAATCCATAGTCACATAGCAGTGACTTATTCTGTCTCATGAAGTATGTGAACGGTAAGACCATGAGAATATGAGAGGTGAGACGGAGCCTCAGCGACATAGGCACGCGCGCACACACACACACACACACACACACACACACACACACACACACACACACACACACACACACACACACACACACACACACACACACACACACACACACACACACACACACACACACACACACACACACACACACACACACACACACACACACACACACACACACACACACACACACACACACACACACACACACACACACACACACACACACACACACACACACACACACACACACACACACACACACACACGCACACAGTCCCTCCCTCGGTCTCAGCTGACCGAGAAGCAGCCACACGGCGTAAGTGATGCATTGGCGGCTGGGGAGCCTTCGCTTCGCCCCGCCGTGCCTGCCCTCTCCCCCACCCCCCTCCTGCACCCCCCCGGTGGTCCCGGCCCTCCCACCCTCTCCGTCCGTCCGCGAGAATGTCCGGACGGTCCAGGCTTTTAAATGTTATGTGAGCTCAAATCATTACATACTTTTAGCAGATGATACCTCTTTAAACATAGCCTAGCTAAACTAAATAATATGGAAGAAAGGGGTGTCAGCTAGCTTGTACTTTAGTTGTAGGGGGAGCCGCGTCCGTCCGCGTCCATCCGCGTCGAGCATTGTCGCGCATCGCATCGTGGCATCGTTGCCCTCGCTGGCCATGCGAGCCATCCTGGGCGGGGAAAGGAAAGCACCCCGCTCCCCTCCTCCTGCACCCGCCTCGCCGCTCAAAAATTGCCTTTCCTTTCCTTTCAAATATCTTCAGCTCTCCCTCATAATACAACAAAAGATAAGTTCTGCTTCCACAGACAATTTCTAAACAGCCTTAAGAAACTGGAAGACATTTAGAGTTTGTATCATCTGCTTCCTATTTAAATGAGGATTTAAATTTTTTGTTCAAAAAATAAATATCTTTTCCCCCTCTTTTAAATTTTATTCTTCCACGCTCTTCCACGCTCTTCCGCGCTCTTTTCTGCAGCAGCAACATCGCGACGGTGGCAACAACCAACAGCTAACTGTAACAGTAGTAGGGGACCAGAGCGGTGAGATGGCACGGCACCGAGCCAGACCAGACCAGGCCAGGCCAGGGGCAGGCCCTGCCGGTGCGGGACGTAAAGAAAACGAGATTATACGGCATTATTTGGCCTGGGACGGCGAGTCGGGGCGACGAAGCTCACGGGCAGCACGGCAGAAGGGGCCGTGATCCGTAAGAGGAAAGGACTTCGAGCTCCGCAAGGCCCCGCCCCGGAGAGAGAGAGAGAGAGAGAGAGAGAGAGAGAGAGAGAGAGAGAGAGAGAGAGAGAGAGAGAGAGAGTCAGAACCCAGGAATAAGGTACACTACACGGCCCGAATAAGTATGATCGTTACGGGAGACGCTCCACGGAGCATGGACGGAACAAAACAAACTCCCAGAGCCCTCCAAGTCATTAATGAAAGGACTCGTACTCGTTGGCGAGTGCACGATCATCCCATGAGAAATCGCTCAACCTACCAACCCCTCTCCGCTCGTTCTATTTGCTTTCACTCGTTAAGGAGGTGAATCAAAAAATTAATGGGCGGTTTAGCTGTGAGGTGAAAGCTGGAAGGTAGGTTCTGTCCCCATCGGTTAAGAGACCATCTGCCCGTCATTTGTGCGAGGAGGGGCAGCTGAGTATTTCTTGAGTAATTAAATTCAGAAAAGCAGCCTTCATAAACTCTCAGAAATTTTTCGGAAACATTATGGTGACAGACCGGAAGGGACTATAAGAAGTACACGGACTTGACCAGGTGACGTACTCCTCTGTTCCGGCCCAGTCCGGCATCATGAGCTATCGTAAGAAGTGGAGAGCACATCCAGCCGGAGCCGGCAGGAGCCGGCAGGAGCCCCGGGGACTGTGTGCCCCCTGGCTGACCGCCTTATAAGGGGCGCACGAGCCCCAGGGAACGTTCCTGAACGTTCCTGAACGTTCTAGAACGTTCTAGAACGTTCCTGAACGTTCCCGAACGTTTCTGACCGTGGCTTCTGAGCAACTAAGGCTCCTCTAGTACTTATTTCTACATCCCCTATCGGTCCAAACATATTTTTATCAAAAATTGAAATACCAAAAAATTTCGCACAAAAAACAGATCAGGCAGCCTTGCCATTTTTTTAAAAAAAAATCTTGACAAAAAATAAAAATGAGATTTTTCGGTGGCGTTATGTGTGGACCGGCCCCTGGGACTTCTGTCGTTCGAGCCCCGGGGACTGTGTGCCCCTGGCTGACCGCGAGATCGAGTAAAAATTGAGTGTTTTCTCTCTCGCGATTCGTTTGGGCCCAAAAATGACCCTACGCCACGTCACGGCAGTCTCTTTCCCGTCCCGTACCCCAACATGAGCCTGCCGGTCTGCTGGCTTGCCTCCTGGTCGCGGGGACCCGCGAGCGTTAAGGCTTTACGAGTCCCGCGCCCCCCACGCTCCCCACGCCCCCTCACCTACCTCACCCACCTGTGGATGCGGGGAGGATCCTATGTCCGTGTCCCAAAAGCTGCCGACGACTCAAACATGAGCGCCTCCGCTTTGTGACATACAAACCTGGGGAGGGAACAACGTGAGCCTGTAAAAATACATTTTAATATTGGTACGACTCCTATGGGGCTGGTCCACAAATAAAAATCTTGTTTCTCGTGAGAATGAGGCATGGCATTGTCTTCTTCGCTTTAATTCTTTTTTTTTTTAACTTCAGGCAAATGTATCTGAGGTACAGATCCTGGTGGATTTGTACCCTCCGCATGTGAAACAGAAACACTTCCGGTGAAATGGTGCGCTACCGTAGCTCTCTCTCTCTCTCCCCTTCTTCTCTCGCTTCTTCTACCTCCCTCTGGCAAACACACACACACACACACACACACACACACACAGCGAACGGCCTTTTGTGAGGGCTATAAAGCGATCGTCGGCTGAAACTACATCGCACAGCGCTCAAGACCTAACGGAGAGACGCTTCTCGCCGCGGCCACAGAGTGCGCAGAGTGCAAAGAGTGCAGAGAGGGCTTCGGCGTGCGCGTGTAAGTGCCCCTCCAACTGGAGCCCTCACGGCACTTGCGGGGCCCCAGGCCCAGGTGCCCACGGGATGCACACACACACACACACACACACACACACACACACACACACACACACACACACACACACACACACACACAGCGAGGATGCGCTGAGTTAGCTGGGCTTCCAAGGATGCTGCACACGAATATGACCCCAGGTGTCGAGATCGGGTGGCAAAATCACGAACCGCGTGCGCCACAAATGAAAGCTACGCAAAGTGTAGCACGGGCCTGACCAGAGTGCCTGACCTGCAAAACTACACAAAGTGTAGCACGGTGCCTCACCAGAGGGCCTGACCTGCAAATCTAGCCCTCATGATGATCGTTTGGCGCGATACAACATCGAAAACAAGGGCAACACGCGTCGTTGGGGAGGAAAATATATTAACTCTCATAAATTATCAGAGTGTTTCCTTTTTTGGCCGGCGGCGGCGATGAGGAGGAGGAGAAGTTAGGGAGGGAGGGAGGGAGGGAGCGCTCTGCCAACAGAACAAAAATAAACGCGTCCGGGGGTAAATTAGCTGCTCATAAGCAGCGTGGTGAAAGATTGGCCGACATGCACCCCAGCCATGCACAGAGCCGCCGTGCCGTGCCGTGCCGTGCCGTGCCGTGCCGTGCCGTGCCGTGCCGTGCCGTGCCGTGCCGTGCCGTGCCGTGCCGTGCCGTGCCGTGCCGTGCCGTGCCGTGCCGTGCCGTGCCGTGCCGTGCCGTGCCGTGCCGTGCCGTGCCCAGGCCACACCGCGCCGCAATCGGGCCTTCGCCTCTGGCTGGCCTGACAAATGGACCAATTTGATTTTGACGTCACGGCGCGGCCAATCTGGACGGTCGATCGCCTTGCTCGCCGTCCACGCGAAGGGAGGGGGTGGGGGTTGTGGGGGGAGGGGGGCGGGGGAGGTGAGGGGGAGCAGAGGGGTGAGCCTCAAGTCAAGCGCGGCCTTTGTGATGATTAGGAGTACATTTCGGTGTGGTTGCCGCGGCTGGCCGCGCCGCCCTGCTCGGAACTCGGGGCCCGTCCAGTGCGGGCAGATGCCTCCTAAGAGTGGAATAGCTCCAGCAGCTGTCGAGATCATCCAACGGCACAGCCGCAAACCTAATTTGTCCAGTCTGGGTAGCGCCTGCTGGGTAGGCAACCCCGACTTCAGCACGCACGCGTGTCGTGCGGGCTGGCCTACCCTGGTACTCACGGGCGCTAGGCGTCACCGCGTGCAGTTCAATGCTGGAAGGAAACTCGGTAGAACTTTTGTCCTATTAGTTTGTCCTATTAGTTTGCTAATTCACTCTGCGCATTCCTTTCAATTGATTGAAGACAGCCAGCGCCCCTCCCGGCTGTCCGTCCCAATGGCCGCGACACGGCGGAATAAAGACGCGGCCGGTTTTTGCACGGCGAGGGAAGCGCAACGTCACAGAAACATGCTTCCCCGGCCGCCATTCCAAATTTAGCGTTGCATCGACAGAAGGGGCACGTGATCCGGCCGCGGTGACGTCACGCGAAATGTAGGGCGGCGCACCCCTAGACCTTGGCTGTGCGGGCCGGGGGCGGGGGCGGGGGCGGGGCAGTGGCGGGGGCGGGGCAGTGGCGGGGGCGGGGCAGTGGCGGGGCAGTGGCTGTTGGCGAACCGCGCCGCGGCCAGCAGGCCGGACAGCGGGGAGGGGCGCTGGCTGTCTTCAATCAATTGAAAGGAATGCGCAGAGTGAATTAGCATTAGCCAACGGCCGGTCAGGCCGAGCACCAGGCCACTCAGCGGTCCGCTCCAGTGGCTGCATGCGGCGGCCTGCTCCAGCGGCTCCAGTCCACTCCAGCGGTGTTGGCGGCCTCCCGGGAGGGGAGGGGAGGGCGCTGGTTTTCACCCGGGCGTCATGTGCAGAGCCGCGGCAAGGCCCCGGTCGCCCGTGCGGAGTGCGGCCTGCCCGTGGTCTGCGGCCTCCCCATGGCTTGTTGTCCGCGGCTTGTCGTTCACACGTTCTGCTCACAGGGAGGTCTCAGCTATTGTGTCCCGCTGTTGGGCAGCACAGGAGGTTGGCCGAGTGAACCCCCGCTGGAGGCCACCACGGCCGGGGTGTGCATGGCCACCGCCACGCACTGCCCCACGACTCCGTGGGCGTCTTCGGCCTCGTCGGCACGTCGCCGGCATCCTGCCCCCCATTCCCTGCTTGATAGGTAGTTTGCGGGACGACGTCACAAAGCGAATGTAATGGACACATGTGCGGGGGAGGCGGGCGGTGAGTAAGAGAGAGACAGCAGCAGCCTGAGGCACCGCTGCCGGGCTGTGAGTAAGAGAGAGACAGCAGCAGCCTGAGGCACCGCTGCCGGGCTGTGAGTAAGAGAGAGACAGCAGCAGTCTGAGGCACCGGGCTGCGGTGCGCAAGGCGGTGCGCATCCATCATGCGCCATGCTTGTCATGAGCCCATGAGCGCCGCTAGCGCCGCTGGATCAGGCTCGTTGGCACATCCCGCGGCCTCCCAGGGAGCCCTGACCACCCTGACCGCCGGGGGCCGCCAGGCTTTGTAATCTCCATGCGAGATCAAAGCAGAGTGGAGCGGCCTGCTGGGCTCGGCGCCACTCGGCGCCACTCGGCGCCACCCGGCCTAGAGGCTCCGGACTAACCAGTCAGGGCCGCACTATACTAACGGCTGCGCTTCCTTCTTTCCTGTTCGCAGGCGAATCAGTTTGGGGGGGGGGGGGATTTACTTGAACTTTGCGTATATGGGGGTTGCTGGCTTTCGTCGGCGCTGCATAAAACCGTAAGTGCAGACACTGTTTTAGACACTGCATGTTCAGCAGCCGCATAGCTTGGAAGGGGCAAACTATTTTTGCTTCTCGCCCACGGCTGCAACGTCAACATGAATTTTTCGATTGTTTTCAAAGTGGTCGTTTAAGAAATTTGTGTGCATCAAACACACATTGCTGAAAAAAAGAGGAAAATTTAAACTTGAAGACCATAAAATACAAAATGTGAAAAAATAGGCGAAGAAAAAAAATACCGTTTTGGGATGTTCTCCCAAAACACACACAACGACAAAATTTATTAACATACGGAATATTAACTTCTCCTCGTCCTCAGTGAAAGAGCCTGTCCTAAAACACACCACGGCTCTCCATGCCTGTCTTGTTCGTTTTCCCCAGTCCGCGCCGCACCGCCGCGGAGCGACTGGTCGGCGGGGCGGGGCTGGGAGGGGCGGGGAGGAACTGGGAGGGGCGGGGAGGAACTGGGAGGGGCGGCTGGCGGAAGTCTTTGACGGACAGCTCCGCTCCACCCGGGGCCCGCAGGTGTTGAATGGGCTTCATTGCCAAATGGGACGGACGGAGGGGCCGCAAAAGGTTCTGTTATCAAACGGGCCCTTAAAGAGCGAGAAAAGGCTCGGAAGGGGTGAAGGGCTTGTTGCGCCACAATGGGACCCCGTGTTTGTGGAAGGGCCGAAGGGTGGATCAGCAATGCTGGCACGGCTCCTATGCCTAATTAACGAGTCTCTTTATCGCATGCTCACGTCTCGCCCGCCCGGCCATAACCGCGAGCGGCACCTTCTCGGAACCCGGAACCCCGCTACGGTAAGAGGGGGAAAGGGAGGGAGGAGAGGAGAGGGAAATAGAGAAAAAGGAAAGAAAAGATAGAAAAGAAGGGTGACGAAGGAGAGAGAAGAGAAGGAAAGGGAAAGAAAGGCAACAAATTCAGAAATGGTAGCGGTAGGGGTGGGTAGATTAGATAGAGGGAGGAGGAAGTTTGGGGGAGGAAGGAAAAGGGAGGGAGAGAAGAAAGAAAGCGAAAAGGGGAGGACGGAAAGAAGAAAAGAAGGAAAGGGAAGGGAGACATCTTTTCTTTAATAAAATTTATAATTAGTTTACTGTTGTGAAGTATGCCTAGTGGAAAAAACATACAAAGTGCGTCAATAAATAAACAGACGTTGAAGGTAAAACATACCCTAATTCTCACTTTTTCAACTCGTTTTTACTCGTTCTTTGCTTACTACTACTACTGCTACGACGTAGAAGCAACTCTATTAATTGGTAGAAAGCGTTTCATTTCAATATTTTTTTTTTAATTCAAAAGTATATTGAATCCTCAAGATTCAGACCCTGCAAATAATAAATACAACAACAACAAAAAACGGCAAAAATGGGTGGGTCCTACCTCGTCCCAGACTTCCGTCCGGAACCGTTCCTGCTTAACTTCGGTGTTCGGATGGGAACCGGTGTACCAGGAGTTGACCGCCGCTAAGACACAGGCACGACGCAGCCACCTTGGTAGGCAGGCTTCCGCAACGGCCAACATCGCCCCTTCCGCTGACCAGATTTCAGGAGTCAGCCCCCTTCGACCAGCCAGTTGGTCTGTGGCCGTGAGGCCACTCCCTCGCGGATTGAGAGGGAGGTAGGATGCCCAGATCGTACACGGCCGAAGCCGATTGTACTCTACTCTTCTACGCCATGTATCCAAGTAGGTGTTGCCCGAATACTCCAGATTCCGAGGCCTTACGCTTGAAAAATGTAGAAGGCCGAACCCTAGGCCTCTACATTTAACTTCTGCCGAGTCTTGGCAAGCACCATTCCCCTGCTCGGGCGTCGAACCACTGAGTCAACGAGTGTATTCAACCTCCGGGGAATGGCCGCGGCCCAACGTCCGCGGTCACTCAGACAACACACTTTAAACACGTTCTTTTGGTATATTTTACCCACCATCCTCGGTCGGCAGACTTGAGAAAAATTTTTACTCCGGCAAAGAGTTGAACCCCAGACCTTGCGGCCATCGACCGACCCGCTAGCCCACTACGCTACGGAACTGTGGTGCGGAGGAGCAGCGTGCTGTTGATACTTTAGCCACTGCTGTCCCGCAGAGAGCAGAACCCACCGTTGGCTCGCGCAGTGTGCTCTGTCCGCGCGCTGAGCCTGGGCAGCCGCCTCGTCCCATTGCTCGTACCATGCTATCTTGCCAGTCTATCAGGAGTGGGTCGTGTGTGCCACTACTTGCTACGGCCGCATCCGTGGCCTCGCCACTCTAATACCAGTGCATGGTAAAAACGTAGGGTGTTCTCCTCTGCGGGACTACAGTTGCCGGGAGCGCGGCCTAGTCACCACAGCCGCTCGGTAGCCGCATGGGTAAACGGACCGGGTGACGACCGACTGGTCCGTGGTTCAAATCTTGCTGGTCGCTGAACTTTTTCTTGTGACACAGCTCGGAAGACAGTGGCTAGAGTATATGACGTCATCGGGCTTTTTTTTCGGGACTGGAATGATTAGGAGGGGACTGGAAGCGACTGCACATGAAACTGTTTCGTAAGGTGTACAGGAACTTTACCACGTGATGTACCCCTGGGCTGAACCACCCCGCGCGGCATGAGAATTCACTTCCCCAGGATGGAGCCTTCGGATAGTGTTGAATGAACGATCGATCAAGAGCCTTTTCCGATCGTTCGGAGCGCCGGCGTGTCGGCTTCCCGACAGAGTGGCCGACCTCTTCTCAGCAACACGGTGTGGAATGGAGCGTCACCCCGAGATGAGTATGAGACCCTCGTGGGACAAGAGCAGAGTGCAGCTCGCGTGCCCGCACCTGCTTCGCTACCTGAGTTGACTCCTCCTCCTCGCCTTCATCGCCCTCCTCGCCTAGCTACCCTCGCCACATCTCGAGCAATCTCGACTTCCCCGGCGGCGGCCTCGTCTCTTTGGCTTTGATGGCGGCGGCAGGAGTAGAACCCGGGACACTGACACACGCGTCTGACCGGACCGGCTAACTTGCCGCAATGCCAACCGCGCCCGGGAACATCTATCTCGATCTGTCCCCAAGACCTGAACTTGAGGGGAAAATGTGTTGAAGACGAATGATCTAGCCGACGCGAATAATACACTGGACGTGCGGAAGGGTGTAAACAAAACAGCCATGACGGTCTGTTCTCATATCGGGCGGCGTGTATCGAGTTCGAGGTTAGCGGCTGTCGGTGGCCGTCGGCGGCCCTGATAGGTGACTAATGATGGCCCCCTGCCCTTCTTGTGCGCCAAGGGTAGACAACGGGTGTCGGGTTACGGCCACGAGGCAGGGCGCCGTGAGGTAGAGCGAGGCCAGAGAAATGATCCATGACTTCGCGGAACACTAACGCTGCAGGCTCTTTTCGCCCCCGCCGCCCCCGCCGCCCCCTCTGCCCCCGCCGCCCCCGCCGTGTCGCATCGAGTTCACGCCCTGCCGTGCAACAGGCGCTGCATAGGTTCGGGACGGGGTGCGGCACCTCTAAGCAATTTGGTTCTACACCTTCAATCTCGATTGAAGTCTCCAAGTTGAGCGGAAAAGGAATGCGCTGTGTGACGCAACCAAGTGGTCGTGACATATCGCCAGCGAGAGCTAAGCCTCCAGAAATTTTGAGTTGACTCGTGGCCGACGCTGTGGCGGACATACTCTCTGCTGCGGTTACCCTCATACTGTTTCCGCTTTTCTTCTTCTTGCGCGTCTTCTCCACATCCGGTTTGAGCCTCTCCGAAATACCCTAATCGTGTACGTAGAGAAAAAAAAGTTTTCGAGTCCCGGTATCGAACGTTTTCCGAGGAATGGAAAATATCTGTAACGCTGCACTTTTCCTTTCGGTCCGCTGCCGTTCCAGCCGGGCCCGCCCTTCCAACCGGGCGCTCTTCCTTACTCCAATGTTATGCCCCGCTGATCCAATTAACCAGCCATGTCTTGTGCCCCGCTGTGCCCCGTTGTGCCTCGCCGCGCCCCGCCGTGCCCCGCCCTGTGTCGTGGGAGGAGGCGGGGCGCGCCAACGCCGGCCCTGTCCCGCCCGCCCCCGCCGTGCCACGGCCACGCCTTTGTTGTACAGGGCCAAGGGCTTCATCGGGATTTCGACAGCTGCCCTTTACCTGGCAGCAGGGCGCGTTAAAAGCACCCCGGCGATAGGGTTGGCAGCCCTGGGTGCCCTGGGCCTTGGGAAGCGTCACGTCGGACGTCCTCACAGAGCAGGGGAAATGAAAGCTGTGCTCACAGGACAAGGACGCGGGGGCCGGGGCCGTCCGACGTACGCAGAAGGCATTCCAGCCGACACCGACACAAATCGTTGGGGTTGCCTATCCGTCAGCCGCCATCAGCATCCTGCTTCGGGATTCTGGAGGACAGCGATGCCCATTCCGTGACTTCGTGTTAATCCCCCCAAAGACGAACGTCTTCTCCTCGCATCTATTCGGCCGTCAGTTCCCAGCTAACTTTCAATAGAAAGTTTCCACGGCTACACTTTGCGGCGCGCTGCGCGCTGGGTCTGTTAGCTTTGTGTACTTTCTCCACGGAGTGTACTGGGGCCCACGGGGGACGGGGGCTGGGCGGGGTGGCCGCCGTCCGCCGCGGCCCGCAGCACGGAATCGCGCGGACGAAGCGAGCGGACGGCCACGAGACCAACTTTACTCGCACACTCTTTTTGCGGCGGGGCCGCGGAGGATTCCAAACAGCCGTATGCCCGTCTGCTCTCCAGCGCGCATAGCCAGCATAGCGCCGGGCGCCTCTAGCCAACAGGGTGCTGCCCCGGCTGCCGCTGCTCCGGTCCGTGACCGCAAGGGCCCCTAGACCCCCCCAGACCCCGCCAGGCCCCGCCAGACCCCGCCAGGCCCCGCCCCCCGCCAGGCCCCGCCAGGCCCCGCCAGGCCCCGCCAGACCCCGCCAGACCCCGCCAGGCCCCGCCAGACCCCGCCAGGCCCCGCCAGACCCCGCCAGACCCCGCCCCCGCCAGGCCCCGCCCCGCCAGACCCCGCCAGGCCCCCCAGACCCCGCCAGGCCCCGCCAGACCCCGCCAGACCCCGCCAGGCCCCGCCAGGCCCCGCCAGGCCCCGCCCCCGCCAGACCCCGCCAGACCCCGCCAGGCCCCGCCAGACCCCGCCAGGCCCCGCCAGACCCCGCCGCACACTTGACCCCCGAACTGAAATCGACCGCGACGTGCCCCGCTGCCACTGTGACGTCAAACAGCTTGACACATGTGGTATCGTCATCACAACCGTCATCGTCGGCATCGCCTAAAGAATTACAACTCTAGTGCCGGCGCCCTCCGCGGGAGGCGCTTGCCCCTTGTGACCACAGTGTGACCACGGTGTGACCACAGTGTGACCACAGTGTGACAATAGTGTGACAATAGTGTGACAGCAGGCCGAAAAGGCACTTTAGATGCGGCTGCCAACACAAGATACCATGACACGTTACAATTTGGGGGATGTTAAATAAGGCAAGGCGGAAGTCTGAGAATAGACCCCCCCCCCCCCCCCGCCCCCCGCCCCTCCCCGCCGGGGCCCACCGGGGCGCGCGTAAATGTTTGACGCGAGCGGTGGGTGGGCCACTCGCCATTTCGGTCGAAAAGGGTGGATGGCTACTCGCCCGATCTGGGAGGCCGCTGAATGCGGGGCAACCGCATATGGAATTAAACCTAAACAGATAGATCCAAATCCGCGGTATCATTAACGACGCGAATCATGCGGTCATGTTTCGTATTTCAAATCTGCTCTTGAGGGGGAAGTCACATCGACTGTTCTCGAAATAACAACTATCGGCGCAAGTTTTTTCGGACCAGACTCGCCCGCATGCGAATATCGTCCCTGACGGAGGTCATCCCCGTGTCGTACTGACCAGCCCCAACAACAGGACAGCGGCGTCGGCAAGAGTGACGTCATCCGGCCGTCAGCCACACACCGGAATGAGCCACCATATCAATGGGACGGGGATCAATCAGGACCGACAGGGAAAACACGCAGAGCGGGCCGCCTCCACACGGTGCATCGTACGTCATGGGGCACACCCTTAGGGCCGCGGGCAGAGGGAGAGGGAGAAAGTGTGTGCGTGTGTGTGTGCGTGTGTGTATGTGACATCATTGCGCGCAAAATGTTCGCTGGCATGGCGAGCGCCAGCCAAGCGTAAGCAAACCAACGGTCAAAATCAAAGAAATAAAATAAATTAAATCGGTGAGATGGATACCACATCCCGAAAACGAATTGGAAGCCGCAACCCTTTGATACAGCAGTGCTCGGGCGGTGCGGTAGCTCACACACGGCTCCCGGCTTCTGCTCCGGGGCTCTGGGTGTCTGAAGTACGCACCAGAGAAATCCGTGTACATGGCGCCTTGGCCTCTGCCTGAAATCGCCCGTGAATCTGAATGTGGCGCCGTGGTTGCCGCGGTTGGCGCTGGCGGCGTGAGGATGTGTGTGTGTGTGTGTGTGTGTGTGAGCGGATGCGGTGTGAGCGGGCTTTGGGTGCCCTGATCTCCATGTGTCGTAACGCGTGCTTCGGCGGCATGAAATATGAAGGGGAGCCATAGCGGGGACCGGCGAGGGCCTGGGAACAGAGGCGTGACCTTCCGTCCCGCCCTGTCCTGCGACTCCTGCGGCTCCTGCGGCTCCTGCGGCTCCTGCGGCTCCTGCGGCTCCTGCGGCTCCTGCGACTCCTGCGGCTCCTGCGGGGCACCGCGCCACACGGGCACCTCATTTGGTTGCGATTTTAATGCATGTGTCAAGCGTTCCCCCATGAAAATCACATATGCGTTCCCTTTCATCAATGCATGTTACATGTGCTGCTCATAGGGAACACATGCCACATGCGTTGTTCCACACATTTGTTCTCTCAGTGCTGTCATGCCTTTGGGTCTAGTCGGATCGAGAGCGCTCGCCAATAGCTTTTGTTCGGCTGACTTTGTATTTCGACCACTGTTCGTCGTGTCGCTTCCGTTTGGTGACGCGACTTCAGGGCGCGCGCCTCGAGGCCTGAGAGGGAGCGCCTGCGTGCACCTGCGGGGTCCGGGGTCCGGTCCGACCAGATCCGGCCCGGTCCGATCCGGGCCAAACCTGCCCCAACGTGCCGAGCGCCTAACGCATCGGACAATGCGGCAAGCCGTCGGCAAGCCGTCGGCAAGCGTGCGCATGCGGCAGAGCTGTGCGCTGAGAGAAAGGCCAGGTCTGAGGAGGTTGGGGGTTGGGGTTTAGGAGGTGGGGGGAGGTGGGGGGAGCGGGCACCAGTCGGGGGGGTGGAACGGGTTGGGGCTGGGCCCGGCGGGGCCCGGCTGGGCCGAGGCGAGGCGGCAAGGACAGCGAGGCGGGCTGGGCGCGGGCCCCCGCCGGCCCGCCGGCCCCCGTGGTGGCGCATGCGTCGTGGCCATGGCGGTGGCGTCGCCGCGGGTAGAGCAGAGGCAGAGGCAGGGGCGGGGCAGGGGCAGGGGCCCGGCCGGTGGGGCAGGGTGGGGTCTCGGCTGGGCCATTCATGCCGGGTGCTGGAGAGCTGGAGCGGGGCGGGGAGGGGAGGGGGCGGAGGGTCTAAAAGCGTGGGCGGCAGGGCACGCAGGGAGGGGGTTGGCGCGGTGAGGCGCGGTGAGCGCGCCAGCGGAGCGCGGCTCAGTAGCGGGGATGTGCCGCGGCCTGGCGGGCGCCATGTGCTGCTGCAGCGGCCACAGCCCTAACCAGTGACTCCACTCCAGTAGATACATGGCGAGCCCAAGGCCCGGGCCCACAGCGGGGGCCCACAAGGCCGAGGGTGAGGCCGAGGGCGCCGTCACCGTAGACACGGAGGCCGTGTCCGAGGCCGAGGCCCCGGCCGCATGTCCGCGCCGCGTTCGCGTTTGCGTGCTCCGCGTGCTGGTGCTGGCGCTGGCGGGGCTGGCGTGCGCGGCGCCGAGCTGCGAGGGCCTGCAGCACTCCGTCGTGCACGGCCGGGACCGCGGCGCCGACCTGGGCACCTCGCTGGGCGCCTCTCTGGGCCGTGACCGCCATGACGTGCCCCTGCAGTCCCTGCAGCCGCAGCAGCCACCGCAGCCGCAGCAGACCTCAGCCGACAAGCCGGACAAGAAGATGCACTTGAAACGCGTCAACGCGGCCGCCGCGCTCGGACCGCGGCTGCGACGACAGCTGCGCTTCGCGGAGGCGCCGGCCGATGAGGACGACGCCGACGAGATGGGAGCCGAGCGGTGGCTCCTGTCCCCGCACCCCGGGGGCGGCGGGGGCGGTGGGGGCGGCGGGGGCATGGCGGCAGCCAGAGCTCTGGGCCTCGACGACTTCCCGCCGCCGCCGCCGCACCCCAAGCACTTGCTCTACAACGCGGTGCTGCCGTCCCTGCCCTGGCGGAAGCGTGACGGCCGCGGTGACGCCCTGCACGGCCACAGCGGGGGACACGGCCTCGGCAACGGCCTGGGCCACCACTCGTTCGAGGAGGTGCCGCTCGAGGACCAGAACCCCATCAGCCACCACATGTTGCGCTCGCCGCGGGGGAACAGGCAGTACGACGTGCCGCAAATAGGTGAGTGACCAGCAGCTCTCATTTGGAAATGAATTTGATAACGGCTCATAAGAGTCGAGTGGGTTTACCCCACCTCGGTACCCGGCCTCCCGCACAGCACCACTGCGTTAATATTCCCGGGGGCGGTGCCGGTGGGCGCCGCCAGCCTAACGTGCTCCGACTGTATGGCAAATCGGGCGCAACCATCCTCTATCTCTCCCGCAGACAAACAACGTTCCACAAACATTTCGCCGCGAGCTCGGCATTCCACTGACGGGTTAGGCGGGGTCTCTGGGTTCGGGTCGGAGGGGTGGTGCTGTGCCCACAGCGGGTCCACGGGCCGCAGGTGCAAACGAAGGTGTGACGCGAGGGCCACACTGCCCCCGACCACCCTGCCGCCCTCGCCCCTCCCCTCCCCTCCCGCCGACTCTCTCCCGGGCCAGTCGATCCGAATCCCCGTCCCTCTGTCCTAAGCAAACATCTCGTCCTGGTTGGTTAAATTACCGGTGGTGGTGGCGCAGCCCGCCTGCTCCCGGCTGGCCTCGGCTCCAAAAACCACTCGACGGAACTACCTCGCCGGCTGACGGGACAGCAGGGGAGGGTTCGTCGAGGCGGGATGCGATGCAATGCGAGTCAGAGCTCAGCAGCGAAACAGGGGGGTAGGTGGTGGGCTTGAGGAATGCTGCTTCGGAGCAGGCTTGGGACAGGAAGAGGCGACCGGGGGCGGAAAGGGGGTGGGGGCAGCAGTAAAAGAGTGGAGGGAGGGGGAAGGGGAGGTGCGAAAAAAGGCGCGGGTGGACCGATAGACAAGAGGCGAGACACCCGAGAGCCAGACACAAAGCTCTCCGGGACAGCACGGCTGCGCTGCACAGAACTGCGGACCTTGCCCCCTCTCCGGGCGGAAAAAAAAACGCGCGGACGAACGCCACGAGAGCGACGGAGACGGACAGACACGGAGAGGGGGTGAGAAGAAACTTTTCCCTCTGGCGACACCAAAGGGGTGTCGCATCCGCGGTCCGAACGAGACGATGGATGAGACGCGTTCGAGTGGTTAGTGAGAGCAGTGACGGTCTCCGGCACCCCTGCGCCTGAGCGCCTGAGCCCCGCTCCTGAACTCACTCTAGAAACTCTGACGCAGGCGGACTTCCAGGGAATAAAATGTGTCCAGTAAAACCAACCAAACAACACAAAAACAATAACGCAAAATAAAGAATGCGGTGTGCGCGTCGTGCGGTACAGCAGGTTCCTGTTGCCAAACAGTGTCACCTCTGCGTCTGCACCCCGCGCGGCCCCGGTGCGGACGTGTGCGGCGGGGGTGGAGATGTGAGTGGCATACTCCCTGCGGCATCGTGTGGGACCAGACCAGCGCGGCGGAGGCAGTGCGCGTGGCGCGGTACTCTCCTGGAGGTACACATATCTCACATCCCACACATGCCGTCCCACCGGCACGGCACGGCACGGCACGGCACGGCACGGCACGGCACGGCACGGCACGGCACGGCACGGCACGGCACGGCAGGGCACGGCACGGCTAGAGAGACTCTGCACGGCCCCTCTAATCACTCACAGCCGCAGGGGACGTCCACACACACACACACACACACGCACACACAACGGAGAGGAGAGTGCTTTTAGAGCCCACACCGGCCCCGGCACGCCGTGCACGGAGTGACCCGTGCGTCCCATCCCGGCCGTGCCCCGGGCCTCGGTCCGTCTTCATCAGAATGACACAAATTCGCCATCGCACTGTGCGAACGCGGGCTCATCCTCACTTCTCCTCCTTTCCTCTTCCTCCTCTTCTTCTTCTTCTTCTTCTCCTTCTTCTGCTTCTGCTTCTTCTTCTTCTCCGTCTTCGTCTTCCATCCCTTCTGCTCCTCCCCCGCAGATGGCACGGCCATGAGTGATGGTGGCGCTCCGCTAGCGGACAGTGTTCCTGACCGCAGCACTGTGTTGTTGGTGGTGGTGGCGCGTTAGTGTTGGTGGCAGTGTTGGTGGTGGTGCCGCGGTGTTGGTGGTAGTGTTGGTAGTGGTGGTGGTGCTGGTAGTGGTGGTGGTGGTGGCGCTTTATTGTTGGTAGAAGTGTTGGGAGTGGCGGTGGCTGTGTTGGTGGTTGTGGTAGTGTAAGTAGTGGTGGTGTCGCGGTAGGGTTGTTGGTAGTGTTGGCGCACCAAACCTAACCTAACCTAACCTAACCTAACCCAACCTAACCTAACCTAACCTAACCTAACCTAACCTAACCTAACCTAACCTAACCTAACCTAACCAAACCTAACCTAACCTAACCTAACCTAACCTAACCTAACCTAACCCAACCTAACCTAACCTAACCTAACCTAACCCAACCTAACCTAACCTAACCTAACCTAACCTAACCTAACCTAACCTAACCTAACCTAACCTAACCTAACCTAACCTAACCTAACCTAACCTAACCTAACCTAACCTAACCTAACCTAACCCAACCTAACCCAACCTAACCTAACCTAACCTAACCTAACCTAACCTAACCTAACCTAACCTAACCTAACCCAACCTAACCTAACCTAACCTAACCTAACCTAACCTAACCTAACCCAAACCTAACCTAACCTAACCTAACCTAACCTAACCTAACCTAACCTAACCTAACCTAACCTAACCTAACCTAACCTAACCTAACCTAACCTAACCCAACCTAACCCAACCTAACCTAACCTAACCTAACCTAACCCAACCTAACCTAACCTAACCTAACCTAACCCAAACCTAACCTAACCTAACCTAACCTAACCTAACCCAACCTAACCTAACCTAACCTAACCTAACCTAACCTAACCTAACCTAACCTAACCTAACCTAACCTAACCTAACCTAACCCAACCTAACCTAACCTAACCTAACCCAACCTAACCTAACCTAACCTAACCTAACCTAACCTAACCCAACCTAACCTAACCCAACCTAACCTAACCTAACCTAACCCAACCTAACCTAACCTAACCTAACCTAACCTAACCTAACCTAACCTAACCTAACCTAACCTACCCTAACCTAACCTAACGACGAGCTATGCGCCGAGCTATGCGGTCGCGGAGACGACGGTGGCAGTCCTGACTGTGTGGCGGGATGGCGTGGGGATGACGCGGGTTTGCTGCACAGGGACATACACACACACACACAAATGGAATTCGGGAGCCGCCGCGCCGCGCGCTAATGGATTTAGCCCTCCTCGGCTCGCCTCCTTCCAATTAGTGATGATATTCATAATTTGTCACTTTCCGCACGACATGATATTATGTAAGGCCGTGCACAACGCCCAGGCTGCACCGCAGCGCCCCTACCGTGGCCCCATCGAGGCCCCCGCCAACCCTCCCCCGCCACAGCCCCCGCCGCCCCGCCCCGTGGCGTGAGCCTTTAATGAACAGTGGCGCTGACCTCGGTGTCGGCCGGGCACTGAGGGGAGGTGGATGTGTTCAGTGGAGGTGTGACGGGGCAGGAAAAGACAATATCAGGGGGGGGGGGGGTCGTGACGGAAGGAGCGGGGCGGGGGTGACAGGTATGCATTTCCCCTAGCAGAGAGAGAGAGAGAGAGAGAGAGAGAGAGAGAGAGAGAGAGAGAGAGAGAGAGAGAGAGAGAGAGACTGAGGAGGGGGTGGGGGGTGGGGGCGAGCGAGAGTCAGACACTGAAAGTGACATGGGCCACGGCCACGCTGGATGGTCGCGCCCACGCAGCCCCATTGATAACGGAAGCCAATTAGGATGAGGACGCCCGACGGGTCGCTTTGCGTGCGGTTTGGACTGGTCCCTGGCATCATGGCCTGGCCTCTGGCCCGCCGTGAGGCCTGCAAAAGTCGTGGATCGAGGCTGGGTTGGCGCGGGCGCTGGTTAAAAAAATGTTCTGTTTTTTCACGAAGGAAAAGTCGGTAATAATTTTGCCGAAGCGATCTTCGGAAATTCCCAGATTTTTCAGTCTGTTATTTAGAGAAAAACTCTGGGATCCAAACGGTGGCCGCATGCTAGAGGCCGAGTCCACACGACACCTTTAGCGCGGTGTGTGTCTGCAGCAGCGGCGGCCAGTGTTCCCTGCGTGCCCAGGGCGCACGACGGACTGATGGGACAGTGGGGACACAGATTGGCCTGCTGCCGTGCCGCACCGTACCATACCGCTCCTGTGCTCTGATTTGCATGGCTAATCCCTTTCGCACTTTGCCCGTCAGCCCCTCCTCCCCCTCCCCTACCGCAGCCCCCGTCAGCCTCTCCTCCCCCTCCCCTACCGCAGCCCCCGTCAGCCCCTCCTCCCCCTCCCCTACCGCAGCCCCCGTCAGCCCCTCCTCCCCCTCCCCTACCGCAGCCCCCGTCCCGGTCGCAAAACAAGGGAGGCAGTCGCGCGGAAGTCGAAGAGGGGAGCGGAGCGGGGGAGGAAAATAGCATGTTCGGCCGTGTCGGTGGTCCCACAGTGTAGCTGCTGCCAGCTGCCCCCGGCTGCTCCCGGCTGCCCCCGGCTGCCCCCGGCTGCCCCCGGCTGCCCCCGGCTGCCCCCGGCTGCTCCCGGCTGCCCCCGGCTGTCCCCGGCTGCCCCCATGGCTGCCCCCGGCTGCCCCCGGCTGCCCCCGGCTGCCCCCGGCTGCCCCGGCTGCCCCCGGCTGCCCCCGGCTGCCCAAGCCCTCAGCCCCCGGCTGCTCCCGGCTGCCCCCGGCTGCCCCCGGCTGCCCGTGGACCCGACCCGAGCGCGCGGCCTGCAGCCCTCAGCCCGCAGCCCTCAGCCCGCAGCCCGTAGCCCTGTCAGCCCTCAGCCCGCACTGGAACATTGAAATGTAATGAACCGAGAAGTGCCTTTTGGGAACGTTCGGAAGCGCTTACTGGATGACGCTTTAAGAAGGGGTTTGACAGTCTGTTTCAAGGACGTTCCGTATATTTAGGTGTATACATAACAATAAGCCCACAACTAATGAACGTTAGTTGAACGGTCAAATCTCCTTGCTAGCAGTTTCTTCGCAAATCACCTTGGTTCACATTCCTAGCAGTTTACTGGGCCCTTTACACCCGTCGTGACTGTTCCCAACCAATTCAAAACTTCCGACCGAGGGAAAGTTAGTCATAGTTGTCAGCAGAACGGCTGCGGGGCGTTCTGTACTCCGCATTAACTGGGACCCGCTCATAAAAGATGCGCCAAACTATACAGAATTGCCTGCTGCTATGCCGTGTGCCATGCCTAAACCGGCTCGTCCTGTCTCACTTTAGCCAATAATCGATCGTTTTATTTTCGCCCCGCCGCAAGCAAGTCACGTTCCGAGATCATACGCGCAGTCGCGTTGAAACGTTTGTTTTCCCTGCTCTTCCACCCATTCCATACATCGCAGTGTCGATGTGTCACGTCTGACACCTGAAGGCCCCGCAGCGCTCGGCGATCGCCCAGGTAATGGCCGGACAAAACTTATTTGACTTTCATATCGGCCCTTATTAGGGGATGACCGCGACCTCGTCCATTATTTTAATTTGCCGCCTCTTTGCTCGCCGTACTTGACGGCTTGCCCCTTAATTAACAACACCAACACGTGCGCGGCGCGCGCCCCAGCGCCTTTAAGCCCCCCCCCCCTCTTCTATTCAACAGCCTTTATTTCGTGTTCCCTTTTGTTATTTTCTTTTCAGTATCCTTCCATCGTGCGGCGTCGAGAATTGCCAGTGATTGGTTCCCAGGCGGAATGACGGAAATACTATAAGACACGCACCTACCGCGCCATCGCGGCGGTGTAAAGGTATGGGGCTGCGAAGGCCTCCATTGCCCGTACCGTGTTATTCCGAGTGCACGGATACGGCAGAAGAGGAATACATCAAAGGCAGAGCTTTCCTATCCGTCTGCATCTCGCTCCGATGCCGTACTCATCAGACAAACTCGGAGACGTCTCCTTTTCCGTCATGCCGCACACTTTCTGTACGACGAATTTTTTTCCTTCTGTACTGACTGCACAGCAAAAAGCGGACGGCACGCCGTTTCAATTTTTTTTTTTCGAATCTCCCGCGAAGTTCTTGAGACTATGCGAAATTTCTATTCCGTCTTTCGTGATTCCGATAAGTTCTCATCACGAGTAGGAAGCGAGCCGAGTGCCGATGTTCGCTGCTGTCACGCTTATCATACTTGTGTGATAAGAAACCGCGGGATTCCTCGTCTTACAACACTATCAGTTCCACTAATGGCACCACAGAGCGCGCTAGTGAGCCCCTCTTCCTCTGTTTTCCGTCCGTTTGATCTATCTGCCCACCCCTCCCAAACAACCACCAGCACCAACCGTTTTGAATCCCGTCGGGGCAAGGACCTGTTGTGTTATATTTTTTTCCAGCGCTGTTATCAAGTTTGGAGCCGCCTCATGGGAGGGGCCACCAGCCGCGTGCCACCGTACACCAACCAGAGGCGCCAGAGGGGCCCACAGGCGCCGGGGCGCGGGGCGCCGGGCTCGTGGGGCGGTTTTAGGGCGAGGCGAGATGGAAAGGCCAGCGTTTTTGCACAGCCCAAAAGGAGAAAAGGAAGGCCGTCTCACGGCGGTAAAATGTCCTTCTCTTCTTACAGCGAGCGAACTGATTTCAACCTGCACCGAAATAAAAAAGAAAGATGAATAAGCAGGGGCCGCGTTTCTAAAACGACGCGGGTGCGGCGCCTCGTGTGGTAGATAGTGTAGCCGATCCTCAGCAGCCGAGCGTTTTTTTGTTTGTTTGTGTGTGTGTGTGTGTGTGTGTGTTTATTTTTATTTTTTGTTACCACGTACGTCCAGAGCCATACAGCTTTTACTCTTTGTTGTGTTTTTGCTAGTTCTTTTTTGGGAGTCTGTTTGTACGCAGTTTGGGTAAACAGCGGCGGTCTAAGCCGTGTCTCATGGAGTAAAGTGCCCCTTGAAAAATGCCTCGTGAAAAATTGCCACAATCGCACATCCAGTTGTGGTGGTTGGTGAGAACGATGGACCCGTTAGGGCTGTTAGGTTGGCATGGCGGCGCCTTGTAAGTGGGGCGCGGATGGTGCGTTTGGCACTAATAGCCAGCCGAGCTATAATTAGAGGAGGCCAATAGGGGGCGCTGCCTTTGAAGAGGGCTCGCGTGTCGGCGCTACCAACAGGTATAAGGGCCCACTGCCCACTCCCTTGCCCTTTTCACTCGTTCCCCGGCGTCTCCTCCGCGAGGTCGGCGGGGCCGGTGGGGGCCGGTGGGGGCCGGCGGGGGCCGGTGGGGGCCGGTGGGGGCCGGTGGGGGCCGGTGGGGGCCGGTGGGGGCCGCGGGGGCCAACCCCCTCTTCCGCTCCGTAAAAACACTTGATTAGCCGTTTCTCATACAAAGTCGCGCACGCGGCGCGCTGACCCCCGACGTCACTGGCCTCGTTAGGTATGGCGCGTCCGGCCGCAGGCACGTTGCGGGGAGCAGCGACTGATCCATCAAGGTGCGAGCGAGAGAGAGAGAGAGAGAGAGAGAGAGAGAGAGAGAGGGGCGATAGCCGCGGCCAGCGCCATCCCACTCACACACCCTGCGTCCATTCGTACAGTCTCTCTCTCTCTCTCTCTCTCTCTCTCTCTCTCTCTCTCTCTCTCTCTCTCTCTCTCTCTCTCTCTCTCTCTCTCTCTCTCTCTCTCTCTCTCTCTCTCTCTCTCTCTCTCTCCATGACCACCGAAGGGGCACAGAGAGCGCCGGTGAGGTAGGCAACACGGCATCGTGGCGTGCGCGGCGGGTCTGCCTACCCTCTCGATCACAGGGGCTCAGAAGCACGTCGACCGGCGTCGACTTGCTCTCTTTCTCCCTTCCTCCTCTCCCCCTCTCTCTCCCTCTCTCTCTCTCTCTCTCTCTCTCTCTCTCTCTCTCTCTCAATAAATCTCCAAATCCCCCCTCTCTCTCTCTCTCTCTCTCCTCTCTCTCTCCCTCTCTCTCTCTCTCCCTCTCTCTCTCTCTCTCTCCTTGCCCTACACGCGTCGGCACACCCACTTGCACAGCAGGCGCCTATTCACAGTGAGGTGGGGAACCCTTCGGGTATCCAGGGAAAACCAATGCGCGGTCCGAAGAGCTCCCACCCACCCAGCTGCGTCGTCCGTGTGGTGGTCGAGGACCGCGTATTATTGCCGAGGACCGCATACCGGCATGATTCACCCGCCCCCACCCAAAGACATTCCCGGGCTTAATGCACGTTTCTCTGGAAGCGGAGGAGGGTAAGGTAAAGTGATTCAGACTCAGGTCCGCGCTCGGACTGACCCCTGAATGGTCTGGGCTGTGTCATGTTACTGCCCCCCCCCCCCCACACGACACAGGGCTGCGGTGAGTAGCCTCCGTAACGCCCACTGAGGGAAGTTTGGTGTGGCGTCGCTGGTAACCCCTGCTCGTGGTGTTCGTCAATCCGCTGGCTGCCGCAGTCCGTACGCAGGGATGTAGCTCGCAGAACAGATTGTCGACTTTGGGACAAGTTTTAGTCAAAAAGTGAACGACGTTCAATATCCGATTTGTCCATCCCTTTTTTACCCCTTAATTTAAAAATAAACAAACTGTCAAGCAGTGTGCCAAACGTGCCGGACGAACGACGACCGCCAAACACGCGTGTGTAGTTATGACGTTATGCAGGGAGTTGCCTTACGACAGCGGCTGTCAAAGTTATGGCACGGACATGACAGATAGTGGCACCGCCGCCCCGAGCGCTGCCCCCAGCGCCGCCCCCAACGCCGCCCCCAGCGCCACCCCCGCGTCTTTACCCCGCCAGATGACTGCTGCTCACTTATACATACAGCATGGCAGTCGCGCGGCCAACTTCTAAAATTTTGGGCCAGTTTTGCCGTCGGCGGGGTCGTTGGACATGAATATGTTCCTCCGGCACATTGTTATTGGAGCCGTCCGCATGGCAAGCCGGGGGCCAATCACTTGATGGCCGGGCTGTCCTTGCGCACGGAGAAAAAAAGGTTAGTGTTCGCAACCAATTTTTCAGTGGATTTCCGGACAAGCAGAAAATTGGGTTCTGGTGCAACTAACATATAGTTCCCCAGACCAAATTTTCGTTCTCAGAACCCAATTTGGTGGTTGTCTGGAAATCAACAACTGGAGCATTAGTTACGAACACTAATCGTTTTTCTCCGTGTTTCATTCATCCGAGTGGACAAGCTCCGCTGTCGTCGCCTTGGAGGCGGTGCTTCGTCCGCTCTGCCCTGCCCTGCCCTGCCGGCCCGCGGCCTCACCGGCCCCGCCGAGTGCCTGGAGGGACGTTATTTTTAGCGAGCGGACAAGGGATTGGGGTGCAGGGCGGGGCCGCGCGGTGGTCCGGGGTCACGGCCCGGCCCCCGCCACCCCCCGGCCGGGCCCCTTGCGCCCTCCGAGTAGAGGGCTTACTTGGAGAGGACAATTTAAGGGGGCAACCCCGACGACGATGACGACAGCGCCCTCTTACGGGGCAAAGTTGTGGCCGCAGGAACCCGCACCCGTGTTCATGAGATAATGGACTGTAAATACTTCGGAGCATCATTTTCTTTTCGAGTTTTAGTGTGTAGGCCGCTGCACTATTCTAGACAGCATACCGCGAGACGTGAGATCATGTGATTCAACTTCCCCGAGGAAAAATAGATGTACGAGTTTAAAAAAAGAAAAAAAAAAAGCAATTGCCTTATGTCAAAGGTCAAAGGTTACCCGTCTTTTTCGTCCCTTTTCTGGCAGTGTTTTCAAAAGTCAGGCGAGCAGGAACGCGTGTCTCTTTGGCACGTCTGTGTGCATGTGGCTCGGGGAAAACGTCAGAAACTGCGTGCCGGATGCCCGCCGGCCCGCCTCGGCCCCATTCGCATTCCACGCACCGAACAGCGGACGTGCGCGTTGTCGCGGGCTCCGACTCGGCAGCGCCACGTCCCGCGGCCAGGCTGTGTACCTCGTTGGCCTCCTTTGCCTCTGGCGCTGCCCTGTCTCCTTTCCTGGGGTGTTCTAAAGAGGGGGGGGGGGGGGGGGGGCAGGCAGCGAGCCGAAGCAGCAAAGCCGCAACAACTGTCGTCCCCTCCCCGAGTTATTTTCGCTCCGGACGACGATTACCTGTAATTTGCTGGATCGCGGCGCCGGACGTGCCGCTGGTCGTGATGTTAGGGCTCGTAGGGCTGGGAGTGGCGCCATGGCGACGCGACCCTCCTGTCCCCTCCCCTCCTCCCTCCCCTCCCCCCTCCCCTCCCCGCCGGTACGCTCCCCTGCCTTACTTTTAAAGAGATGCCCACGCCAGCCGTCCGCCGCTCCGCCCCGCACCGCGCTGGGGTACCAGAGGCCGTCCGTTCCCCGATAACCAGCAGCGTCAACAGCGTTAATAAAGCGCGGCCTCGATACTGTCCGCCCGCTGAACCATTCACTTTATAAACACGTGATCCACGAAACAAGAACTAAACCCCGACAGTTTTGATTGGTGTTCCTCATGCGGAGCGCCGCCATTGCTTCGGCATACGAGTTTGGTTAATATAATTTGAGCACTTGCCATACGGTGCGACATGCATGTGAAAAAAATAAAAACGGAAAAAAATATTAGTGGTCGCAACTAATTTTGAAGTTGATTAAGTGCCACTAAAATTTAGTTCCCCCAACAAAATTTTAGTCCTACGGACAAAACTTAACTGCTTGTCTGAAAATCAACTTAAAACTTAGTTGCGACCACTAATCTTTTTTCCATGTTTAAAACGTGGATATCGGTGCGCTTCGCCACGCTCGGTCAAGGATTTCAATGCACAACAAAACAACTGTTGTGTGTGGAGTGGGTCGGGTTGGGTTGGCCGCCGATCACAAGCAGCCTGGCAATAGTAATGCAGCTTCTGGGCGCCGCGATGTTTGTCGTCCATTTATAACGACGCTCTGCCAGGCCGCTCCGCTATACCGCTTTACCGCTTCGCCATACGCTGCTGTGCTCGCGAATCGATACCCCTTGTTTTGTGACGCACGTGTACTATTCGAGTTCAAGGGAATCCCGATTCCGGCGGAGGGAATCAATAATACGTTCTCCTATTCGGTCCCGATGCGTGCAAGTTATTCAGTTTTGATCACGCAAAAATGAAATTAAAGAGTTCGTTGTGCGAGGTGATTTGTTTGCTAGTTTTCGGGACATGCCATAAACTTGGTTGAGAGAAACATTATTTCGTGGGGCCCGCAAAAAAATTAAAAATACATTGTTGCGAGGGTTAAAAAGGGGGAGGGGGCGTTCTGTCCCCATCCATCTATATCTATTTGCTGATATAATAATATGAAATAAATTTGCTGATTTGAGAATTTTTGCGCGATTTGCGATAGTCGAATTGAGCGAGTTTTCGTCGATTTCATTTTACTATCGTGATATAACCGGAGCTGAGGAGATGAGATTTGGCACTACGGTCTGGTGGGCCGGGCCCTCATCCCGTGCTTACTAACACAAGCCTGAGCATATGCCGCGCGTCTTACGCCTCGAAGCCCGTCTCAACTGTGCACGACATCGGGTCAGGGGTACCGGGTCAGGTCGTGTCGGGCTCCTGCCCTGTCGATAACACATCAAAACTTCACTGATGTATCTCTCTGCCGCCCGGGGGGGGGGGGGGGGGGGGGGGGGGAGGGGGAGAGGAGCGGTCGCGCGCGTTCGGGGATTTGCACCCCCCGCGCCGATTTGGGTCGGACGGACGGGTCTGGTCTCTTGGGGGAAATTACGTGCGCTTCGCGGCCGATACATATTGCGGCGGGTTGGCCGTGTCACTCGTCGAGTTCGCGCGACACACAAAAAAAAGCTTCACCCACACAAAACAATACAAAAAAAAAAACTTGACTCACGTTTGAAAAAAGAAGTGGCCAGGAGATGATGCATTTTACATTACTTGACCCCGAGCGGGTGTTACGGTGTGTTAGGACTTCTTTCCTTCTCCCTCTCTCTCTCTCTCTCTCTCTCTCTCTCTCTCTCTCTCTCTCTCTCTCTCTCTCTCTCTCTCTCTCTCTCTCTCTCTCTCTCTCTCTCTCTCTCTCTCTCCCTCTCTCTGTCGCCGGTATTTCCCATTGGCCGCTGACGGGTAGGCCCTAGGGGATCTCCCGTCAACTCGCGATCACGATGACATTCATTATTGCAGCGTGTGACAACACCCACACCCCACCGTCCCGGCCCCCCCGGAGAAGGCTGAGCGGCCGCACGTCCGTGTGAAAAGGGCGTGCATAAGTCATGCTTCTCATCACTGGGGCGCAGGCGGCCGGCTATGCAATGTTTAGCGCCCCCTCGCGGGAGCTCGAAGCCCGGAGCCCGGTGTCCTCGGAGCCCTCGGAGCCCATACGGAGCCCACGAAGCCCACGAAGACTGTGCGGGTTATGCAGGTCACAGCATAAAAGTGCAGCGCTAACGGGCTGGATTATTCCCGCACCGTTATGGCAGAGCCGGTGACGTCGACTCGAGGTTCGACTCGTTGAAGCGCGGCCGCTGGACTGTTGACAGCAGCGCGAGCAGAGCTGCAGAGCAGGGCACCGGAAGGGCACCGGAAGGGCACAAGGGGATGTGCACTCTAAGGAACAGCGCTTCCGAGCTGGATGCAGTGTTTAAGGAAATGCAGGTCTCGCGTTCAGTGTAAATGAGACAGTGAAAAGAAAACACTTTTTTCCGAAGGATCATGCATGTTGAACTCACATAAAGATCCTTCTAAAAGAAGGGTTTACTTTTACTGGGGAGCTCATAACAAATCTCATCACCAACCAATAACAGAGTGGGACACGGGCGGGTAGGCGCCGTACCTTCTCCCGTGCCTTGTGCGCACTCTGCACTCGCCCTCCTGCCGAGGGGGATACGCCACGGCGGCACGGCCACAGCGTGGCCGGCCAGACAGAGGCTGGCACGAAAAATTAATTAATGGGTCAGCCTTAAAAGCGCTTCCTCTTAGACGGGGTGATACGGAGAGGGAACGGCGGGAGCCCCTCCCCCTTCCCCGCTCTCCCTCCCCTCTCCCTCCGTACAGCGTCTCTACTTCCGCCCTTTCCTTCCCTTACCGCCGCGGAGGCTGTGTGCAAATTATCGTCTGCGCGGACCAAGCGCTGGGCTGCCCTCTGCTCTGCTCTGCCGGGCCGCGCTCCGAGTCCATATGTATGAATGAGAAGGGCTCGCCACCACCGACTCCGGCCGGCCAGGAAGCTGTCCAAGGTCGTGTATCCAAACATGGGCCATACAAATGCTAACGTCGTTTAAAATGAAAGAGAGATCAAGAAGAAGATGGAGAGAAAAGTGGCTCGCTGTGGAAGTCGGGAAAACAAGCACGTGACAAACAAACTTACACGCTAAAAAAAAACGAAAAAAAAGAATACACCGGCAGGTCTAATGTGGAGTGACATCCCTAATGAGGCGAAGCTGGACCTGAGTTTGGATACCAGCCCCTTCTTTCCCCCATTTCCTTTTTATTATTCTTTCCCCTAGACTTTTGTCATCCTGCACGTGCCTACTGGGCCCCACTCAATGGTCGTGTTCCGAATTAGGAAAGCCATTTCCCCGAGCAGCAGCTCGAACCGTAACGGAGTCCGGGGGGGGGGGGGCAGTGTAGATAATGACAGTACCTTGACCTCCCCTGTCCCCGCACACCCGCCCCTGCCCTTAGGCCCCCTGGGCCTCCCGCGGCCTCCCGCGGTGCCCCTCGGATCCGGGCCGGCCAGGGCGGGCAGCAGGGGCGAGAGGTGAAGGCGGGGGTTCAACAGGTCACACCGAGGTGGCATTGTATTGATCCGGCCTAGCCCAGCCTAGCCTAGCTGGGAGGGCCGCAAAGGCCGCAAAGTGTGGCCCGCTCTGCCCACTAGCCGTGCGTGGTAACAGTAGCGGCCACAAAAGTAATTTCAAGCAATTCGGATCACACTATTTTTCGAGTTTTTGGTGAAAAGTGCGTTTTTTTTGTTTTTTTTTTTTTAGAATCGAATACAAATTTACTCCTGAGACGAATCCGCGAGGTCTGTGACCCGTCAACGGGTCACATTGGCCAGGTAATTCCCCACGGTATGCGGTATACACGCGGCTCGCGGAACGTTGCTTGTAGCCGTGTTTTCGCTCTACTCTCCTGGTATTGCTCCCACGCGAGTGGAGCCGCGTCTCTGGCAGAGTATCGTCGTCGCTGTGCCCTGAAGACCCGAGGAGAGGGCGGCATCCGTGTAAACATCCTCTCCCGCAACGCGGCGCAGTACTGTTCGCGGGGGACGCACTGCGCGCCACGCCTTTAATTCCCGGAACGAGTCTATCATTTCCACTCTAGTTTGTGGGCCCCGAGTGCGCGTTCGAGCGGCCGGTGCGTGTGCGCAAGGCCTGCCGTGACGGTATTATTCCTCCTCGTTAGCGTCCCTCTGACTTCACGGCCCAGTAGTTTGCTCTTATTAAAAAATGCGAAATGGCCCAACACCCTTCGTTACCGCCGGTTACCGCCGGTTACCGACCGCAAATCTTCCCGTTCTGCGAGCTTACCTTTCCCATCTCATATAGAGCATGGCCGGGCCCGGTCCCCGCGGCGTTCCCAGGCGACAGGGCGCAAATGTAGTAAAAAAAAAATAAAGGAAAAAAAAGGCGGGGAAGAGGATTGCAATCCCTAAAAATGTTTGACTTGGCGTTTTTATTGCAGCCCCGAACAGCCACGCGAATACATAGCGGATTCGGGTCTTGTTCAGAAACGGGTTTCCGGATCGTGATGTACTCCCAGCCTGCCTGCTCAGCGCCGAGGCCGAAAAAGAAGAAAAGAAAGGAATTAGTGTCCGTTTCCAAAGGGTCTTGTTTCTAACAGCACCTGGTGTGCATAATTATGCAGGCGAAGCTGCTTCTGCCTTAGTCCTGATGGCGTGGCGCTGCAGCTGGAGGCAAGGAGTCTGTGCCGCCCCGCGCCGCCACCACCTCTAGCCTCGCCTCACCCTCTTTTTTTAACGCTCCGAACGGAGCCGCTTTATCTCCCCCTCCCTCCCCCTTCCTCGGCCCCGCCTCCCCCCTCTCACCCCCCGATATACTTTATCCACCCTTTCGACTTTGGCCGGGTCGGTGGCGCCGTTGTGCTCTCTCATTTCGCGCTTCGTGGGAAACTATGAGAAAGTCAGTGGCCGAGGATGGATAGGGAGAAGAGAGGGGAAGGGTCCGGAGGGGGGAAATATAAAAGGGGCCGGGGTGGCGGGGCCAGGGGCGGCTCATTATAATGGCCGCGCCGCCCAGGAGAGTCGCAAGCCGAGCCGAGCCGAGCCGAGCCGAGCCGAGCCGAGCCGAGCCGAGCCGAGCCGAGCCGAGCCGAGCCGAGCCGAGCCGAGCCGAGCCGAGCCGAGCCGAGCCGAGCCGAGCCGAGCCGAGCCGAGCCGAGCCGAGCCGAGCCGAGCCGAGCCGAGCCGAGCCGAGCCGAGCCGAGCCGAGCCGAGCCGAGCCGCCGCCACCGTCCGGTCGCTGCCGCGCCGCGCACCGCGTTTGCTCCTTGCGCGTCTACTTTCGCGTCCTCTGGGGGCCCTTGGCAACGGTATCCCGCGCTGCTCGTAAATTCCGATAAATTGCACGCTGGGGGGGGGGTTAGTTCTACTAAAAGTGTTCGTGTCATTTTAATATTTTTTTCAAATGTGGCCGGTAATTTTAATTCGGGAATAATCACCGTCGTTAAATGTGGCACCGCTAAACTTGGCGCCCTTTGAATTGATTCTTGTCCTCTCGGCGGGCGGAGTGCCTGTCAGGCCGAGCCGGGCCGAGCGGTGGGACGGGACCCTGAACTCGTCATCTTAACTTTTGGCGCCACGGGGAGCAGAGCAGGGGCGGCAGAAAATTATCTGACCGCGAAACGTGAATGCTTTTCGTGTCCCACCCACCGCCGCGGCGGCAGGGCAGGGCGCCGAGCAAAGTCCGAATTTGCCGTGCCTCCCGCACCCTCGCAGTCTCAGGCTTTGTCCTTCTTTTTGCGCGCGTCAAAAGAGGAAAAGTTGGCCGAACCGGAGGACGGCGGTGGGGCGGGAACGGCCGGGGTCAGATTACCGGGGCCGGCTTACTGCGCGCTCCCACACCTCCGCGAGCACTGCGTGTGGGGCGGGGCGGGGACGTCCTCGGCCCCCTCCGGCGTCAGCCGCGCACTAGCTCTCCCGGCCCGGACGGACACTCACACGCGTACCGCTGCGCATCGCCCAGCCCAGACGGGCCACCGCACCCAATTCCTAATCCATCACCCCAGGTAAAAATGGCTCTATATATAGTCATATATGAAGTATATGTAAGTCATATATACTAATATATATAGTTATATATAGTCATACATAGTGCGATATATAATTATATATGACATATATATATATATAAGAAAATATATAACCTATATATCTTTACATATATCCGATATATACTTATAGGATACAATATATAGCTATTTATAATCTTATATATAACTTGAATATGGCAACTATTATATATAGGTCATGGTTATATATAGGGTGATATATAGTAGTATATATAGGTATAGATCTTCATATATAGTATGATGTATGGGTATATATCATTATATATCTCCTGATATATGAATATATATAGAGTATACATAAGCGGTATATAATCTATATATAAGCACTTCCACCCGGGACAGCTATATGGCAGGCAGCCGCAGGCAGCTGTCAGTGCCATCAGTACTCCCACCTAGCACCCCGGGGGAGCACATACGCGCACCGCTGCGGGGGGTCCCGGGGGGCCGGGGGCGCAAATCCTGACAATGTTGGGCCGGTGCCGACACCTTGCCCGATATAATCGCACGGGGCTGTCCGCGCCCGAGCCCGTGTCGCCGACGAGGTCGGGTCGGGGGTTCTCGTTTCCCCCCCGCAGACATGATTGGAGCCGGCGTCGTCTGCTCGGCTCGGGGCGGGCGACACCAGAGCCAGACCCTACCCGTGATCCCCGCCCAGTTCCATGGTGCCGCTGCCGCTTCCGCTGCCGCTGCCGCTGCCGCTGCCGCTGCCGCTGCCGCTGCCGCTGCCGCTGCCGCTGCCGCTGCCGCTGCCGCTGCCGCTGCCGCTGCCGCTGCCGCTGCCGCTGCCGCTGCCGCTGCCGCTCCACCATGCCAATTCGGCCGGGTGCGGCGGGCCGCGCGAGCCGAACAGGCCGGCGGGGGTATAAATAGCCCGGGGTAAGGGCTGCGGCGGTGCAGGGGGAGGGAGCGGGGGCGTTCGGAAACGGCCTGCTGAACCGGTCTGAATAATTCCGCTCCCCCCTGCCCCCCCTTCATCCATCCATCTATCTAACCACACGTGTCGCGACGGACGGCGGAACAGTCTGGCGCCCCGTGGTTGCGCCACAGGTCGAAAACGCGGTGGCCAGCTCTGGTCAGCCGCAACGTGTTGCCCCCGCTGGCCCCCGCCCATCCCCCCCCCTCCCCCTACCCGGCCCCCGCCGGCCCCCCGCCGAGGCCAGGCTGACATGGGCCCGGCCCTGCCCTGCCGAGCCCCGGAAGACTCCCTGCGACATGACGAACCGTTTATTCCGTGACGATATGATTAAGTAACCAAACCCGTTCGCCTCTCTGTTGCAGGTGAGCAATCGTTGGTGCGGCGTCATATTCATACCCGTGCGTGGAGCAGTGAGTGAGTGGCGCTCCGGCGTAAGGTAGGCCGTGTCTCTCTCTCTCTCTCTCTCTCTCTCTCTCTCTCTCTCTCTCTCTCTCTCTCTCTCTCTCTCTCTCTCTCTCTCTCTCTCTCTCTCTCTCTCTCTCTCTCTCTCTCTCTCTCTCTCTCTCTCTCTCTCTCTTTTCTTTCTCCTTTTCGCTATCGTAGCATGCGCAGAGCGAGCGTGCAAGACAGCGAAGTCCTCTCGGGATTCACTGCGTTCGAGCGGAATACGTTCCACTCCCACCCCTGCTCTTACCGGGGAGAGAGCAGGCGGAGAGAGAGTGGGAGAGAGCGCGGGGAGGGCTGAGCGGGGTGCCCAGCGGCGGCTTCCGCAGCTGCACTGCGTATACACGCGCCCTGCTGGCCACGGGCTTTGGCGGGTGCTGCGGGCTACAATGCTGCCATCGCGCTATTAGCATTTTCACCCCCAACCACCCCTCTCGTACCACCCTCTCACTTCTCACTCGCCGCACGACCAATACCATACACACACACGCACACTCAGGGAAAAAACCTTTTGCTTCAATAATACTCTCGGGTGATGGGACATTCGCAGTAGCGTTTTCATACTCTTCATCCACAACCTCTTTTTTTGTGTGTGCTTTTTTTAAAACAAGACAGGCATGGAGAACGCTTTACCGTTCTAGGACAGGCTCGTTCTTGGGGGCTGTTCAGATACCACGTGGACACTTAGAGGGGAAGGGGGGTTCACGAAATGTCCACAACCGTCCAGGTGAATTCAAATGATGAAAAGTTTTGATTTTTGTTTTAAAGTGATGAGCTCGTTACACTCATGCACTATTGGTCGAATTTGTTTTTTCGCGGTTTTCCTCTTTTCTCTATTAATTAGTAGAAAGCGTTTCATTTCAATAATTTTTTTAAATTCAAAAGTATATTGAATCCCCAAGATTCAGACCCTGCAAATAATAAATACAACAACAACAAAAAACGGCAAAAATGGGTGGGTCCTACCTCGTCCCAGACTTCCGTCCGGAACCGTTCCTGCTTAACTTCGGTGTTCGGATGGGAACCGGTGTACCAGGAGTTGACCGCCGCTAAGACACAGGCACGACGCAGCCACCTTGGTAGGCAGGCTTCCGCAACGGCCAACATCGCCCCTTCCGCTGACCAGATTTCAGGAGTCAGCCCCCTTCGACCAGCCAGTTGGTCTGTGGCCGTGAGGCCACTCCCTCGCGGATTGAGAGGGAGGTAGGATGCCCAGATCGTACACGGCCGAAGCCGATTGTACTCTACTCTTCTACGCCATGTATCCAAGTAGGTGTTGCCCGAATACTCCAGATTCCGAGGCCTTACGCTTGAAAAATGTAGACGGCCGAACCCTAGGCCTCTACATTTAACTTCTGCCGAGTCTTGGCAAGCACCATTCCCCTGCTCGGGCGTCGAACCACTGAGTCAACGAGTGTATTCAACCTCCGGGGAATGGCCGCGGCCCAACGTCCGCGGTCACTCAGACAACACACTTTGAACACGTTCTTTTGGTATATTTTACCCACCATCCTCGGTCGGCAGACTTGAGAAAAATTTTTACTCCGGCAAAGAGTTGAACCGCGGACCTTGCGGTCGTCGTCCGGCCCGCTAGCCCACTACGCTACGGAGCTATGATGGGGAGGCGCAGCGCGCTGTTGATACTTTAGCCACTGTTGTCCCGCAGAGAGCAGAACCCACCGTTGGCTCGCGCAGGGTGCTCTGTCCGCGCGCTGAGCCTGTCCAGCCGCCTTGTCCCATTCGCCATTCGCCGCTGTGTCTCGGACAGCGCCGTAATTGCGCGCGGTGTGCTCCGTCTGCGCTCAGGGTCTGGTCAGCCCCTTGGTTCCGGTGCGGTTCGGAAGGGAGAGTGCCAATATTCACCAGTGATGCGTTCGCCGAGAAGTATGTTGCTTGACGCACATCGTGTTTTGTTTCATCCTTCATCCGGCGAATAAATGCAATATCAATCTGAGCTGCCATGACGGGCGTGTTCCTCTCGTCGACGTGGTTGTCGTCTGAGTTGGCCCACGAGTGACGACGTCAGGGACGTGAGTAGTGAGGCCGTTCTCTGCCGACATCGTTGTCTGAACGGCGCACAGCCTTTCTCCTCCTCCACGCACTCTGAGATGACGTGTGGCGCAGCGGCGGTGCTCTGGCCAGCTCAGCGGCGGGGCTTAGCCACGGGGATGATGATGGCGGGGAGGCGGCTGCTCCGGCGGCGGCCGCACCGCGCCACGCCGTCTGCTGCAGCTGTGGGTGCCGGGGCGGGGAGAGAAATATCTGTGTGCTATTGTTGGGAGCAGACAATGCTGGCCATTGTTCCCGCGTGAGACTCGGAGGGCACTTCGCCCCTCTCCACACGGCGCGCGGGGTGGGAGCGGGGGAGGGTGGTGTGTGCTGTGCAAAGGGCCAGCCCAGCCCCGCGGCGTCTGCTGCCAGCGCGCTCTGCTGGCTCTGCCCCCCCCCCCCCACCCCCTGCTGCCGCTGCACCCTATGCAAGCTGACAGCATTCCAGCAATCACATCCATGCCTATCTCCCTCCACCTATCCCGCAATAACCTCACCTGCTCACGAGAGTCCAGCGCGAGCGGCTTAGGGACAGTGCAGGACGAAAAAATTAAAATAAAAATTACGCTGGGAAAACAATATCATCAATGCAGGTGAAAATACCCACAGACATCTCATTTTCTATTTAATTTGTTTTTGAGGGTGTTCATTGTTTTTACATATGATGTTTCCCATTGTTAAGTTTTTTTTTTTTTAGCCACGCATATTCTGGATTCGCTTCTATTCCTGCTCGGGCGCGGGTTCCGCTCTCACTCACCTGTTCCGCCCCGCGCCGCCCTTCCGCGGATCTCATTCCCACGTCGCACGTCGCACCGTCTTGTGCCGCTGTATTCAGTATTCCGCGTGCGCATTATTCACGCTGCGCGATTTCCTGCTCGGGGTTTCCGCCCACACACCTTTTGCGGCGGAGGCTGGCGCTCCCGAGGCTTGTGTCCTCCGTGGTATGTACTCGATTCGTGGGTGGGAGGGAGGTCACCTCTGTATCTCTCTCTCGCTCTCCCTCGCCCACCGACTTGTGTGTATGTGTGTGTGTGTCTTCCTCGTTTGTCGTTTCCTTGTCACATTCATCTTCCCCCCTCCTCTCCTCCCTGCTTCCTCCGGCCCCGCATTCACCCGCCAAAACCGATCCACTCCCAATTGTTGTGTTTGGAGTCAGGCCAGGGCTTGGCTATAGGGCGGGGTTGAGCGACGCGAGCCAAGGGCTCTGTGTTTGCCACGTTTGATCAGACTGACCTTTAACATGGGCACAAACTTCTCCCTCTCTCCCTTCCCACCCCCTCTCTCTCTCTCTCTCTCTCTCTCTCTCTCTCTCTCTCTCTCTCTCTCTCTCTCTCTCTCTCTCTCTCTCTCTCTCTCTCTCTCTTTCTCGCTCTCTCGGGACATGGTGCAAGAGTTTCTCTTCGCGGTCACCGCGCCGTTTTGACCGTCCGAAAAGTTATGGGTTTAATGGTCGGATATGAATGGTCCTGTCACAAGGGAGTCCTGGGGTTGGGGGGGGGGGGGGGGCTCACTCGTGTCATGCGAGCTGATATAATGAGGTAACGACGTCCCCGCGGGCGACACGCGGTGTGACACGCGGCAGGGGGTGGAGGGGGAGGGGGGGGGGAGTACACTCGCTAACAACCCGCTGTGCTCTCCGCCGCCCGCAGCGCCCGAACTGCTGCTTGCGACGCTCGTTGACGCTGACAGCAAAAGCAAGCAGCAAAAATTTCGATCCCTTTCACCGCACCGCTGCCGCGGCACGGCAAGCCCCGTGTTCCCTCCGGTGCCCTACGGTGCCCTACGGTGCCCTCCGGTTCCCTCCCCCGCAGAGCAACAGTGCCACAGGCTTGGGGGCCCTCGGGCCTCGGCCGGGGCTCAGTGTACCCTAGGCCTAGGCGGCCCCCGAGGGCAGGCCGTCTCAACCTGCCCCAACCCCGCCGTATCGACCCCAAGCCGTAGGGGTAGCGGGCTCCCCCCTGCGGTGGACCAGCGGATGCGGTGGGCTGCGCAGGATGTTGCGGGCTCAAGGCTCAACTGCAGCCAGCAGCAACAGTTTGCACTCCCCATTGCCACACCCGCAGCTGCGCAGCTGCGCAGCTCCCGCCTGCCGCACACATCGACTGTAAACACTCATTAAGGGCTCTGCCTAAGTAGCGTGTAGCCGCAGAGACGAGCGCGGCCAGACCCGCAGCCAGGAATAGACAGTCGAAATTGTGCCAAATCGAGATCGATGGTGCCGAGCTTTTGTAGAAGCTTGATTTGTTGCATCGAGTATTTGTCGAATCGAAAAATAAAATCGACTTTCGATACACACAGAAAAACGTAGTCTTAGCCTTGAACTTTAACAAGGTTAATAGACTTCACTAAAGGCAGAAAGGTTCAAAGCAGCTTGAATCAAAGTCAGTAACCTTGGTAAGTTCAAGACTAGGGTTTTTAAGGTCAGTCTAGCCTTGATCGAAGAGAACATTTTTCTGTGTGTACCATTTCGATATCGAATCGACGGTTGATTACATCGGTTTCTTTGAATTTATCGATATGGAATAGACATCGACTAATCGTGTAATCCTGGCCGTGGAGCGGACCAGGGCACCGCGTGCTGACACCGCCACGCTAACACAGAAACTTTCTAACTCGATAAAGATTTGACGATAAAAATGCGAACACCCCGCAGAAACAAAGAGATCCGAGAGACATCTATTTTTGGAGTCAAACTGTCCGGCTGTTGTCTTTGGGTTGATAGCAGATGTAGAAATGAGTTCTTCTGGACGGCGCGCGCGTCACGCGTTAAGTCGGGTCCAACAACTTTCCTTGCCCTTTACATCGTGTAGCTGAGCAGCTCGCTGGCCGCCGCTCGCAGAGACCAGGCCAGCCCAGGCCAGCCCAGGCCAGCCCAGGCCAGCCGGCCGCTCCGTGTGAGGGTTGAATGCTCTCGTGATTGCAAGACGAGCCGGGTGGGGTTCGGGGTGGGGGTGGGGGGCGAGGTGGGGCCCCGGGAGAGGAAAATGTGGCCACTAGCCCAAAGTAGCCCCCAACAGAGAGCATGGCCCGGACACGGGGGCCCCCAACCCCTCACAGAACCAGGAAGGCGCCGCGTACCCACCGAGGGCGGGGCGGGCCCGCGGGGGCCGCGGGGCCGAGGTCCTCCCCCTTCTAGTCGAGAGACCCACCCCGTTTGACCGGCCCGACTCTTGACGCTGTGTTTCAGCCAATTTTCCAGGTCCACTGCTCAGCCCTGGGCCCGTCCCCTTGGTAAGCAGGGCGCTCCCGGATACCTCCAGCCGTCCTCTGCCGCCCCCAGCCGCCCCCGGCTGCCCCCGGCTGCCCCCGGCTGCCCCCGTGCCCTTCCTGCGCTCGCCTCAGATTCCTTTCTGCGACTCCTCGCTTCCTGCAAAAAGGTCTCTGCTGAGCCGGGGCCAAAGCGGCAGTGCGCATTAAGCGGCGCCTTGCGACGCCTCTCTCTCTCTCTCTCTCTCTCTCTCTCTCTCTCTCTCTCTCTCTCTCTCTCTCTCTCTCTCTCTCTCTCTCTCTCTCTCTCTCTCTCTCTCTCTCTCTCTCTCTCTCTCTCTCTGCAACTCTCCAACTCTCTCTTTCTCTCTCTCTCCCCCTCACTGGTGCAGACGCGCTGCTGCCATGGGACTCTCGGGGCTCGGGCCCAGCGCGCCACACCACGGCCCCAGAACGATTCAGCTCAGGGGATTCCTCCCCTCCCCTTCCCTCCCCTTCCCTCCCCACCCCTCCCAGCCTTCCTGACCCAGCCGCTGCCACTCCCTCTCCTGTGGCCGCGGAGAACTAGAGAGCCTGCCAAGCGTGCAATCAGAGCCGGGATAAGACGGCCACGTCAGGACGTCGTCAGACAGAAAGACAGACAGACAGGAGTAGCTCCGATGACGAGGCCCATCATGGTAATCCTACTCACCAGGCCATGATAATGACTGCCAAGCAACGAGTAAGAATGTTTTTGAATGCTTTTGTTGCCATAATAAGAATCATAAAATAAGTATTCCTTGGGTCGCAGATTTATTTAAATCCATTTCTATCTATTGTTATGGCAGAATTCTCGGAAGAGGGTCGTCGTCGTGAGCGGCACGATGTCCCGTCTGTCTGCCTGTCTGTCTGTCTGTCTGTCTGTCTGTCTGTCTGTCTGTCTCTCTCACTATCTAACGCACGCGACACCTCTTCCGCTCCTTAACCCTTACTCGTGTGGAGTCTCTCAGCAAGGTGGTGACGTCAGGCGTGATATGAGCACCTACCTGCCCTGCTTCTCTTCAGGAGACAAAAATATAATTTTTAAAACAAGAAAAATTAAATCTGGTCGAGAGAAAAATTAAAGGCCAATATCGCTCGCGTTTGAAAGGGAGGGGGCAAACCAAGAGCGGCAAGCGGAGCGACGTGTCATCTAAAGAGAACGACCGCCGAGATGCCCTGTAGGGGGCGACACCAGCGCTATTCGGAGTTTCGCTTTTCCACGATGGCCCTCGGCGGCCGCCCAAAATCTCGCCGCCCTGCTCACCGAAAAGGATCTATTCTCTAGTAGGAAAATTAGGCGATAGACGACGAAGCCAGCCTTGGCAACTAAAGTTGAGAGAAAAGCCGGCGTCTCGGCGGAGGCCGTACTGTCGCAGGTGGCAAGGGCGCTAATCGAAAACACTGCCGAGGCTGGCGGCTCAGACCAGACCAGGCCCTGCTGGTCGGTGGGCGGCGAGGGGGTTTTCACTCGAGATTTTCGTGTACAGAGTATTGCATAATACGTGTATTACGCGGGACGGCGGTATTAAAGATGTATTGCACCTTATATTTTACCGTTTCAGAGCATATTTTGTTATTTTTCGGTTATTTTACGCTACGCGTAATACCTTGATCAGGTGTACAGGGTATTACGCAAGTGAAAACCCCCTCGGTGGGCGGGCAGGCCTTAACAAGATGAGCCGTGCGCTCCGGGCATGTCCTGTGTCCTCAGGGTCGGCCTGCTGCAGGCCTCCGGGCGCCTCCGGGTCTCTTACACACTCCTGCCATGCCTGCGGGGCTGCGGGGGCTTCGCTATGAATAGCGCCGGACACGGCTTACGAGATGTCGGGGTCTGTATTGTCATGACATCCGGGTCGATACGGAATTCGATCCCCCGCGGTCAAAATGTCATATGACATGGAAATGCCAAGAGGTGTGCGCGCGTAGTCTGTGCTCACAGAGTCCACAAAGACGCGATTGAAACGTCGGTATCACATGGGAATAATACAGTGAAGAGAAAGGGTAAGGGGGGGGGGGGTGCTAATAGGCCAACAACGATCGGGTCTGGCCCAGGTCCGGTCATAGGTTGACCAGCGGGGGTTCCACAAGCAATCCAGTGTGCACGGTAAACGTAAGCGGTGTCTCTCACAAGAGACAACGATCTAAGCACTTCGTCAGACAGAATATTCCGTTTATCTTATCCACCGTCTTTGACATAATCCCGAAAAGAAATGTTGAAGACCCTCGCTTCCAGATACTGCCCCGGAAAGGTAATCAATTCCTTATGAGGATTTATCGGTTTCTGAATGTTTGCCTTTGGAAGGAAGAGAAAGAAAACACGGTGCATTTTTTGTCCAAGTAAAATACCTCGAAAATTCTTGACAATCACTGGCTATTCCACAAAATACGCAAATCACAACCTCGCGTGTTTGAACATAGCAGGAGAGTGTATAAGGGAATAATGTGGTGTTTTCTTTGTTCCCCGTGATTGGATGAGACTGCTGGCTGCTGGCCTCGTGGCCCGGTCCTGTCGCCGTGAACCGCTACCACACTCACCTACTCCCAGTGTCAACACCAGGACACACAGGCCGTGCCCGGAGCCCGGAGCCCGGAGCCCGGGGGAACGTCCGTGCTCTGCTGACGCTACCCGCAAACCCGTGAATAAACCTGCAGTCTGTGTGTGGAGAAGAAAGGTAAATAAAAAGGAGCGACACGGGTCAGGGTCGGGGTCGCGGCTGCGCTGAGCCGGCCCGACATAAAGCGTGCATCATTCCCAGCGGCGGGCCGGGATAAAGTCAGCTGCTGCTGTTGTAGCTCCATGGTTCGGACTGAAAGTGCCGTGTTTCTCGTCCAATTTCGGTGAGTGTTTTCCCACCTCATCCCCGGCAGACACCGCGGTAGGCGAGGAGCCACACCTCAAGTGGTTGTCGCCTACGGCTACGTGCGCTGCTCCGCTCTGCTCAGCTCCGCGGTGGGCCGCGCACAGGTGATTGCCCTGAGCGGGGTGGGGCTGGGCGGCGGAGCGGCGGGGCGGGGCCCGGCGGGGCCTGCCCGCGAAGCAACAGATCCAGCGGTTCTGCAATAACCTCGTGCATTATTGACCTCCGGCACGCGAATGGGGCCGGCGGCGGGGCGGGGGGCGGGGCGGGGGGCGGCCGAGGGGGCGGGGCGACAACACTTGCGCGGCTATTTTTGGCCCGCAGTCCCGTTGCGCCACACAGAGCTGGCGCTCTGCGGTTCCGAGCGCCCCGCGATCGGACACGCTCAACCCGATGCACACTGCGGGGCCCCCGGAGGGGCCCAGGGGCCCCCGGAGGGGCAGGGGCAGACCCCTTGGGGCCTTGGCTTACTATCCGCGCGGCCTCTGTCAACGAGTCGGTACCACGGACTGCGGTACGGTCGGCAACACCCCAGGAGAGGAGACCCAGCCCGGCCCCCGCTGGTCACCTACAGAGCTCTTGTCGACTCTTCAGCTGCAGACACGGCGAGGGCAATGCACTTTCGCCTGGACGAGACACGGACCGCGGCCAGACTGCTCGCCATAGGGCACAGCTTTATAGGGCAGCGCAAAAGCCAAGAGGCAGCCGGGGGCGGCCAGAGGCAGCCAGACACGGAGAAAAAAGATTACTTTGATTTTCAGACAAAAAGTGAATTTTTGTTCGGGAAACCAAATTTTGTTGGGGGAACAAAATTTTAGTGGCACAAACGAATCGTTAGTTGCCCCAACAAAGAGGTTCATTACGGGCACTAAACAAATTTTTTTTCTGCTGTTTGCAAACTTCTGCGTTGAAGCAACTAATATTTAGTCCCCACAACAAAATTTTAGTCCTCCGGACAAAAATTTGCTGATTGTCTAAGAATCAACTTAAAAATTCGTTGCGACCACTTATTTTCTTTCTCCGTGGAGGCAGCCAGACGCTCGGGGGGTCAACCTGCCGTGTGCCGTGCCGGTAGAGAAAGAGAAAACGAGAAATCCGTGGGTGATCCCTGGCTACGAGCCGGGGGTGGTGCTGGGCTGGCTAGGGTTGCAGCCAGGAGACCGCTGGATTTGTTCTCGGCTTACCGTCGCCTCGCCTCGCCTCGCTAGCCCTGCGGCCGCTTCCTCGCCCACCGCAAGAAACTGGGGTGGCTCTGCTGCGTTGGCTGCGCTGGAGCAGCGTGCGCCGTCCTCGCAAACTATTACACAAAGAATTAAAAAAAAAAAAAAATTGAGAGAGAGAAAACGTCCATCTTTCCTATCGGCCCCTGCCTTAGGGATGACGAGGTTGGCGTAGCGATCAACCTGTTTGCCGACACCCGCACAACCAACTCTTCTGCCCTCATAAGCGCAGTTTGTCGGTTCGTGGATGGACCGCTGCTTGGCTGCTTGATCACCAAACTCGTCTTCCCCTGAAGCAAGCCCCGAAAGTTCGATTGCAGCGATCGACCTCCCCCCCCCCCCCCCCCCCCGTGCAACAATGTTGGCACGCTCCCTCCCTCCCTCCCTCCCCTCCGCCCCTCCCATCCCCGCTCGCCCGAGCTCGCCCACCACATCACAAATAACCCGAGCAGCGCCCGCACCGCCCACGCTGCCCGCGCGAACGCGACGTTAGTTCCGTAATACCGCGAGTTCCGCAGAGTTACGCTCCTGTGGGGGAGGCGGAGCGCGGAGGGCGGAGCGTGCGGAGCGTGAGGTTCCGAAGGCCGGCCAAGTCGTCTCGCGCCGCTGATTGGGGTGGGGCGGCCGGGGCTGCGTGATTTCGAAAGGCGGCCAAGGCAGTTCTGCCGACGATGCGAAATGATTCAGTCCCCTTCATTCCTCGCGGAGACCACCATCGCAGCGCGCTACTGCGCAGAATTATTCCCCTTGTCCTTCCCACAGTGCCTCGTCTGCCTGTCTGTCTGTCTCCGTCTAGTTCCCCTCTGCAACAATAACGCCTTAATCCTTTTCGCCTCCGTCCACCCTGCGCCAAAATTAATGTGCAATCTCCTTTTATTTCTCAGCGCCCGGGCAAATCATCAAAAGGAATTGGTGGCACGTGCCCCGTCCCCCTCCCTCCCCCTCCCCCACCCCCTCTTTCCCCCCGTCCCCCGCAACGCCCCGCGATTACGCGCGTAAATTGAACGCGAAGGCTCCCCGAAAAGATAATAAAAGGGGGCGGAACAGTTATTTCTCCTTCGCCTCACTAACCTGCAGCGCCGCTATGCTCCAGTCCGGCTGTGTGTGAGAGGGGGCCCCGAAGGCCCCCCACAGAGTGCTGAAATCACTTTTCGGATCGTCGATGACCGGTGCCAGCCATTTTGCGACGGGAGCCCCGCGCTGCCACCGCCGCCACCGCTGCCGCACCTCTGCCCTGCCCTGCCCGCAGTGCATGGAGTGCGTGTCTATTTGTACCCCGGCCGCCGGGGATAGAACCTCAGAACGCGTGACGGGACCGGCTCGGGACCAAACCAGACCAGACCATCAATACAGTGGCCTTTGACAATGTGACACAGGGCGCGCGGCGAGGGGGCGCAGGCGGGGCCGGGCTGAGCGGAGCAGGGGCCATCGAATAGCCAATTAGCCAGCGAAATGAGATTCCATTGGTGCCGTGCGGGGCGCGGGCCGGGGCTGGGCGGGGCTACCGCTGCCCGCCACACACACACACACACACACACACACACACACACACACACACACACACACACACACACGCGCGCGCGCGCGCCGCGGGCGGCAGGCCGGCCGCCACAACGACGACGCCCGGATCGAACACTCGCCCCCCCCCACCCCCCTTCCCTCCCCCTCCCGCTTCCTGAAAAAGAATTATTATTGTAGGCAAGGCAAAATGGCTCCTTCCATTTTTGTGGGCTATGAGGCCTCGCGGTTGTAAAGGAAAGTCGAATAAGGGTGATTACAGGGCCCAGCCACACGGGCACGGCACACTGCGTGAGCACCGCCCCCGGCCCGCCCCCGGCCCGCCCCCGGCCCGCCCCCCACCCCAGACCCACACCGCCTGACAGCAGCCAGTCACTTTGATGTCTATCTCCTTCACCTTTCCCGAGTAAACTTTCATCGCCATGGAGCTGGGAGCTGCGGTCTCCTCGCCAGTCCCCGGCCCCGGACGGACCCGGACGGCCCCGGACGGCCTCGGACCTCCTTACTTTTTTCCTGGCATGTCTCGCTCGCTATTCTGCTGTGTCTCGCGGTGCCCCTAACCTTATCACGACGGTGGGCCCGCGGCCATCGCGGCGCGGAGGCGGGTCTCTCTCTCTCTCTCTCTCTCTCTCTCTCTCTCTCTCTCTCTCTCTCTCTCTCTCTCTCTCTCTCTCTCTCTCTCTCTCTCTTTCTCGTTATCTCTCTCTGTGTCTCTGTTTCCCTCTGTCTCCCTCTGCCCCTGCCCGATAACCTTGTTCCGAGCGCGCGGAAACAGAGCGCCGGTTAGCCGGCTCGTGGAATCAGGTGGGCGTGGTCGCGTGGCCTAATGTGCGTCACGGCGAGCTGCGGGCGTCGTCAAGACCTTCATGGCCTTCACGGGGACTCCCGGCTCAAACGCTTTATCATCATCCCATCGACGTGACTTTTGCAGCAGCAGCAAAGAAATTTTGCTGTGCAAGTGCAGTGACAGAGCCCGGCGTGCCCTCCGCTGGATCCTCAGGCTCCGCAGACACGGCTCCGGGCCCCCTTACTTTACAACTTGAGCCACTGTCGATCACGGCCGCCCCCGACCGCCCCCGACCGCCCCCGGCCGCCCCCGGCCGCCCCCGACCGCCCCCGGCCGCCCCCCGGCCGCCCCCCGGCCGCCCCTGCATCCGCATCCCCCCGTCAGACTTGAGCCCCGTGCGGTGGTTAGTACACGCAGGCCGGGCCAGGAGCCCAGCCAGCCTAACTCTGCGGATGTACGGCTTCCAGGACCCTCCGCTTACGGGTCGGACTTGTGTTGTATCCCTGCTGCTGCCGGGGGTGGTGGTGGTGGGGGTGGTGGGGGTGGGGGTCAACCCCCGGCCCTCGCTGTACCGCCTCACACCTGACGCGTGCGTGACACGTGCCGTCATGTATGGCGCGCGCGTGTCAGTAGTACGAGGTGATAACATGTGCGTGCACGGCATAACAAGTAGTGCTTCCGCGAAGCGATTCCAATTCCCCTCCCCTCCCCGCGTGCCCGCCCCCGCCCCGCGTGCCCGCCCCCGCGCTCCATTCGGCTTGCGGCGATGGCCGTGTGCGCGCTGCATATTTCATCCCGTTCGCCAAGTTTCCCTGCTCCGTCGGCAGCGACGGTGAACGGGAGTTGCGCACCCAAAGTTTGCTATTCTTTCCGCGCGTGTGCGACGTAAACGTAGCGGGCTCCGTGGTGGAGGCGGGCAGCTTCAACACCGCCCACGGGACTCTAGTACGAGTACTAGGTGCCGACGAAGAAAAAAAAACTAATCAAAAATCTCAGCCTACAAATCCGTGTCGTGTTCATCATGTTCGCTTTGCCTGTTCACTTTGCTAAATAAAATATTCACGGATCGTTGTAGAATCCGTTCCTAGTATTGATTGTGCAGCGTGTTCTGTCGCGGTAAACAGGGGAGGAGCGGAGGGTGGAGGGCCGGCGGGCGATCATAGTCTGCGGTCATTAAGGCGCGGAAGTTTTCATGTTTGTCTGAGCAGCGTGTCACATGTCATGTCATATGTCCGACCGACCCACGGCAGTCCAATCCCAGCCAGCCCCTCTGCCGGCCCATAAACCAGCACGGAGGAAAATAGTGCAGTGGCCGTAACTAATTTGTAAGTTGATTTTCCGACAAGCTGTAAATTTTTGTTCGCAGGACTATAATTTTGTTGGGGGAACTAAATTTTAGTTGCACCAGCGCAACGTCAGTTATTCCAATGCAGAGGTTCGCTGAGGGAGCAGAACGCAGAAAAAAAATATGTTTAGTGCCCGCAATAACGAACCTCGTTGTTGGAGCAGCTAACGTTTTGTTGGTGCAACTAAAATTTTAGTTCTCCGAACAAAAATTTACTGCTTTTCTGAAAAGCAACTTCAAAATAAGTTGCGACCACTAATCTTTTTTCTCCTTGTGAAAAACGCGGCGAGCCGGCAAGGGAAGGAAAAGTGTTGCGTACATGTGTCTGTGGGTGATTGTGTGTGTGTGTGTGTGTGTGTGTGTGTGTGTGTGTGTGTCCTTCGGATTTGGGCCGCGTTTAAGGCTAGAGAAGTGCTGAGCTGTAAGCCAGGCGGCGCGCAAACGGCCGGAAAACTCGTCGAGCGCTTGGTAATCCTCCAAACCCTGCGGAGGCACAACACGGCGGTATCCGGTCCCCCCCGGTCCGCCGGCCCCCGCCGCCAAGCCAACATTTCAAAGTTTTTTTTTACAGATGGAAGCACCGAGCGCCACCTTCTTGGCCGCCACTCTGACGGCCTGGGGTGAGAGGGGGGGGGGAGGACAAGCATCGGTGAAGCAGCATTTTTTTGTTTGTCTGCTCCAGGGATCAGGGCGCGGTCTTAATTTCGAAGCTCTACAGGACATTTAGGCCGCCGTGAGGAGACATGGAATGGGTCACCTTTCTCCTCCAGCCCCTCGGATCCCAGAACGGTCTCCAGCCGGCGCAGGGACGAAAATAAGAGTCAGACAGGCAGCAGCGCCAGGCACGCGCAGGAAAACGATTGGTTGCCCGAAACTAATTTGTTCGTTAATATGGGGACAAACCAAGAAATTTGGTTGCGAGAACCAACATTTTTGTTGAGACCCCAAAAGTTTGTTGCGGAAGAAAGCCCCCCCCCCCCCCTTTCCTCCCTTTCGCTTTTTGCAACATACTTTTTGCTGTTCCCACAAAATGCTAGGTTAAAGTTATTGCTTGTCTTGAAACCAACAAACAAAAATTAGTTTGGACAGCTAAATCGTTTTTTAGCGTTTAGTGGTCGGTCGCGCCATGACAAGGGGGAGCCGGAGCGGCGGACACGCAGACAGTCTCTAACGCAGCTCCTTCTCCAGCTCGGGGGGCTCCATTAGGAATTATTGGTTAGGTTCGCCGTACTTCCCCCTCCCCCTCCCCCTCTCCCTTCTCCCTTGCTCCTTCATGTTTCCCTTGAGGGAGGCGCGAGGACAGTCTCCGTCCCACGCACTAACCTCACTCACGTTTATATGAGAACCCAAGGCCATCACCCGTAGACCTTTTCAGTAGTTCAGAAATAAAAAGGGGATGCGGCGAGTGCGGGAGAAACATAGAAGGAAGGAAAGAGAGGGAGGGAGGGAGGGAGGGAGGGGGGGGGGGAGAGAGAATCAGACGGCACGCGTACTGCCCTTGTCGACAAAGTGTGCGCAAGCGGTGACCGGGGAGGGGGTTGTTGCGGGGGTTGCTGTGTGGGCTGCTGCGGCGGTTGCAGCAGCCGCATTACAGACGATTGCCCGCCCGTGGTCGGTCTACCGGCCAGCCGCACATATCACCGCATTCAAGCGGCCGACACTACACTACAATGTGGACGTTTCTTTTGTCAGCCACCTCGGGGTATGAAAAATTCATCAGCGCCGCCACACACCCCCACTGTTGAACGGGTCTTGTTGAATTATTGCAAAGCGAAACCCCGTATCCTAAGCGCGTGACAACCCCCCCCCCCCCCCCGTTTTCCCCTCCGTGGTCACGTGGTCTCTTGGCCAGCGGCGGCGGGTCCTCTTCTCCAGTGTGTGTGTGTGTGTGTGTGTGTGTGTGTGTGTGCGTGTGTGTGCACGCGCGTCGGAAAGTGCTTTTGCCAGTCCCTTCTCCAACGGGCTGCGAACCTCACTGGTGTGTGTGTGTGTGTGTGTGTGTGTGCGCGCATGGTCACGTGTGTGTGCCACTCTGTGGCGCCGTGGCACTCCTTATTCAGTGTGCACAGGGAGGAGGGGGGGGGGGAGGAGTTGCTGGGGGGGACGAACACACGACACCACGGAGACGACGCTCGCGGACGGACGGTGGACGACAACAGGTGAACACTGCCAGCCAACCTGGCTGCAGACAGGCGTCCAGAGCTCTGTGTGTGCACCGAGAGAGAGAGAGAGAGAGAGAGAGAGAGAGAGAGAGAGAGAGAGAGAGAGAGAGAGAGAGAGAGAGAGAGAGAGAGAGAGAGAGAGAGAGAGAGAGAGAGAGAGAGAGAGAGAGAGAGAGAGAGAGAGAGAGAGAGAGAGAGAGAGAGAGAGAGAGAGAGAGAGAGAGAGAGAGAGAGAGAGAGAGAGAGAGAGAGAGAGAGAGAGAGAGAGAGAGAGAGAGAGAGAGAGAGAGAGAGAGAGAGAGAGAGAGAGAGAGAGAGAGAGAGAGAGAGAGAGAGAGAGAGAGAGGGAGAGAGAGAAAGAAAGAGAGAAGACAGGAGAGAGTTGGTTAAGAGGTCAGCGAGAGCGGGAGGATGGTGGTGGACGCGCATAAAGGGGCGTTCAGCACGAGTTAATTGTCGGCCAAACGTCCTGAGGCGTCCTGAGGGGACCAGAGGAGAGACAGGGTCGGGGGCGGAGTGGACTGGAGTGGACGCCTCTGCTCCCGTGGGAGGCGCCGCGGGCGCTGCGGCGAGGTCTCGTGGACAGCATGCCCGCACACACCACAGCCCGCCCCCACGGGCCCAGCCAGCTCAGTGCCCCTGACCCGCACCCGGACGTATCCCGACGGGGGACGCGTGCCGCCCCGTGCCGCCCCGTGCCGCCCCGTGTGGCGCCCGTGCCACCCCGTGCCGCCCCGTGCCGCGACTGATGGACCTGCCGGAGATTTCCCCGTAGATGCGCGCGGGACGGACGGAGCAGGGTCCGCCCGATAGTGGGTATTTGGCCTCGGCCCAGCAACCTGACCTGAGCCTAGCCCCCGGGGGCGGCCGGGGGCGGCGCAGGCCTAAGCAAAGGCGCCGCAGGCCCGCAGGGAACCACTAACAACAAGAACTACTACTCCCCACCAGCTCTGCGGTCGTCGCTGCGGCGGGGCTTGGGCGGGCCCTGCGGGGGCGGCAGAGGCGGCGGGGGCGGCGGGGGCGGTGGGACTGTAGTGGAGCCATCTCCCCTCTCACTCCCACTTGCAGATCGGCGCCCACTGATAAGTCGGACCACGTATTCACTTGTGAGGTCAAACGCTCTGCTCCGCCTCCGGGCCGGCCACGCTGCGGCTGGCATTGCTCCCCGCCCACGTCCGACCAAAAACGGCGGAACAGCCCCCCGGAGGGCCCAGGGGAGTGTCTGGGGGCCCCCGGGAGGGCTGCGACGGGGGCCCCACCGAGCCCCGCAGGACCACTGGAGGGCCTCACGCGTGCGGCGCCGGACGAGCGCCAAAGATCAGCCCGTAATATCCGCCCTCCTCTCCTTTTCTTATCCCAGGGTGCCCCCTCCGGCTCCCTCCGGCTCCCTCCGGCTCCCTCCGGCTCCCTCCGGCTCCCTCCGGCTCCCTCCGGCCCCCTCCGGTCCCCTCCCTTTCTGACTGAGGCGCCAGGGTCCCACGGTCTGCTTGCTCTGCCCCGGTGACCGCCTTCGCGGCCGCCACGAGGCGGGAAAGGAAAAAAAAAGGGGGGATTTGCCTCCGGGGATTCTGTGGCGATAAGCAGAGCGCAGAGCCTCCTGATGGCCATCACCATCAGCAGCAACCTGTGGATGTGCGCTCATTCACAAAGGGACCCCCCGCGGCTCTGTCAAAAAGAGTTGGACACGATATCGCATGGAATCTTAAACCGTTTGCAAAAGTGCACGGGGAAACAAAGAAAAAGTTTTGAAGGAGGAACGATTTTTTTTTTAACAGGACACGAAGAAGGGAGTGACGGCAGCGGCGGAAGCCGCTTGGACGCCCCCGCACGGTTTCCAGTGAAATATTGTGACTGCATTGTGGCTGCGACTTCCGATTTTGAATTTGCGGGGATTTTCGGCGTACAGATTATTTTCATGGACCTGGCTCCCCCTCGCGACGCGAAATGTGAAAGTGCCTTGAAATGGAGAGAGGGAGAGAGAGAGAGAGAGAGAGAGAGAGAGAGAGAGAGAGAGAGAGAGAGAGAGAGAGAGAGAGAGACAGAGAGAGACAGACAGACAGACAGACAGACAGACAGACAGACAGACAGACAGACAGACAGAGAGCGGGAAGCTAGGCAGGCTCCATGTAGTCCTCCGCACAACACAGGCGGGTCTGCGACAGCCTTCCCTCCGGCCACATAAATAAAAACATGTCTCCGTCAGAGAGGAGGCCGGGACCGGGACCGCCCCGCCTGGCCTCGCCACTCCTCGGCTGGTTACCCCTTCCCGAAACCACAGAAGCTGCTGAAGGCTCACGGAGCGAAGGGCTTTTCTCTCCCGGTAAGAGTTCCAATAACGCAACCTGCATATGCCTTACCTCTCATGCCTCATGCTCTTCCTCGCGACTAGAGTATACCTCACTAAAAGAAAGAAAATCAATGCACATCCTGAAAAAAAATCTGAAAAGAAGGGCAGGGAAAGTAAAGAAAAGTCAGAAGAGAACATAAGAAAAGTAGGCCCATCTCGCCTCATCACTCGACCTCCACACGACCTCCATTTGTTTAAAAAAAAAATCTGTGCGGCTGCAGAGGCATATTGCTATGCCTCAGAGGACGAAAACACTCACGCTGCGACGCCGCTCAGGGGCCGGGCCTACTCGGGCCGGGACGTCACACGTTGGCTGCAGATGCATCACTGGGGTTGACTTCCCGCATCAAAAGCCGCAAGAGAGCCCCGAGTCCCCTACCCCATCACACGCCCAGATTGATCAATCCAGAGTGTGAAGCTATCCATCAGCCCCACCTGCTGCCATTACAGCTCGCTGATAACTGCCGTCCAAAGCCACGCGCACACGCATACACATGGACGGCGTGCGGACAGACGAAGGAACACACATACGTTCAGACACTCACAGCTCAGCTCAGTGGCACTCAGCACACAAACACCCCGTAAATCTATTGTGACAAGCACTGCGCGAAGACACAGGGCAGTGTACGTGAACACGCTGTGCAGGGCCGGCACGCGCGTCGCGCGTGTGTGCACGCACACACACACACACACACACACTCACACACGTACGCGCGCACACACACACACACACACACACACACACGCACGGGGGGGCTGCCACGGGTTTGATTGATATGCATGGTCTCTGCCCTCCCCCATACGCAGCAGGGAAACTCTTCCGTGTGATTCACGGCCCGCTAATTTATTTTACAATAATAACTTCACCAGTTTCTTATCAGTGCATCGCATGTGCGCCCGATTGATAAGGAAAGTGCACTACCTGTTCCCATAAGCGGCCTTCTGCGAAATGGATTTTGTTCCGCCCACGAGAATCGAAATTAATCTCAGCGAAAAGGAATACAAACGGTGGCATGGTCTCGCCATGGGCAGACACAGTGCATAAGTTTGAGCCGAAGGCCGCGGATGGTGGAGGGAGGCAGAGATGCAGAGTCTGCTGGGCTCACTGTTTGCCGTGGTGGCTGCAGACTAAACAATCGGCCCGGCTCGGCTCGGCTCGGCTCGGCTCGGCTCGGCTCGGCTCGGCTCGGCTCGGCTCGGCTCGGGGGACCGGAGGCAACCGGAGGCAACCGGAGGCGGCTATAGGCGGAGCACAGACAAGTCATTTTCATTTTCAGACCAGCACCGCTGCAGAATCAAGCATCAGCGAGGGACTAGGGGGCGGGGCGAGGGGAGGGCGGCAGGGGTTTGGCTTAGATTCCCCTGCACAAACATACCCAAGTTCCACGACAAGAGAGAGAGAGAGAGAGAGAGAGAGAGAGAGAGAGAGAGAGAGCATGGAAAAGAGGGAGGGGAGAGAAGAAGGGCGAGGGAGATGCCTCGACCTCACAGTGTCGTCGCGTTGCCAACTCGTGTTTGCACATCGCGTGTGAGTGGGAGCGAGAGAGACAGAAAGAGAGCGAGAGAGAGACCCTGCATCCATTTTCGGATTGAATCTAGTAGTACCCCCGCCGTATAATGAAATTTAGACTCGAGCACGCTTTCAGCAGTCTTCTTTCTCTGTCCCTCCCCGGCCTGTGCGCACGCTTCCTCCACCCCGCCTGACAGGGCAGAGGAGACTCGTGTGTTCCGGGAAGTGGATAAAATACGCCCCCGCCGCCCCCTGGCCGCCCCCGACGACGTTGTGTGCGTTTGTGGTTACCTAAACCCCCCGCCTGCAGGGGCAGGGGCAGCCTGTGGGCGGCTGTGGCTCCGACCCGACCGGAACCCGACCGGGTCAGGCGACCGTGCCCCGTCCCAGCCCCGGCCCAACCCCGGCTCGGATGCACACGGTGGCACACGGCCACATTCAGCACGTGGGTGCGGACTCAGTTGGTTACATGCACGATCCTAATCACGCTCCATTCTATCTCTCGTAGTTCAGCCGAGTTGCGCGACTTTTTCACTCGGGAAAGAGCCGTCAGTTTTGACCGTCGTTTCGTTATTTAAGATTAACAGCCCACCTGCACGATAACTCCAACGCGTTGGCCGGCCGGGGGGCACGGGGTCCCGATGGCCGAGGGCCCACCCCGTAACCTTCCGCTATGCTCCCGCTGCTGCTGCAGAGTTGGGAGTGCTGTCTGTGTCATCAGCTTTGGTGGCGGTTCCCTTGGTCAGCGGAATCTTTAGTGGGAGGGATCCTTTCTTGGCCCGCCTCGCCCTCAGTCTCTCTCTCTCTCTCTCTCTCTCTCTCTCTCTCTCTCTCTCTCTCTCTCTCTCTCTCTCTCTCTCTTCTCTCTCTCTCTCTCTCTCTCTCTCTCTCTCTCTCTCTCTCTCTCTCTCTCTCTCTCTCTCTCTCTCTCTCTCTCTCTCTCTCTCTCTCTCTGGGGAGGCAAATGGTGAAGGGTAAGGCGGTTCCGCGCGGTGACGTCAGCCGCCCCGTGACGTCACATTGTGTGCCCCCCCCCCAAAACCTCCCTCTCGCGCACACACTTTCTCTTCATACTTTTACTCCCGTTTCGCTCCTCCCGTTTCGTCCCGCCCCCTCCTCATACGATTATTCTTCCTCTTTCCTTTTTCCCGAATCCATATATTCCTTCCCGTTGATCATCCCCGCCCACCCCCGGAGAGGCAGTCCAGCCTACCCCTACCCTACCCTCCCCCCGGCAGAGCATTCATTCATCAGCGTTACCACCCCCACCCACCCCCACCCACCCTCACCCACCCCTCACCCGTCTGCGACAACTCTGATGCTGCTGTGCCATTGATCCCCGCATGTTTGTGAGCCTCGTTTGCGAAATTGCTCTGTTTCGCGAGAGGAGACAGTAAAACGAAAAGGGGCAAACCGAATGCGGCGAGGAAAAGGCAGGCGCTGCCGACGTGTTTGTTTTTAATCATGGGGGGCCGCGCAAAAACGTGTCTTTTTTTTCTTCTCTTTTTTGCTCTTTATTTTTGGCCGCGACCGACGCTCGGCACATGACGTGCGCATCACGCTCACGCGACACGCGTGTAAACCGCATCCGCTTGAATGAATAGAGCGTGAGAGACGTGCGGCCAGATGCGTGAGAGAGAAAGAGATGGAACCAGTGTGTTGCGGGCGTGCCTACCTTTCACTTGACACGGGGCAAATGGGACACCTGGTATACTACTGAGGGCCCCGGCACCCCACCCCACTACTGGGCCGAGAATTCATTTCCCTGCGCGGCCACCGGAGAGGCCTAAAGTGCTTCCGGCGGCCGGCGCCCCCCGGCCCCCTTACCGGGAGGGAGTAGGGGGGGGGGGCTCAAGGTGCACGCGTCCTGAGATTTATGAGATCCAAAAGGTGTAGGCGAATCCTGAAGGATCGTTTGATGTGGCGGCACCAAGGTGGTTGGAAGGGGATTTGGGGGGGGGGGGGGATGACTTTGTGGTTTGACGCGGTGCGAGGGCGTGGGCCAGGCTCGATCCCGCCGAATCCCTCACCCCTATCGAGGCGAAAGAGAGAGAGGGAGGGGGGGGGGGGCAAAAGGCAAGCGCAAACATGCGGCCATTTGTTTCCCCCAAAAAAGACAGAGGGAGAGAGAGAGAGAGAGAGAGAGAGAGAGAGAGAGAGAGAGAGAGAGAGAGAGAGAGAGAGAGAGAGAGAGAGAGAGAGAGAGACAGACAGACAGACAGACAGACAGACAGACAGACAGACAGACAGAGACAGAGACAGAGAGAGAGAGAGAGAGAGAGAGAGAGAGAGAGAGAGAGAGAGAGAGAGAGAGAGAGAGAGAGAGAGAGAGAGAGAGAGAGAGAGAGAGAGAGAGAGAGAGAGAGAGAGAGAGAGGGGCAGAGACTGGGGCACGGGGTGAGGGGGGAGGGGGCGACTTCAACTCGAAACTTCAACAACTTTACCGCCACGGCGCCGCGCCCGCGGGTCCGTCGCTTTTCCTCCCATTAGCCCGGACGACGGCGTGAGCACGGCTCCTCGCGAGCACTGGTCCGTCATTGACCCTCAGGGGGATCGGGTTTGGGGGTTGGGTGAGGGTCTGGGAGTTCAGGTTTAGGGTTGGGCGCTTCCAAGAAGGCGCGCACTTTTAGCGGCAGCAACGGGAAAACGGAACAGATATGAAACGCAAGACGATTCTCACCACTCTAAAAAAAAATCGGCCTCCTCTCTAAATTTAAGCGCATAAATCAAAACGGTCCCTCATGGAGGTAGCTCTGTTTTTCTTCCCTCCCCCCGCCCCGCCTCTGTTTAGCGCATACGTTGTGGGGCAGCACGGAAAAGTTTATGTTGATGGGCACCGTGCTGACGTTGGTCTCATTGTTTTGTTTCTCTTTTTATTTGCAGGTACGTACCGACCGGGGCAGCGCCGGCAACGCGCAGCACACGCGCAGCACACGCGCAGCACACGCGCAGCACACGCGGCATGAGGTAACGGGAATGGAGTGTATTGTGTGCTCTGCTTCGCACCCGCTGCCGTGCACTGTGTGCGGCGTAAACACTACTCCGTGATCACATCTTTGACACAAGGATTATAATGCGGGAGGTATGTGTATGCGGAAAGCCTTCGAAAGAAAGATCATTTGATAAATTAAAAACGAAACAAAACAGAAAAAGCCTTTAGGCCATGTCACGTTTGTTGGAAAAGATAATTAAAACAAATCTGAGGCCGGTTAGTACTACGAAGACTTTCCTAGAAGCGGCGAACGATTTCAAAGCCGAGGAAAATCACGGCTGCTGTCAGGCCGAGGCGAGGCCGGGGCCCCGGCTTCGCGCTCCACCTGGGTGTCCGTTCTCTGCCCTGCTTTTGGCGTGAGCGCTTTGAAGCCCTCGACGATCCCTTGGCGTCCTTGGGGTCGAGAGACAGGGCCGCCCTCAGTGGGCCCTGCGACCTGTTGCCGCGCAGGGCTGCCGCAGGGCTGCCGCAGGGCTGCCTCAACATGAAAAGAAAAAATATTTTAAAATACGACCGGATTTTCTGACTCGTGTGGGTCATAGAAGGATTGTTAGTTATCGCAGGCGTGACGTCTGTCTGTCGTGTCCGCCTGCCTCATCCCGCTGACCCGAGAGGGGCGCGGGGGGCGCAGGGGGGGGGGGGGGCAACAGCGGAATGCAGCAGCCCGTCGACGGCTTTACTGCGTCTGACACCGGCGCGGACGGCACATTTGAAAATGGGGATGGGACCGTCCTCCCGCTTTTTAGTATGGGCTTGATGGTCTCTTGGTTAGCCCTAGGCGGCCGCCCCGGGCCCCGGGCCGCCCCCGCTGGGCGGACGGGGACGGGGCTTGATGACGGCGTAGAGTCCGTTAGCCGCCGGTAGCACGTCGTTTGGGCTGGAAATGGCGCCCCGGAGGCCCGGAGGCCCGGAGGCTCGGCCCGGAGGCCCCGACCGGAGGCACCGGAGCCCGGCCCTGTGCTGGTGCGCAGGTAATGCCTCGGCCCAGCGCCTTCCTTTTGCGCGGCACGTCCGCACGCACGGCCGTGTCGTCTGCACGTCGTCTGCTGGGAACCAATTCGGGCGATGAGGAAGGCGGTGGCCAGCGGCAGACGCAGGAAAGCTCTCGGGGGGATTACCTCGTCAGCTGCGGCGGGGCGCGGGGGCGCGGGGGCGCGGGGGCGCGGGCCGTGGGCACGGCCACCAACACGGCTGGGCTGCCGTGCCGGCCGGGGCGTGGCAGAGAGGCGACCACTTTTATGCACGTCACATAGCAGCTAGCAGCTCCGGCAAGCTCGACAAAGGTGACGCCTCTTTCATTTTCCAGTGTGTCACAAAGGTATGTGTCGTTTTAAAAAAAAAGAAGAAAAAACCAGGTGACGGCGGAAGTTCATATCTTTGTCCCTGCCTCCATTTGTGTACTTTCCTTTTTACGCCATTTTTCTCTGCTTACGTATCGGGAAGAAAGTTTTTCACCCCTACCACGCTCACGCGCCCACAGCTCCTCCAACAACTTTCCTGCTTCCACGCACCGCCGCAGGGGGCAAACATGACATCTTTGCTACGTGTGGGGAGAGGAGGGGGGGGGGGGGGGGGTTCAGGCGCTAGATCGTATCGGGGATGGGGGTGTGGTGAGTCCAATCACCTCTACCCTTTCCCCCTCTACCCCTCTACCCCTCTCCGCCTCTCCACGTCTCCGTAATCCCCTTTTCCCTAAACACATTTCGCAGTCCATGGACACCCAGAGAAACGAATTTTTGATTCAAGCCTAGAACAGCGTATTCTTAAAGCATTCAAGAATATAATTCTTGATCCAAGACTATTTCTTGATTTACCTCTAAGATTGGCTTCATTCAAGAAAATATTCTTGAATGCTTTTAGCCTAAGAATCTGTTTCTCTGGGTGGATCCCGAGATCTCCCGATTTCTCTTTGCCGGCCTCTCTCGCGTTACATGTTGCTCCCGTGGGAATACCTCGCTAACGAATTCGGCCGCCAGCTACCCAGCCGGGTCACCGCCCCGCCCCAACCTGTCCCTTATTGAAACAATAACAATCGCAATAATAATTTTCGTCATTGCAACTTCAGTTACGGCCTTCTCATTTCAAACGGAGGCCGTAACTATGCAATGCACCTCCGGCCCCCGCCGTGCTTTATATGTCGACAGTGGAGTGCGTCGTTCGGGCGCTCAGTACCGTATACGTGCACTTTACATACCCGCGGGAGGAGCGGAGGGGAGGGGAGGGAGCGGAGGTAGCAGAGGTAGCAGAGGTAGCGGAGCCCCGCGGCGAGCCACCCATGGAGCCATCCCAGCGCAGCCCTGGACGGTCTGCACAGACACTGCCATAACTCAGTTTGCACATAAATATCATTTACGACGCTCCCCGCCGCGGGCGTCCAGCCGCCACGATCATGGACGGACGCTGCAGCGGACGCGGCCACACCAAACAATTTTATTGTTTTGCAAAGGAAAACACACAGTTGGAAAAAAAAATTGTTTTGTTTTTAAATCCTCAGACAGCGACTTAAACTTAAAAATTAAAGGACGTAGAGAGAACCTCGGTACATGAAAGGGGCAAAACGCGACCTCAATTCATAAGCGCTTTGGATTAAAAGCGTTTCACTGATGATTCGAGAGGGATGACACAGAGGGATTCCGTGACCGATCAGGAGTACAAATCCATGCGAGTGTCTGCAGAGTCTACGCGGGCTGGGCTCGGACTCGGACCTAGTCGTGAGTTGGTTCGGAAAGCGATACGCCTGATGCCGGGCCGGGGGGGGGGGGGGGGGGCGGGGCGGGGCGGCGGGGCGGGGCGGGGCGGGGCGGGGCGGGGCGGGGTGCGCGAGCCGAGCCATCCGTGCCATTACACGATAGCGCTGTAACGCCACGACGATCCAATCCGAAATCCCGCAGGCTCCCGGCGGGGCGACTCAGCGGCTGCTGCTCTGGCTGCTGTGCTCTGGCCTCGGCTCTGGCTCACCGCGCGCGGGGCGGGGCAGGGCGGGGCGGGGCGGGGCGGGGCGAGCTCAATGCCGCGCTCGCTGGCGAATACCGAGTCCTTTATCTCTCCAGCCCCGTGGCGCTCAGCCGGCGCCCCTTAGGCTCCTCGCGATATGAGCTCTATAAGATACCCCCGACGCAGCGGCTGGAGCCCCACCACGCCCCGCCATGCCCTGCCACACCATCCCACGCCCGTCAGGCGTCCAGACCACCGCTCGGTAATTGAAAACTTTCATCGCCCCAGACACTTTTCTTAATTTCGTTTGGCCGCCCAGCGCGGGGGGAAATTCAAAAAGAAAATTGACCCCCCCAAAAAAAGAAGAAGCTGACGTAAACGTGGCTTTAATGACACTAGGGTTTCGAGGGTCGGAAATTTTTCCGGAAAAATTCGAAAAAAATCCGCTTTTTTTCGGAAAAATAAATTCATATTTTTCCTGCAATAATGGAAATATTGAAAAAATAGGGGGAATGCGAGGATACCTGACGTTTATGACCTGGCCGGAGTTCGGAACGTGGAAAGGAAAACATGAAGGAATTTTTTAAAGCTTCGCGCGCATTTTACTGGAGGGGAGGGGGTTGTCTCGCGAGAGATTGGTTGCTCAAGTAGTCCAGGTCCACATCAATATCAATAAAAATAAATAAAAAATGAAGCATAAAGCCATCCCATGTCTGTAAATACTAAGCTACCAGTGAAATTTCGCGTATCGTATTAACGGTATCCCGTACGATACGGAATCCCTTTCGTAACGAAACGGGATACCTGGAACACCGTATGTGACAGAGAATCCCGTTAATCCGTGCGCGAAATTCCACTGGTACACCGAAATACGGTTTCAGTGTCCAGAATACCGTAAGAGTTTACGATGTACGTGTTTGACTTCAACACTTTTGTGCTTCCTTCATCTTCTGTAAATGCTTGCCAGAGCAAAGAAAAACCTCCCACAGGTTTGACACGGAGTTCGATCCAAATCTGCAATCCGTTCTGCGCTCGCTCCAGCCGTATTCGAGATGCCAGGAAAAAGTTGTTCGATTTGGACGTGATTAAATGGCCCTAGTAATTTTTAGCGTCGTTGCCACACTGCTAGCCCGAGTGCTCCAAATGGGCACCATATCCAAGATCCCGGCGGACGCGTTGATACTGACCAGAGGGTGTTGACTTAGTGCTATGCTTTCGAACGGCCAGAGAAGGTCGGGTTGCCTAATTTTAGGGGCGCCCCCCGAGAGCAGGCAAGCAATTTTTGTAGGAAAAGTAAAATGAATCGAGCAGGTATCGAACCCGTGCCGCCCGACCCATTCGAGAGACGAGTGGCGACGCCGCAGCCGCTTGCGCTACGGCGGGTGCTGTGAGCGATTGGGACCTGGAGCTGCCTAGTAGGCAGTCGGACGGAGAAGACTTGCAGCAGCGTGTTTGACGTGCAGACGTTGGCAACACTACTCTCGGGGGGCGCTCTCTGTCTCTCTCGCACACACGACGAAGGCGCGCCATTTGAGTGTAAGTGTACCCCTACTGATACTGACGCAGGGATGCTCCCCTATTGCAGCGACCAGCCCCAGCCGAGCCGGGCGGCGCGGCGCGTCGTGGGGGAACCCGATGGCTACAATAGTGGAGCATACCTGCGTCAATATCTACACGTCCGCCGGGGTCTCCAATGTTATGGACCCGCTGCGCCAATTTGGAGCACTCGGGCTAGCAGTGCACACCTAAAATTTGAAGCAGAAGTTCATAAAACTTTACTTTTTACAGCACAGTCAATGTACCGCTACTTTGACGATACGGTATTTCCTGAGCGTTGAAAGCGAATACTAGAAGATAACGGTTTACGGTCGTTGCGGAATACTGAAATATTATGAAATACCGTATGGCATACCGAATCCCGGAAGAGCCAACGGGAATACCGTGTCATGTTACCGGATCGCGTCTTACACACGGGATCCGGCCAAATCTTAGCGAATCCTCCAACGTCAAATAGTTGAATCCCCTAAAACTTCAACGGATCCAATAAGATTTACCGGATCCCACAATTCTTTTGACATTTTTGGACATGGTACCCCTTTTTTTTTCATTCTGTAAATTTGTTTCTATCACCTGTAATAGTCCGCTATTGATTGAAATATGTAAATAGAGACCTGGCAAACAATTACGAAACGCCTGGAAATCAGTTCTTAATTAATACTTTGCTCGTAGTACCTATAATGCAACAAAAAACTAATTTTTCCAATTTTTCGGAAAAAAAGCGGAAAAATTTCCGCTTTTTTTCCATCATTTTTATTTTTCCGGAAAAGAAAGAACCCTAGTTTGCTTTAATAGTGCAATTTCTCAAACTGTGTTCACTCTGCTCATCGCTGTGACGATACACTGTACGTCATCACAGGACAGCCAACTTTGTGGCGGTGAACAACAACTACTGTTCACCTCATTATCGCGCGGCGCTCGGGCTGCCGACGGCTGACGAGCTCCGCCCATTGCGTCGTGCTGACACTAAGCCCCCGACGGGGGCTGACCGCTCTAATGAGTTCGGGGGGGACGACGGGCTTGGACTACCCGCTACAGGTTCTGTGGTCGGTTTGCTGCCCACGCCTTGACAGAGGAATGCGAAATTAGCGGCATATCACTGCCTGCTCACTGACCGGACTCGACGTCCTCCCATCACAGAGAGAGAGAGACAGAGAGAGAGAGAGAGAGAGAGAGAGAGACAGAGACAGACAGAGAGACAGACAGACAGACAGACAGACAGACAGACAGAGAGGGAGACAGACAGACAGAGAGAGAGAGAGAGAGAGAGAGGAGAGAGAGAGAGAGAGAGAGAGAGAGAGAGAGAGAGAGAGAGAGACAGACAGACAGACAGACAGACAGACAGACAGACAGACAGACAGACAGACAGACAGACAGAGAGAGAGAGAGAGAGAGAGAGAGAGAGAGAGAGAGAGACACGGCGCACTGACACGTAATCATCTTGCCATTTCATATCATGCCTTCACGTCGCCGGCACTGCTGCTGCAGAGACTTGACCCCTGTCGTCACGGCCTGTTCCTCATCCCCACTCCCCACACATCCTCTCTGCTATCGCTCTTGTCCCTGAACATCCCCATGTGTTTCATCATCTCCTCTCCCGTTTTCTTTCCCTCCTGTGCTCCGCTCCGCAGTCCCGTTTAGGACCGTGTCGCCTCGCCTCCTCTCCTCACCCCGCGTGCTGTTATACCAGTCGCCACGTCGAGCCTAGCAGCCAAGCCGAGAACCAAAGCAAAGACCCTGAGAGAGAACCAGTCCGAAAGGGAGTGAGACAGAACGACGAACGGGATGTGAGAGAGAGAGAGAGAGAGAGAGAGAGAGAGAGAGAGAGAGAGACAGACAGACAGACAGACAGACAGACAGACAGACAGACAGACAGACAGAAAGACAGACAGACAGTCAGACAGACAGACAGACAAACAGACAGACAGACAAACAGACAGACAGACAGAGACAGAGAGAGACAGTGAGAGCTACGGGCAGGCAGAGGAAAAAGAGGGAGGATCCTGGTTAGAGAGAGAAAGACGCACACACAGGTCGGCCGGCCCAGGGCTGGAAGAGGGGCTCGGTCAATACTCCGGCGCTCTTGGAATATTTGGCGTGTGCGTTTTACCTCTTTCTACCACCTGTGCCTTCCCCCCTCCACCTCCCTCCCTCCCTCTCCCCCTCTCTCCCTCGCTTCCATCCCCACTGAGGGGAGGCGACACCACTCTACGCACACCATCCTCCAGTAGTCCACAGCTCCAAGAGCAGAGGGGCTCTTCCCCCGTCTTTCTTACAGAAGTTCTCGTTTCTAATCTGGAAGGGCCATAAATAAACTACGTGACACTACTCGGCTTAACTCTCCGCCGCCGTCAGCCCGCTGTGGGTGCCGGTCTGACGTCACAACGCCGCGCTTTTGCTTCTTGACCCGTCGGCCGGAAGGAGGGGTCGAGTTCGGTCGAGCTTCAATGCAGTTAATTGAGTGGCACTTTGCATAGCGAAAGAGCGTGCGGCCCCCGGGGCGGTGGCTATCACTATATACACGGGGCGTGGTCCTGCGAAGCGCCTTGCCAGGTAGCCGCTGCCTCATAAATAACAATTAACATCAAATAGGTGTATAATAGGTGGCCGTTATGAACCTGAGTCATGCAGTAGGCGGTTGTGCTATTCGGCACATGTTCATAGGCGTGCGCTGACGGTGGCGCTTGTGTTCGGAGCACCGTAGCTACTTACAGGGTAGCCTCCCGGAGGTGTCGCGCGGAAACTCCGTCGTCAGCAAATAGAGGGTGCAGGAGCAGCAGAGAGTGGAAATTGGAGGCGTCGCAAGGCGGTGGGCGGGGATAAGACGACGGCGCACGGTAATTAGGGCGGGAATATAAATTGATTCGCTGGCAGTTTGAGAAGGGCGCCGCGGAGTGATGCTGGTGAGTGCGTTCGCTGTTCATCAGCAGGCGTGCCGCAGCCGCAGACAGCGCAGGCGGCTCGCTCAGGGTCGACGTCATATCTCGGCCGGATACAGTACTTCGGTCGATCGACAAAAAAAGATCGAGGTGGCGATTCTCTGTGGGACCCTCCCTGTTCGCGTCAACCGGGCAGCAGGAAGACCGTCGGATAGCTTTCGCGATAATTGCCGAATGGGGGCTATGGGGCCTCGGCCTCAGCCATGGCCTGCCTGTATGGGGCAGCCTGGGGCGGCCTGGGGAAGCCTGGGGAAGCCTGGGGCAGCCTGGGGCAGCCTGGGGAAGCCTGGGGAAGCCCGCAGCCTGTGGGTGTGGCGGCCCACCACGCCAAGGCCAATTGTGCGCGGACGACACGGTGCGGGACGAAATGGGCTCGAGGTGTAGCTCGGCGTGAGCTTCACGACAGTGTGTGTCACTCCGGGACCGGTGGAAAAGAAAAACGAAAGGGGAATTATTGAAGCCTCCCCCCCCCCTTCCCCGCTTCCGCCCACGAAGCCGCGAAGGGCCCGAAGGGCGTTCCGAAATACGCCAGCGCCGATAAAGCGGTCGTGAAAGGCGGAAGGTGGTATAGGCGGAAAATTGATACGACGGGGTGATAATAGAGAAACTTGAATGGCAATGGCAAGTCGTGCCCGGTAGGCTGGTGCGCCGGGCCGGGCCGGGCGTCGGTGTGGCATGGCGTGGTTGTCAACCCCACCGCCAGCAACAACTTCTAGCACCTGCCCCCTCCCCCCTCCCCCAATCATCGTTCCCTCTTTCCTACCAGCTTCACCAACATTTCCGAGGCAACCCGGCATGTCCTCCCCCTTTTGTCGTCTAGCTCGCTGCTCTGTCTGTCTCTCTCTCTCTCTCTCTCTTTCTCTCTCTCTCGCTCTCCCTTTCTTTCTCTCCCTCCATTTTTTCCCCTCAACCCTACCCGCGCCCCCTCTTCCTGTGGCCCCCGGAAGGTAAGGGTGACGAAACTCGGACTGCGGGAACAAGAGACTTAGTGGTGTATGTGAGGGCGGCACGGAGGTAGGCCTCTTACAGTGATAAAATGAAAACCCCACCAAAACCGGTTCGGGAGAGCAGGAAGCGACGCGAAAGTCGTACCACTGATTTCTCGTTAGAGCTGGAGAGACTTCACCCCTGCCTCCGGCGGTACGGTGCCAGTTTTAAACCAGATATCTTAACGTTTGAGAAATCTCTCGTGAAACTTTTTTTTCTTTTCGAAAGTGATTAATCTCCGGTGAGCGAAGGGCGGCAAATCCCGCGGAGTTTTGCGCGAGGAACAAGAAGGCGGCGTCCCTTCCACTCTGTAACACGCCCCTCCGTGAGGGGAAAAGGGGGACGAGGTTTGCTGTCGTTCCTTCCAGGGTCTTTTTCTTCTTCATTTTGTTTTTCCTTCAGCGAACAAAATGGGTCCGCGCATGCCATTTCGGTGGCGACGCGCCGCTCCGCCTCTCGGGGGCTGCGAAACTCCTGATATCCCCCCCGGGCCCCGGGCCGCCTTCAATAACTTAGCGGTGCGCGAGGCATCCATCGCCTTAAAGACCGTGAAAAGACGTTTTCCGGTGAAAAGTCGCGGCGGGACGTTCTCTTCTCTACCGTCTGGCTGGCGAGTGGCACATGAATATCAGAGCAGGGCGGCCACTGGCAGCAGCGGCGGCGGCGGCGGCGGCGGCGGCGGTGGAGGCGGCGGCGGCGGCGGCGGCGGCGGCGGCGCCCAACGCGAAAACAAAAGAAACATAAAAGGGGAGCAGTTCCAGCGGGGAGCTCAAGGCCACCTGTCTGTCTGTCTGTCTGTCTGTCTGTCTGCCTGTCTGCACGTGGTGTGTGGCTGCTGGACGCACGCATGCAGACCTCCTGGTATACTCGCAACGTGTCCATCGGCTGACCTTTTCGGACGGCCTCCTGCGACTTCTTCGCAATGCCGCCACTCGTAAAAATGAGAAACCGCAAAGGAAAACAAGACTCGCATGGAGGACGCTATGCGTTCTAGAGGAGACTCGTTCTTTGGGTACATTGGGATGGGGATGAGTTAAAATTGTTTCTGACTTAGCCGCTGGCACTCTGCTAGGCCGCGACGAACAGGAGCTACGTATTGTTGACTCGAGGCTGCGCCTCATCCCAAGACAAACGATCGCCCATCTACGTTCTCTAAAACGGCTGGAAGCGAGATTTTCTTTTGAAGTTTCGAAATGTCGTTTGTCATTTTCAAAACTCCATCAACAACCAATCAAAATGCCTTGAAAATCGAAGAACGTGGTTTGCCATTTTATCAATTTCATAAATTTCAAAACATATCCTAAAATCACTAAAGAAACAAAATTTTTCATCATTTGACGTCATCTTTCCGCTCCTCACATTTCGTTCCGACTTAGCCGCTGACACTCCGCTAGACCGTGACGAACAGGAGCTATGTATTGTTGACTCGAGGCAGCGCCTCATCCCAAGGCAAACGATTGCCCATCTACGTTTTCTAAAACGGCTGAAAACGAGATTTTCTTTAAAATTTTTGAAATGCCGCATGTCATTTTCAAAACTGCTACACCAACAACCGATCAAAATGTCGCGTAAACGCAACACTTGCGTCGAGCGGTTTTCGAATTGAAACGGGGTCTTAACAGACAGGGCGAGCGCAACTCGTTCTTTTTTGCTTCTACGTCGTAGCAGTAGTAGTAGTAGTAAGCAAAGAACGAAGTAAAAAAGGACTGGGTGGATTACCCACTTGACCAAAAGAGTGAGAGAGAGAGTGTGAGAGAGAGAGAGAGAGAGAGAGAGAGAGAGAGAGAGAGAGAGAGAGAGAGAGAGAGAGAGAGAGAGAGAGAGAGAGAGAGAGAGAGAGAGAAGAGAGAGAGGAGAGAGAGAGAGAGAGAGAGAGAGAGAGAAGAGGGGGGGGGGGCGGAAAAAAAGAGGTTTGATTCGGCTAACTTTCCCCAGATTTGCCGGCGCACGGAGGGGGTTTCTCCGCCCAGGTCGAGTCGTGATTCGCTCGCTGCTACTGCCGCTGCTGTTGCTGCTGCTACTGCTGCTGCTCGCGCTGAAGCGGCTGCCTGGCCAGTGCCCCCTCGCATCGCATGACGTCAGCCCGGCGGCGTCTCTCTCTTTTTGCCGCCCTAACTAAACTAAACTTGGACCGGGGGGGTCTCTAAATGGCGCCTCGCCGCCCACCCGCCGGGCCCCGCCGCCCTCCGCTGCCTGCTGTACAGTTGACCCCGCACTGCCGGCCGCACCGAGAACTTAACAAAAATAATGCCGAATGCGCACATTCATTCGCGCCATACCGTGTATAACGTGGCGCTCCAGCGACTGCGCGGCAGTATTTTATAAAGAATAATTATTGATGAGCCGTGGTGCTGTGATAATTGTGCGCCGTCTCGCCCCCCGCGTCAGCGAGCTCCCAGTTGCTCTGGTCTGGATTTCAACTTATTTTCATGACTGTCTTGTCTGGCTTAATTTTAATCTTGAATTTCGCAGACAAATAACTCTGTGTGTGTGTGTGTGTGTATGTGGAGAGTAAGATAAACCGCGCTAACATTGTGAACCTGTAATTCCAGTGGCTGCAGAACCCCCTCCCCTCCCTCCCCTCCCTGCGCGGGTTGAGCCCAGGCACTCACCGCCCCCTAATCGGATCTCGGCTCGGATTTCAAATGTTCCCGGGGTTTCGCACGAGCAGCCATGCCGTTGGCGTATTGCACAAAGTTACAACGATGTAACAGCCCCGCGCACCAGTTACAGCAGAGGGACTAGCGGGGAGTGGGTCCAGAGGGGAGGGGGACGAGGGGTTGGCAGAGGGGCAGAGGCTGCCGTAACGTTCAACAGGTCCGACCGAAGCCTCCCCCCTTTTCCTCTACCCCGCGCGTCTTTCCGTTGGGCGGCTCATGTATGTGTGTGTGTGTGTGGGGGGGAGGGGGGGGGGGTTCAAGTGACGACCCTCTCGCGCTGTCACTCAAAAACAGATCGCCGATCGCCTTTCCCCGTCGTCCTGTGCATCGCTGCTCCTGCGGCCCGCCTGCCTGGGGATAGGACGAGATCCGCCCGGCGCCCACGGCTGGCTGCCGCAGGCTGCCGCTGGCTGCTCGCACAGCACCCTCATGAATAAATCGGCTGGCTTGTCCCCATGGCGGTCGGCATAGGCCCGTGCCAGCAGCCCCCCGAATTCATGGGACATGGAATGGATAAGCGTGGCATGGCATGCGTGGCGCGCGGCTGGGCGCACGGCACGGACGGCTCCATGGCGGTGCCTGATCCGCTGGGTATGCGGTGCTGGCAGTGCTGGCGGTGCTGGCGGTGCCCGTCCAGAGCATTACCAGCACTTACTCGCAGCTCGGTTGGGCTGCGGCCACACCACTTTTCGCACCCTCTCGAAGTATTCCATCGCAGCACAAGAGTGACGAGCGCGGAGATCCCCTTGAGCTAAACTCATCGCGCGTGACGTGTCCGCCTCGCCCACTCGGTTCTGATCTGCTCCGGACACGCGCCTGCATCCCCGCGCTTTTATTTTCTCTCTTCCCTTTTCCATTTTTCATTCTCCCTATCTCTCTCTCAGTCTCTTCTCGCCCAGGGGAGAACACAGCCGGCAGCAGGGGAAGCAGGCGCTCGATTCAGATAAGGACGAGACCAGAGCTCTCGAATTATTCATTTATTCAAATTGTATTGAAATGCTCGTCACCGCGCGCGGACCTTGGCCCGGCCGCCACCGCATCGCAGAACGTGGGGGCGGCAGCGGGTACGAAGCAGTAGCAAGCCCCATTAAGACCTTCTGACACAAAATATTCATCCGCGGCCTACCCCGAAACCTTTTCCGCAGACGGAAAAAGGACTTTTTTTTCTTTTTGGGGGGGATCGCAAGGGTAACTGCGGTATTCTTGGTACGTGATGCCGAGGATGTCGTACTTACTTGGCACCCCAAAAACGGATTCTGTGCTGCGACTTTTCGAAAATTGATCATAAATTGATCCATTCTAACTGAAGAAAAGTATCATTTTTTTCGCTATGATCCAAATCATGGAGCGCGGCAGGCGACTGCGAGGCGGTCGAAGAGAGCAGACGTAGGCGGGGCTGGGCTGCCAGGCCAGGCGCTAGGCTAGGCTAGACTAGGCGGGGCTGGGCTGCCAGGCCAGGGGCTAGGCTAGGCTACTAGACTAGGTGGGGCTGGGCTGCCAGGCCAGGGGCTAGGCTAGGCGTGGATCCAGGGGCGATCCAGGGGCGGCTCTAGGGGGGGGGGGCGATCGCCCCGTCGCCCCCCCTGGATCCGCGCCTGGGCTAGGCTAGGCTAGGCTAGACTAGACGGGGCTGGTGCACCGCGCGCCAGGATCAGTCCGGGGGGGGGGGGGGGGGGGGCGATTATAACCGGATGGAACTCGATCAAACTCTCAAAGTCAACGAAAGCCCTGCCCCGCCGCTCCTGCTTACAGTTTTGGCTTTACGAAGGCATCTCGTAATATGTGCTCTCCACCGACCCCCACCCCCTCCAATCTCTCTCTCTCTCTCTCTCTCTCTCTCTCTCTCTCTCTCTCTCTCTCTCTCTCTCTCTCTCTCTCTCTCTCTCTCTCAATTAATACTAAATCCGTGCTACGCCGGATGAGCCCCTAAACATGTCCTGCGTGCGGACAGCCCCAGCCCAGTGTGTGGGTACCGCCCGGCCGCGCGCCTCTGGAGACATCCTGCTCCAGCCGGCTCCAGGGCCAGGCGGCGCGGGGCTCCGCTCCGGGGTCTGTGGGCCCAAGTCTGCCAATTCTAGTTTAGGATCCCGAGGTGCGCGCGCGGGCCCCGGCCAGCCCCGGCCCAGCCCCGGCCCTTACCCGACCCTTCCACCACCACGCGCCACGCCCTGCAGCCGTTCCGTCAGTAACGACGTGTCGAGTACAATAGCCTGATGACGGCCCGGACGGAGTTGCCGCCCGCGCTGGCATGGTACACGGAGCTCGGTGCCGCCTCTCGACGGATCATGAGGCTTCGGAGACAGCAGCAGCAGCAGCAGCAGCAGCAGCAGCAGCAGCAGCAGCACCGACTGAACGTCGACCGCCGCGCAGCCCATCGGCAACAGCCGGCAATGCATTTTTCTCGGAAACAAAAATTTCCCGCCGGTTGCCCTGGCAACGCTGGCCGTCAGCGGCAGGCGGCAGCAGCGGGCAGCAGGCGGATGTGGCGGCGGCAGGTCGGCTCTTCGGAAGTCGTGCCCGTCCAGACAAAGGCGGCCAGTGCGGGCGGAAGGGAGGGAGAGGGGAATGGGAGGGGCTCGACATCCGCCGGGCCCCATCGCCGTGATTAGGGTGACGGGAATTTATCGAGCGGCGGTGCGAGGACATGGTCCTGTATGGCACGACCGGGCCGGACCAGCCAGAGCCAGGCTCCGAGGCCGCGGCAGCCAGTGGCAGCGCGCCCGACGGCCGACGGGTAGGCAACACCCGCTCACGCAGCACACGCGTGTCGTGCGGGCTGGCCTAGCCTGCGGACGGCAGGCGCTCCCTGCATGTCCGCAGCGTTTCACTGATGACATGCAGCGGCAGCGGCGGCCGGCGGCCTGGCTGGCTGCCCATAGCCATGTAGCATAAAAGGGTGCTTTCGCTGGTGCTGCTCCCATAGTCCAGAGCGACCACAGGGCGGGCACAGAGCGGGCAGATGGCCCCCAGCCGCCCGGCTCGTCTGCCGTGCTGTTCTTTGATGTAGCGGAAATCGACTTTCATGCGGTGCTTTGCCGATTCTATGAACCTCCCCCTCCCCTCTTCCCCCTCCCCCCTCACATGGCCACACCACGCGCCGCAGCGCAAGGCGCAGCAGAGACCAGGCACCCACGAGTCTGCAGGGCAAAGAGATTAACGAAACTAACTGGATCCACTCCATATCGAAGGCCTTTTGAGAGACGGTGAAGTGTATCTCCGCGGACCGAGGAAGTCCTCGCTGATGAGCTTCGGCGGCAAGACATGGTCTCACCCACCTCCTGAGTTTGTAGAGAAATTATTAACTCGGTTGTGCGCCGAAAAGTGTTTAAAGCCCACCGTGAAAAAAATAAAAAGTGGCCTTATGTGACATGCTACTGACCCAACGAGAGGAGTTAAGTCACTTGCATATGGCTCCCATATACAGTGTAAGTGGTCGGACAATTTTTTGTTGTAATTTTTTTTTATAAATCTTGTGTTATTATGAACGTCCGTCTCGTTGGCGGTGTGTCTGGTGCCCACACATGTAGCTACGTGCGGCAGCCAGCTGCAACCCGGCTGACATTCCAGTCGACCCCTGACATTCCCGGGCGACGTGTTGTGTGCCGTGCACCGTTCGGCAAAATGCAGCTCAGAGAGAGAGAGAGAGAGAGAGAGAGAGAGAGAGAGAGAGAGAGAGAGAGAGAGAGAGAGAGAGAGAGAGAGAGAGAGAGAGAGAGAGAGAGAGAGAGAGAGAGAGAGAGAGAGAGAGAGAGAGAGAGAGAGAGAGAGAGAGAGAGAGAGAGAGAGAGAGAGAGAGAGAGAGAGAGCGTCCGCACATTTTGTGATGAACAAATAATAATAAACACGGCGACGGGAGTGATAATGCTCTCACAACCGTCCTGCGCAGACACAATCCCAGGAACTGACAAGGGAGGGGCCACCAAGTGTAAATTAGCAATTTGGCTCATACCTTGAAAATGAATCACGATCTTCACCTTTTGTTCTCTTCGTGTTTCTGACTTCTGCAAAGGATTTTATTCATATTCACTGTCCTCGTCAGCGTACTGCTTGGGCCAGATCAGGAATGTCTGTCATGTACCGTATAAAAACGGTTCTTGCGGTCTACACCTACACCTAACACGAAAAGAACAAAAGGTGAAGATCGTGATAAGAGAAAAAACTCTATTCATTTTCCTCGTCAGATGAGCCGTTTGGTAGAAACACGCATAAATCACACATTTTCCTGAAAATCTCAAAAAAAAAGTTACGAGTCCCGTAAGCGGGTTTAGTGAAGAAGAAAAAAACAATTCTCCCGAAAATGGAAAATTTGGTAAAAACGATTTTTAAAAAAAAAAAAAATTTTTTTTAATTTTTCTGATTTTTGATGTACCCAAAAACGGCCGCAAACTCTATGACGGTCATTTATTCCTATGGTAGTACAATGGATTTTGAAAGTATGAGCCAAATTGCTAATTTACACTTGGTTGCCCTCCCATGTGAGTTACCCGCACCGCCACATACAGGCCCACCAACCCCACGCAGAGCAGGCGGGCCGCATCGTCCGAGCTGTGCAAAGTAGGGTGAAGGTCACTGCAGAACAGTACAGCCTGATGCCAAGCAGTGCAGTACAGGTCACACACGTGCGTCTGCCCCCCCCCCCCTCAACACACACACACACACACACACACACACACTCCAACCTGTTCTCGCGCTCCATTGGTCCCGGTCGCTCCTCGTTGCTCTTACCTGAGGAGGCAGAGACCATAAAAAGCTCCCTCGCCGGAGAGAAAAAGGCACTCTCTTGATAAAACGACTCTTCAACTATCCTTGGTGAGGCGGATATTGCTTTTCCCCTTCTTGCGATACGTAAATGATGAAAGCGGTGTACATAGTGATCCTCTTAAATAGCAGCGCGGGATGAAGGAAGACGGGGAAAATAGATCACAATAAAAATTATAAAAAAAGCTCCACCAAGTTTTAAAAAAAATAATTCGCTGATATTGCCGAGTGTTGAACACACAGTCGCAATTTAGAAAGCGAGGTCTGTTGCCTCTAAGCTACGTGGCCGGCCTGTGGGCCCAGTGTCTGACGCGGTGTTTCTAATTAGCAACCAGCCAGGCCACCGCCGGTGCGGACTGCGGACTGCACGGCGCCGCGCAGGACTTCACAGAGAGGCAAATTGATTGAGCTCGGCTCTGCGCCAAGGAAGGCAGCAGCGGCAGCAGCGGCGGCAGCAGCGGCGGCAGCGGTAAGGTGCCGGCAGCACTGCTGGGTGGCCCCTGCTGAGCCTAGCCCTGTGGCCGGCCGTGCCGTTAGCTCGTTCGGGTGACGCTCCCGCCGCTAAGTGGCTGCCCGGAGCAAGGCCCGGACCGGAGTCCCGGAGCCCAGCTCCCGGAGCCCAGCGCCCGGAGCCCAGCGCCCGGAGCCCAGCGCCCGGAGCCCAGCGGTGCAGAAGCCGCGGCGGGGACTGCTACCCTGCAGAGATGTCTCCGTAATCGAACTTTTGGTCTCATTAAGGAGGCGATTCTTGTTAGGGAGGAAAGCGCCGGCCGCGTGGGCCTGGTGCGGCCCCGAGGGGACACGGGCGCAGTAATCCTGGCAAGAACGCCGCCGTCCGCGTCGCCAACGCAAAGATCAGCAACAAAATGGATGATGCCTCTGCAGAGCCCCCCAGGCCTGGCGCCGCCTTGCCCCCCGCGGCCACCAGGCCCGGGCCCCGGCCGCCAAAAGGTCAGCAGCCGTGGGGTGTGCGTTGCGCTCGACAGACAAGTTGTTGCATAGCAGAGTACATTCATAATGAACAGCCGTTCATCAAGGCGGCAGGTCTGTAGGAGCCAGCCGGGAGGGCCGGGAGGGCCGGGAGGGCTGAGAGGGCTGGGAGGTCCGGGAGGGCTGGGAGGGCTGGGAGGGCTGGAGGAGCCAGAGGAGCCGGAGGAGCCGGAGGAGCCGGAGGAGCCCTCGCCGGTCCCGTGCGGCAAAGCCCACAGGGCCTGGCAGCGCCTGGCAGCCCTAACCCACGCAGCGCGCCCTTAAAGGCCATCTTATTTCCATTATACGGCGCTTCCTCCAAATTAAAGTCCCCCCGCCCCGCCCTGCCGTGCCATGGACCTGGTCCCTGGTCCGGCACCGCGCTAGCTGACGCCCACTGTGGTCAGTGCCGTAAGCGAGTCTGCCGCACACTCTCAAAAATTGTCGTAAAAAATTGACGCAGAACGTTCTCAAAAAACGGGGTGATTGAATAGACTCCGAAAAGTTCCGATTGTCGTTTTCATGATAACATTTTCCAAAGCTGTACCCTGCCCAACCGTGCACAACAGACTCCACAAATTCTCTAAATTTCTGCGTAATTTTTCCTCCGCCCCGAACTGTTCTGATGGATGCCTCTCTCTGTGCAGAGTGCCCGCCAGCCGAGGACGGCATGGAGAGGTTCGCCTGCCCGACGCCCGACCACATGGGCAGGTACCGCTGTATAGACGACCACGTCCTCTGCGATGGCTTCATCGACTGCCCCGCCGGCGAGGACGAGGACCGGCAGGCGTGCATGTTCTACAAAACGGTTAGTATTAACATAGCGATCCGGAGAGTAATTAATAGTAATGAGAGCGAAGAATGCTGCCGCTATCATAAACGAAATCTTGTTTGCCATGCGTGGGCGTGAGACCTAGTGCGGGTCGCGCGCTGTGGGTGGAAATGGCACATGGTGGGTGTGGCACTTCTCCGGAGGCCGTGTGTGTCTACGCACACTTCGATCACATGGGCCATGGGCCACTCTGCCCCCCTATCCTTGAAAAATCTTCTTTCTTGTCTCGTGGTAGATAGAGGACGAGTTTGCTTTCCGCGCAGTGCAGGCAGTACCTTCAGTTGGCCCAGCTGGCCCCGTAGAGGATAAACAGGAATCACAGACGCCCTGGGAGACGCCACGGGCTGAGCTGCTGCGTCCGAGGGAGCAGTAGGCGGGCGTGACGCACGGCAGGCGTAACGTGCAAGCGTTATGCGGGGACGTCCCGGAATGTCTCCTCTGACCTTTAAACTGGAATACATTGCACGAGTTGGAGCAGCCAACCTCTGGGCGGGCGCCGCCACGCGAGAACGGGCAGAGCCTTGGGCGGAGCTTGTTTTCAGAGAAATGTGCCCCCTCTCTCTCTCTCTCTCTCTCTCTCTCTCTCTCTCTCTCTCTCTCTCTCTCTCTCTCCCTTCTCTTGCACTCTCTCATCGAAATCTATTGACGATGGGTGGCAGGGTCACGCGTAGCTCAGAGCGACACAGTGATAGGAATTAATTGGATTCCCCCCCCCCCCCCAATGGAACTGCAGGAGCCGTGATCTAGTGTAGTCTATTTGCGAAATACTGGCAAAACTATGGTAGCGTTAACCGTTGTCGATCGCTTGTGTGTTTTCAGACGAAGGCGCACTTAGACCTGCTAGCGGACGCTCTGCTGCGGTGGGCGAGAGGCCGCTAGAGGGAACTACGAGAGGGTGCACGCAGCGACACCACTGAGAGGGACTGTGTGTCCGGGAGGCGACGCCGAGCCAAGTCTTCAGATGTAGTCTTCCGCTCATCATCCCGTACTTCTGGCCAGCTTGTAATTGTTCCTTTCTCAGAGCCGTTAACGTCCTTGCTTCCGGTTTTTAGCAACTTAAATGTAATGGTGGGGATGGTGTTGACGCCGTGCATGTGTGCCCAAGTGCGCGTGGGCCAGTTTTCATCGGGAGAGTGATGACTGCTTTCGTCATTTGGATTCATTTCGTTTTGAAAATGTGTCCTTTGAAACCGTGTGGTAACTAAACTAGACAGTGTTAACTTACTGATATGGGAAGGGAAAGAAAGCACGAGGAAGACGACAAAAGAGAATAGTTTATGTACAGTGAAGCACTATGATACTTTAATTAGTTTCCCTAACGGTACATGGAAGAGTTAGTGTCTAAATGCCAAATTGACGCTCGAGCGGCTGCATATTTATTCAGTACCTGATAGTATTTCTGATTAGTTTAGATGAAACGAAAACACACATTTGCACACCTAGGAAGAATAGGATCAAGTCTTACTTTCTCTCTTGCTTTGTTAACCCCACAATCACCAACATCATAATTTGTAATCGCAGGGTAACAAGGTTGAAGAAACCGATGAGTACCAACGAATTCCCCATTTTCCAACAGGATGTCTGTTCATTCCATATTCGTTAGTGCTGTGTATTAGAAACTCGGATAACGTTACGAGAAGGATGAACCTCGATTTACAAATCCTGTTCCAACTGTTTTACAGCGTTTGATTGGCGTTTAAAAGTAGCCGCCACCTCGGCTGTTCAACTGATCGTGGTGTTTGAACGACGTTACCCGCTGTGTTGGTGCGTGTAACACCACATCGGCTGCACGAGGTGACTTTTGCATTACAGAAAGAGGAAACCAAGGATCAAATGGTTTCGGGCACTCATAGAAATATTTCGAAAGTTCTTTGGTAGGTTGACTTTAGAAGACCACGACTAGGTCTCACTTGCACCAAGTAACAGTAAAATTTCGTGTAAGTTAACTGTGGGGTTGCCATGCAAAATTACTATGCCCTATTAGCTGGGCTACTCTTGATTCTGCGTCTCCAATGAAGGAACGTTCTTCTCCGACCTAAAACTTTACTTTTTCCCGGAAGCTTCATTTAACAACAAAAGATAAGATAATTTATATTTCTTGACATTCAATCACAGAGTTCATTACAGTAGTTACAATACCCCTGATGGCTCATAAATGACACACTTTTGGCCGGGCATCGAATTAGAGGTGTGTAGTTTTGTGAGCAATGATACCAAGAACAATACCCCGCCAAAAAGTACCCATAATCAAACCAACAACTAATGAGCTCTGCGCAGTGGCCAAGTTGTTACACTGTTTCTAAAAGAGTACCACTTTAATCAAGGAATGTCCTGCATGAGATGGAAACTCAATAGCAATATTAATCATATCAAGACTATGCTATCACTGTTGCTTAATGTTGTAAGTAAACTTTTGTTCTTGTACACATAGAGAGAATAGGTCGAGCTACTGATTTTGTTTTAGAATTTGTTCTTGTGATAAAAGAATGATGTGGAAACCTCTGCATGAAATATATGTCTGACGCAAATGTTAGAATACGGCCTACGTATCTCAAGAACTCAGTTTGATTTTGAGTGCACGACCTTTAATATGGCATAACACTGTGTTTTAGCAAAGTTCGATATTATGCATTGGCAATACTACGTATTTCTGATGAAGTGTGTCTAAATTGTATTGGAGAAAATGGTGAGTTTTCTGCCCTCTTGTAGCAGATGGTCGGGAAATAAAGAATGGGAGAAGAAAGTTATATGTAGCTTGTCGGATTGCTCGTTCGAAAATCTGGTAAAGTTAGACTTAGTATCATCATAGATATGAAAACATTCATATATTTCACATATATTTTTCTGTGAGATGCGAAACTTATTTTTGAGACAACTGTAAAAAATGCAGTGCACTTTTATTTTGATTAAAAATGGACTTTGTTAGAGCGGTCTATGCGAAACGCGTAAGCAACGTTCTGTATTATGTTGCCTTGTTAAGTAATCACATTCGTGTGCTTTCACGCGTCCATCTAGAGCTGACGTCTTCGAGTAATTAGGATCATGTAAACGACACTGGTTTCTTTGTACTGTTTGCAAATCTTCCGCATAAGCAGAGAACAATTTGCCATGCGATCGGTTGAACTCAAGTGGAATGGCCAAAGAGCGTCTGAAGAATGACTTGACAGCGTGATAAAAATTAAGGAAGCGGATCCAAAAGTTACCAATCTCCTTTCATATTAATATAACATTATACTATAACAATTATATTATGACTTTAAATTATTATTAATCGATATAGGTATGTGAGTGTGCTGTAGTGGGTAGATTACAAAAGCTTGCTTAGTAAAATTGGAATCGGCCTGCCCTAACCGATTCCAGCCAGCATGATAGAGATATTTGATGCGTGAAAGTCGTAACATTTAATCTTAATGTTCGATGTAGTTTAGAGTTTTCTTTCGCGTGCTGTATCTGATAATGATCTACATATATTTTATGGAGGTTCGATTGGAACTGCGGACATTATTTTTATCACGAGGGCTTAACTAAACAATGTTTCGACCTTATAATGGTTTTAAAATTCAATAAAATTTAGCTTTTTGGACGCTGTTTGCAAGTGTTTTATGCAATCTTTTTCAAGCTCTTTGACTCCGGAGGCTGGACTCCAAATCTGAAACGGATGTTTGTTTTAGAAAAATTAAGAAAACAGGCTAGAATCTCAAGAAAGACACCCGGAAGATGACAGTACTGTCATCCTGAGCCACCGGGTGTCTTTATTGACGAACAAATAGCAGTATGCAACCGAGTCTTCAGAACAATGCAAGTACAAAACTTTCAACTGTTTCACTTTTCGCACATCCGTCTCGTTTTGGAGTACATTGAGACATAGGACTTGAGAGACGTTTCATTGACCTCGTGTTGGAAAGAGAAACAAAACGGTTGGTTTGCAAACATTTACAGAACCGAAGAAGATATAAGTAAAAGGACGCTGTTGACTAGATGTGAACACAGGCTTGCTTTATTCACGATAATCCGATTTCAGCCCTGCGTGCTGGCTGTATTTTTTAAAAATGATAAAAAACAGGGACCTGATTTTCACAAAGCAAAATTCCAAACTACGCCACTCCTCAAATTTGATTATTGTTTTCTGTATGATGTGCCATCTACATCTTGAAAGAGTGGCTCTCTTACCAAGGGGAACCAGTAAAACACTTAAGCCGTCCTGAAAACGCAGGCTACATTCGAAAAGGCTATTATTGGTAACGTGAACAGGTGGAAAATTGTCTGAAATGTAGTGGGAAATCGGATTGAAATGATGCACTCAGGAGAAGATTTGTGGATCGATAAGAAATGCGTTGCACGAACGGTTCGTGAAGAAAACCCGGAACGGAATTACATGACCACGCGTCATTTCACGAATGCGAGCGCCGTCTTTTAATTCTATGATGAACCAGTGTTCGCTCGATTATTTTGACCGCTGAACCAATTTACTTCTGTAGAGCCCAAATCTGATCCTATCGCATAACTGTGTGACTGTTGCGGATCCCTCACTGAGGGACTTGGAAACTTTGAAAAGCACACTCCAAGGCAAGGCCTAACACAACCAACATGGTTTTCTAAAATAGAGAAGAGACTGCGACAATGATATTAGGTAGGAGACATTAGCAGGCCAAAATTGTTGACTCAGTGGTTGTATTAAACTTTAAAAAAATATTTTTCGTATCCCATTATATTAAATAAAACAAGCAGACACAGTCAAAGTCAAGTTGTGTGGATTTTTAAAACCCGATTAAAACGTGCAATGATCGAAATTAATTTTTTAAATGTCATCCTGCATATTCCGGTGGTCCTCTTACCCGTATACCCCCTGCCTAAGCTGTTACCTCAATCCGAAAAAAAAAAGGTGCAACGTTTCAAAGTCAGGAATAGCAGTGCTAGTAGCCCTTTCCTTCATTTAAGTACCTCGCATCATTCTTTCTTATTTTCCTTTATGATCCCTTCTTTCAACCAAATTATGAATTACATTTCTGTGCACTTAATCTTAATTTTACCTAATAATAATAATACTGCGTGACAGATAATCACTACTAAATGATTCTGAGCAGCCCCCAGTTCAGAAATTTTTGATTTTCCCAACTAGAATTGTTCAGATTAAGCATCGATATGACTTAGACAAAACCAATACATTCTCTAAATAAAATCCAGCTTCATTCCTTGTCTTTGCTTTGGTTTTTGTTGGAAGTAGGAACAAATCCTTTGCACCTTTACATGTATATTGAGAGTAACTATCCATTGCACACCACCTACACGTTCACACCAACACTGTCTTTTTAAACATCTTTTTATATTAATGTTAAGAGCACGTTTTTAGCTGTAACGTTAAATGCACGTTGACTATTTAAAACAGCACTGCAAACATTGTGATACGATATCAAATCCTGCCACACTTGTTAATTCTTATACAATTATTAGTGTTGCACATTTGCACTTTGTGGATTTTTCTTTTAAGCATGAAATAACACAAGTGTAAAAAAATCACGTTTGACAAAAAAGTAAAAGATCTATTGATGTTTCTTTGTACTTTTCTTAGTTGAACGATATTTGTGTTGATAACTGTATATTCAATGACTGTTATGAGTAGAGTGTACATTTCTGTATCATATACTCGTGCGGCGTGATGTTCGATTGAAGCCGCGCCTAATTGTTCCTGATTTGAGTGAACATTGTTACGTTATTTCTAGGTCGTTCCGTTTAATTTGCTGTGACGTCATGTAATACTGTTTGTGAACACGCGTTATTTTTCGTTGGACTCTTTTATCTTTCTGGACAGCGTTATTTTCTCAACAACGTAGGCGTTTGTTGGTGTTTTTTTCCCTTTCAATTCTGACTACAATAAAGCCTGATATTCATTAAGACTCGAGGGCACGCTTCTCGAGAATATTGTACATGTGTATATTTTACTATTATAATGTTAATTAACTATGTATGTGAAGTCATATCGTAGTATGTTCGTAAGGTGGTTGAGAAAAAATAAATAGCCTCGAACAAAATTTGTAAAACTTGTTAATAGCATATCTCAAACTTACCAATTCCATTCACCAGTTGTCACCTCCATTTTCACATCCCTTATCTCTCCCTCTCTATCGCACAATTTTGGCGACTATTGCGAGGGCGGGCTATACAGTAAGGTACTCGTGGTAGTGGCGGGGTGACAAGGGGCCAGGGGGAGAAACCGGTGTGCGTCAACACGACTGTCAACAAGCTAACCTGACCCCCAGAGGACTACGACCCCCCCCCCCACACACACACACAGTTTCCAATTCGGGACGAACCCCTCCTAGCCAGCCACCTGAAGTCAAGGCTCGGACAGCGTGGGTGGGCACGTTAGACAGCAAATTCATTTCCATGTAATCACCCGTCGATGACAAAGGAAGGACGACAGCAGGAAATATAAGACAGTTGATGCTCAAAAACGAGATATCTGGGCCGGTATTTGAGCTGTGAGCACTACAAATCACTTCCAAGGGCGGCCTCCATGTAAAAAGTTAACGGGTCGCGGCGTTTGTTTTACTTAGGTCACTTTTAATCACTTTGCATTAGTTTGACCACAAACACACACAAGCCAGCGCCTGAGAGGTTGTTCAAGGCTGAAGGCGAAAGGCATGAATATTTCACGCAGGATAGCGTACCACACACTCACACACCCATGGCGCAGCTCTGGTTCATCTCATTTGCCAAATTAATCCCCCCACCCCTTTCCGAACCACCCCCACACGAACACGCCCGCCACTGTGTTTGTTTGTGTGTGTGTGTGTGTGTGTGTAGCGTGTGCGTTCTCGTTTCAAAGAGGAATGGAGGGGAGGGCGGTTCCCGGAGGTTCCCGGAGGGACCACAAGAGGACCCAGCGGAGAACTGCGCCACGCAAACCTCGAGCTGGTGCATTAAATATAACAACTCGGAGGGCCGGGCCGGCAACAACTAACTATACACCGGCGCACCTTGGAACTTCGTCAATCAAGCGGAATAGTTCCGTACTGGATTAGCAAACGCGCTCGGGAAGTGGGCCTTCTGGTCGAAGGTGTGCCCATTCGACGTCAGATAAGAGCGGTGGGCGGTGGAGCATTTGGGATTTCAAAGTCAGGTTTGCACAACCTGCACCAAAATAAATGAGAAAAAACGTTACGGCAGCCCGGAGAGCGCCCGCGAACCGGGCAATACCATCCCGTAACACACCCGTGCTATGCGGGTCTGCCTACCCTCCGAATCACAGGGGCTCCGGCTGCTGCTCGGCTGCTCCTGCTCTCCTATTATTACGGTGGGAAGTGAGGAAGAGGGGGGGGGGGGAGAACAGAAGAAGGAGAAGAAGAAGACATGACTAAATGAGCAGCCGACCAGGGAACGACTCTCTCAACAGGTGCCATTTGGCAGCGGAGGGGAAAACCGACCGGCCGAGCCCGACCAGGAGCCCGGCTTGGGCTGGGAGCCCTGCAAGAGAGGGGTCGGCTGATGAGATCACTCAGGGCCTGCAGGGAAATGAACAGGGCCCACACAAGCTGCATTGCGTGAGCACTTTTGGAAACTCGTCCTGTGTACCACATCAAATGCGGTCAGAGCGAAATTGTTTTATTATGTGTATCGCTTTCCCCCGAGTCTAATCTTATTTTATACTTTTTTTTCTCTTCTTTCTTGCATTTAGACAGAGGATTGGGGGCGATGGCGCGACAATTTGGCGCGAAATAAACAAGGGTCGGAACACCTCCGCTCTAACACTCTGCAGCCCAGTCGCTTTTAAGAGGATAGAAGTCGCATGGAAACAAGGCCCGGGCCGGGGCCGCCGCCTTGGCCACCACCAAGTGCGACGGCAGCGGCAGTAGCAAAGCAGAAAATGATAGCATTATCATGGGAATTGCCTCATTTCAGATGCGGCGTCGCCAAACCTTGTCATCTCTTTTAAACGCCCTTGCGCGTACTCTTTTTTTCCTTGGGGAAGGGCAAGGAAAGAAAAGTGGTAAGAAGTGCGTTCGGTTTTTTTTTGTCTGGCTTTTTTCCTCTTCCCCAGCCCGCACGCCCCACACAGATAACAATAAAAGACAGGCATGGAGAACGCTGGTGCGTTCGAGGACTGGCTCGTTCTTTGAGTATGGGAATAGGTGAGGTGTGCGTGGACTTGAACAGTATAATTTTTGTCAAATTTATTTTCAAGGTATAGCCCAAACATACTGCCACAGAATGAAACTCAATTTATGTTTTTGTCAAAATTTGGAAAATTAGCAAGCCGTTACCTGTCTTTCGCAACAACAAAAAAATGTGCTCCAAATTTTATCAACATTTCTGTAGAACGATAGGAGAGTCTCGATGGCCGTGTTAGGGGCAAGCAAAGCAGGCGCAGGCTCCCGGAGGCGAAAAAAGGGAGGGAAGGGGATGGAAGGTGTAGACCCGAGCGTTGTGCTCTGAGGAGTATCGCGGTGAAAATAACCTTCGACTTTTCGGAAAGATGCGTAAGAGAAAGACGCGGAGAAATATGTGAGACAGACGCGGGTGAGGTGAGCCAGAGCGAAAGAAGCAGAGGGGAAGAGGCTATTTTAAAACTCACACGGTGAGGAGGATCTGTTGTATGGACAGCAGAAAGATCGTTTGAGATTAGAATATATTTCAAGATAGCAGCACGTAAATGTAAGGCTGCCACCAATTCAATGTCAATTCCCAGCAATCAAAAAATGCCACAAATAATGATCACCACACCTTTCATTTATTCACCACATTTGATACAATAATTGGAACACAGACTAAAATTTTACAATCTTAAAGCAGTCTTTCCAGGATAAACATGAAACTTGTTGGGACAGACAGCAAATGCCATGATTATTTAGGCACGCAATTGGGGTCTGATAGATCTAACATCCATTTTCAAGCTCAATAAACTTTGAATTTGAGATTACAGATTGGACCTCTAATTAATCACATTTGGTCAAGTCACAATGAGAGGAATGAACTTCAAAAGTAAATTCCACTTTATTTTTTTACAATACTTACACATTTGTTTGTAGGTTTAATATTAAACTGTCTTTATATTAGGAGTAACAAATTGCATTACACTAGGTGCAATATCACACAATTAACAAAAAAAATTGTCAACAAAATAAAAAAGAACATGAATACTGTGTGAGCAGAAAAAATAAACTACACATAACAAATATCATAGAGTGCATGATTCAGCAAAAAAAATAGTGTGACTTTCATGTCAACTTGTCAAAAATTATCATAGCACACCTCTATGCATCTTCAAACTGCCCTTCCTCTGGTGCTAAAGGATCAACAGTACTGGCTCTAACTGACGGGGATGGGTGGATGTCTGAAGGACAGAATGAATCTTTATGAAGAACAAGTTCATTAATGATGAGCGCTCTTTGTGGCAATATTATATGAGTTCTTTCAGTTTTATCTAGAGGAGAAAAGTAGTATTAGCAACAAATATCATGTCTCATAAACATCAGAACAAAACAATCAATTCAGCTCACATGTTGGGTCAAAGTAATCATCCACTCCATCATCAAGATCCCAGTTTTCTTCCTCACAAATATTATGTTCTTGAGGCCTGGAAAATTTATAAAGTTGAGGTAAAATTGGCTAGTGACCTATGCTGGATAGAAACAGCATAAAGTCAGTTATGAAACCCCCGAAGAACTTACTCCAGATTTTCACAGCCATCCTGAGAGCCCGATCCATAGTCACTTCCAGAATCTGATACTGTAAATTTTGAGAGATACTTGCTTTTTTACAGAGATATGATAAATAACAGGAAAACTGTGAAAAGAAAATTCACCAGAGTTCTCAGAAGAGTCATCATCCTCGTACTCCTCAGGAGTGGATCGTTGCCCCTCACTTCGATCAACTTTTCCTTCCACAGTAGCTTGAAGGTGATTACACATAGCACCCCTCAGAAGTGTATAAGTATCAACCTGCACATCAAACATTCATAGCAGCTCCATAACTGCAAATACAGTTACAAAAACACAGATACATACATTCTCGGTTATCAGTGATGTAGACTCAAATCTATTAAAATCAAGGTCAAATCCAGTAAGACTCACAACTACATCTCTGATACAAACAGGAAACTCTTCGAAGTTATTAAAGTATAAATCCAGCCACTTCAGATTTGTAAGGTTTGAAAACGATGACGGCAATTCTCCCATCTAGAATGTAAAATATATGTGATTACATTTAAATTTGGCATTGATACATGTTTTGTTTTTTTAATCTCTCCATATGTACTTACTCCATTGTAATCCAATCGAAGCTCTTCTAATGATGCAAGATTTCCAAAATTTTGAGGAAGGTAGAGTATTTTATTGTTGGAGAGTATAGCAATTCGTAGCTTGGATAGCTGACTGAATGTATCTGGGAGCCAATGAATGTCATTTCCTTGGCAGTCAAGAATTTCAAGAGCATCTAGGCAGCTGATATCCTCTGGCAATGAAGCTAATCCTACTCTGCTTATATACAGTTCTTTTAAAACACCACAACTCTGGAATGGTTTAAAAGAAATCTGCCACAAAAAATTTCCTTTTGGCTCCAAACTAAGTCTTCTGCTTCCTGTGAAAAGTCTTTCATCCACTTTCCTATTTTCTATTCTTAGCACCTGAACAGCTTTTAGCTGGTGCAGGAGATGAATGTCGTTGGTGCTCAGTCCGCAATTGCTGAGATTTACATTATTTAACACCATGGACACACCAGCTCGCCACAATGAGTAGGTTTTTATCATGTATGCTAGATTTGAAAAGAAATTAAAGCTGAGATTCAGATCCTCCAAGGAATGACAAACATCACCCCATAGCCAGGAAGGGTTAATTTTTAAACAGTTATAGGAGCAGTTAAATGTTTTCATTCCATATGCACACAATGGTCCTACACTCCAGTCTTCTATTTTGTTATGAGATATATCAAAGTGGCTAATTTTTATGCAACCCACCTGTAACAACAGAATGCAATATATGTGATGACAAGTAAAATTCAATACTGAAAAAGATAATGGGCAATAAATACCTGAAAGCACTCAGGAGGACGTGTAAATTGATTGTTAGACACATCAAGATATTCAAGGCTGTTCAGATCAGCAAAAGAAAGTGGGAGGTCTAATAATTCATTGAAAGTCAAGACCAGCTTTGTCAAGCATTTCAATTGACCAACTGATGAAGGTAACGTTGATAATTTATTGTGCGATGCTTGAAGAAAGTGGAGACCCGGTATAGCACCTAATGCATCTGGGAGTTCCATAATATTGCTGCGAGATAAATCTATGTGAGATAATGTTCCTAATTTTGACCACAATGTCTTCTTAAATACAGGAATGCCACATTCCATTTCGATCAAAACATCACTTCTTAGACAGTCATTTCCCTTTGAGCCTTTGTTCTTCTCATCCCAGTTCCATGTTTCAGGTTCCACGTTCCACCCTTCCATGTTGATATATAATTTTCAATTCAAGGTATCTGAAATTGTGAGAATTTACATGATTTAAAAGCCATGAACAAGATTGTCTACTAAACAACACGGACGAGAATGATAGGTTATGCGTCACAAAGATCGTGTTTTCTAAGTAAGGACATACTTATTTTGAACCGTGAGCAGAATCAACTATGCCGAAAACTCCGATCTATTCATGCTGCACTCATCACAAAACATGACAAGGGCTCAATGAAATCACCGGACACTTCTTTCAGCCATCTGAGATGGTTCTCGTAATTGCTGATTTTCAAATTTCCTCGAGCACGGCCTTCCAGATCCCCCCGACTGTCAATTATTTTAAGTATAATTTTGATTTTGAAGTTTTGATTGAGGAAATTGAAGAACACACAGATGCAGAAAATGCACGTTCAAGAGGTGGATTGACCAACGCCCACCCACTCATCCACAGCTAGTCCTCTCTAGCTTTTTCTAGCCAACGCCCACCCGCCACCCGCTTTTTTAACCGGTCTAGGGGCGGGTAGGCAACATATTGCACACAGAGGATATCAAATTGCCTTCTGACTAGGCGACGTAATGAAAATGAATCGGACGATCCTGCTTTGGCTGCTTTCTTTATGTCTCGCATACACTGACAGTCTCCCCTCGGAAAAATCATGAAACTATGGCCATGAAAGAAAATAAACAGGGAATTCCCTCGGCAACACCTGTAGTAGCGGGAGGCTAGGCGGGCTAGGCCACGCTAGGCTCGCCGAACACGAACCGAAGGCGAATGGGTTGCCTATTCGTAGGGGGCTGCGTTGTGAATGGCCAATGGCCTCTCGCCTGATCGAGCGAGGTGATGTCATGCACGTCATAGTGTCATTGACCCTCATGTGTTGATGGCTGTCTTAAATGTCAAAAGTATTTCCCTAACTAGATACAACCCCACATATTTCTCACTTACCTAGACAACATCCTGTAGTTTTTACTACGGGATAGCGGATTCCTTAAACTCATATCCGTTTGAAGGTTCCGTTCCGTGTCATGACAAAGGATTGTCTGACCCCCTAGACGAGACGGAGACGGGAGACGTACGAGATAGTGCAGTGTGAAGTAGTGGTAGCGGTAGAAGTAGTGAAGAACCTGTTGACACTTCTTTTGTGACTTTCCGTGCTTTTAGCTGCTTACTGCCTCTTCTTTGCCTCGCTACACTCTGCTGGTCTGCCCTGTTTAATGAAATATCACCTATCGACCCCAAGGTAAATACGAAACGGTCTGTCCACAGATGAACGGACAGACAATGTTTTGTTGTGTCGACATAGGTTATGTGTGTTCTGAAGTCATTAGCTACAATTACCCTCGAAATTCACTGTCTCGTAAGTCTTCTATTTCTTTTAGGCTGCTGTCTTCATCTTTATGTTGACTGTTGGGTTTTAATGAGGATATCGTATTGTTTAAAAAGATATGAAAACTCTTTGAATCCCCTCTCGTTATCTCCATTGTATTTGTTAGTTGCAAATTCACATTTTTACCAATTTTTACATCGTTACTCATTTATCTTTCAGGAACCATGAATGACTTCAAGAGGAAAGTCATTCAAAGAAATGAGAAAGCAATTTTTGAGGACATCATTAATCCAGATGACATCATAATTCACCTGCAATCAAAAAACGTTATAAATGCATACGATAGGAGCATTATAACTAAAAGTGGCAACCAAACCGCTGCATTAATAGAAATTTTCCTTCAAAAGAATGATGGGAATTGGTTTGAGGAATTTTTAGTTGCTTTAGATAGAGATTATCCATGGATATCTGAGAAGATAAGAGATGAGTATGAAACACAAAAGGAAGAAAAACTGACATTTTATCTTAGGAATGTTCCTCCGCTTCCACAGCATAGTGTAAGGAGACAAGTTCTTGTTCAAAAGCTATGCAGGGAAATTAAGGATTTGAAAAGAAATAATTACCTAGTTGTTCATGGCATGGCAGGGTCAGGTAAAACCTGCCTAGTTGTTGATTCACTCCAAGACATAAATCTTTTGGAAAAATCAATTAATGGTTGTGTTTATTGGCTGTCAGTGGGCGACCTTAAAAGTGAAGAACTGGATGAGTTCCAGTGCAACGAGCTACGAAAGAAGTTATGTGATATGGTTAATCTCGCTACTAACCCACAGCAAGATCTTTTAATTCAGCTGAAAACTCATTTCAGTGTGAAACCCAATTCTTCTGCTCTTTTAGTCCTGGATAAAGTCAGGTCCTCCAAAGTAGTTGAGGCACTTAATGTTGGCTGCAAGATACTAGTTACTACACAAGATTGTGATGTAGTTAAAGATCAGAAGAAAAAGCTTTTTCCTGTCAATGATGGATTTTCTGAAAGTGAATCTGTCAAACTGTTGGGAGATTTCGTTGTAAATGGTGAAGACGAGCTTATTCCAAGTATTAAGGAAAGAGCTATGAGGATTCATCGTGCTTGGAAAGGGCACCCAATGATAATTGGACTCATTGGAGGGGAGCTTTCTGAAAATAAGGAGGAGTCACAAAAACATCCTTCCCGGTGGAAGGCATATGAACGACCATCTTTATCAGAGGATTCCAATCCACGCCGCCGAAGTGTTGTTGAAGAGCAAATTAGCTCTATTATTGAACTGACAACAGAAAAGCTACAATTCAAGCAGAAGAAGCTTTTTGAAATGCTCGCTGTTTTCGTGGAGGACTCCAACATCACCACAGATGTCTTGTGTATACTGTGGGAGTTGGATGAGTATGAGGTGCAGAAGGCAATAGACCATTTCTACAGAAGGAGCCTTGTTTTTCGAAAATATAATTCTAATTTGCAAAAGTCAGTCTATGGTATTCATGACATTCTCATGGAACACTTAAAGAAGAATATTTCTGATCAACACCTCCAGGATATGCATTATGACATTATTTGCAAATACTTTCATGTCTGTGGCGGTAATTTTTCAAAGCTGCCACAGGATAATTATATTTATTCTTACTTATGCCACCATATAGAGTGTGCCAAGAAATGGGATGAGTTTCGTGATCAGTTCTTTTCGTTGAGGTATATTGAGTCAAAACTTAAAGCCACTGGTCCTGGTGACCTTTTATTAGATCTTCACAAATACTCAGATGGACTTGTTGGTAACAGTTCTGATTATCAAACCAAAGTTGAAGATATTAAGGAGTTTGTGAAGGCTAGTGGTTGGGACATCAACAGGAATGAAGTTGATACAGTCCAGTGTGCCTTGCTACAAGCACCCAAAAGCTTTCTGTATCAGCAAGGAGCTGCTATTGCTGTCCAAAGTAATTCTCGGAAGATTTACTTTTCACCATTGCATACTTGGGAGAAACCTAAAGATCTAGAAATGGAAGTTAGTAATGTACATGCTGTTAGTATTGTCAAAAATACTTCCACCAATCATGCTCGTGTCCTTATCTGCCCTGGTAATGAAGAATGTCATGTAGTAGAACTGGACTTACACTACAGGCAGAGGAGACGTTCATTTAAAGAGAGTAGCCCGGTAACAATGGTGAAAATGTCTCCGTTATGTGACAAATTTTTAACAACTTTGAGCAATGGTTGTGTTAATGTGTGGAACTTGAACTCAGAAAATGAATCAAATGCAGATACACCACCTCCCAGTTTGAGGCAAAGAAGTTATCTACCTCATTTTACTGAAACAAGAACAATACCATCTTTAACATTTCGTCACTCCCGGCAAGTTACCTGTGCATCATTTTCAAGTGATGGAAAGCTTCTTGTCGCAGCATCACAAGATGGTTCTGTAAATGTAAGTATCTAAATTCTACTATGTATTTTATTTTAGGTATCTCGCCTTTGTTGGGTTACTAAAATACTGTCTATTCTTTCAGATTTGGAATGTGGAAGAGAATATTCAACAGCAACACTTTGAATTGCATCCAGATCCTTATGCTATAGCTTGTACTTTCATTTGTGGTGACAAGATGATAGCATATGGTTGCACAAATTTTGTCTTCTTCATCCAAGACTTAAAATCCTTGGAAAAACAGGTTATATGCCTGGACAAAAATTATGGTGGCCTTGTTGATCTCATTTGTGTCACAGGTATGGTCTTAAAGACAGCTGCTCCTAGTTCTATGATCTTTTACAGTTTTTCTTATGCCTATGCACTTACTTGCAGATCATATTAGAAAACTTATTGTGGTTCAGGAAAAGGCTGTGAAGCTCCTTGATTGGAAAGATGAAACCCTGAAGCATAAAAGATCTGGGTAAGTGGTAAAACTTAGTATCATTACTACCATTTGAACTTTTGAAGTAAAGTTTCTGATTGGTACTGTTGTCTTTGATATTTTTACAGACCTCGTACCTTTGAGTTGGTTGATTTATCAGAATGTGTACTCTATACAGAAAGTATCAAAATATATACTGCTACTTATCATCGAAGACACCATTTATTGCTTGGAACCAATAATGGATGCCTCTTTTTCTATGATATATTTGAATCCCAGAATCCGCAGAGATATGGTTCAGGGTGTGTATTGCAACTTTTTTTCCATCAGCAATATGTTTTGAATCCTTACAGTTTTAATTTACTGGTTATATTCTTGCAGAGTAATTAAAGCTGTTGATATGATTGATAAACGTATTATGTTTGCTCAGCAAGACTTGGTAAAACTATGCATACCTGAACCTGGAGAAACACCTTCAGAGATACAGCCCATTAGTACTCATTTGGGTTGGTCATCCCGAGATGTTTCTGTGTACACAACGGCTTCAACCAGTGGTGATATTCAAGTAAATTAATTGCACATTTGTTTCAGTATTGATGACATCAATTTTATACACCTTCAACTTATAGAAAATGATGTCTGTCTGCCCAGGTTCACCATGATGGGAAGCTTATCGCTGAAACGTTTAGGCAGCAGAGCTGTATTGTACGTGTTTCTACACATGGTAATCATGTGCTGATTGGTACCGCTGATGGAAAGGTTTTACTTTATGATACAATATCAAAAAATATGACATGCCTTCAATCGCAATTTGATTCTCCAATTGCGTACCTCAGTGTTGCAATGTATAGCTCATCACCAGTGTATTTAGCAGCAGCTCAACAGAATGGTGGACTATACAAATTGCAGGTAATTGATGTGCGAGTCATTCTTTGGCTCCCCTGACTTTTTCCCTTGACCTGTTTATAGTACATGTATGTTTCCTCTTTAGGCGATAATGCATGATCACAAGGAAAGGATATGTTCTGGTATAAGTGCTCCAGTAGTGAAGACATTTATTTGCTCTCAGCATCATTCGGCACTCATAGTTCTCAGTGACTACACCATAATGGTTTGTGTTCTAACTTTTATTCATATATTTTAAGTTATGTTCAGAAGTGAAAATGCACAACATCTCTCTCTCTCTCTCTCTCTCTCTCATTTATAGGTGTGGAAATTCAATGAAGAAGGGCAACAGTTTTCTGCCATTCGGGAAGGAAGACCCTCTTCTAAAATAACCGATGCACATCTCTCTCAAAATGAAGATGTGCTTGTCCTTAGTGACAAGGAAAACTGTTTCCATTTATTTACCCTTAAATGGCCACCTGCTGAAAATGGAAATTTCCGAGCAGAAGGTGTAAATTTCAATTTAAGAACTCCCACTCCTCCCAGACTGATTCTTCCGTCTGTGAATCACATAGCGCACCCCCCAGATATTGGGATTGATGAAGTGGATGGGGTCTCCATGAGTGTTCCTGGATTTCCAGTCGAAGTTAAACAGATCACACGTGTCCTCCAGACACCATCATGGTGCTGTTGTATATGTGCCAAAGAACATTTGATTGCAGTAGGACATGGTGATTGTAAAGTTGTGGTAAGATATTTCATGGCAGTATTTGCAGTTACACTCTGAAATTATTCACACTTGCTTAACTATTTTCTTACTGGGTTTTGTTTCATTCCTCAGGTATGGAACTTGAAGAGAAAGATATTGTTTGAATCCTTTCCAATTCTACCGCACCGAAGAACGAAAGTGTGCCAACTGCAATTTTCACCTTACGGTGTGAAGTATGGGTCCTATCGTTATGAGTTAATTTTATTTGCAGTCACTGATTGTTTGTCCTTGTGGGACTTATCTCCTTTTCTGAACGACAATGCTGTGCTAGATAAAGCGCCTGAATGTCTTGGGTGCATCAGTGCAGGCAGTGATGCAATTCAACAACTGTCTATCAGCCCATCTTTTACAAAGTTTGCAGCATCAGATGTAAATGGGAGGTTCTTCCTTTGGAAGATATGGGATAGTGATTCATCTCATACTGCTAATAATTTGAATGGAGGTGCTTCTTAGAAGGAACTCATCAAACCCAAGTGATGGTATTGTGTGTACCTGTGCTAGTTTCAATTTATAATTTAAAATATTGGACCAAATGTCATGCAATTATTTGATCTGTAAGAAGAATCAAATCTTACAAAGGTATTATTTGTAGTACATTTTATGCCCTGCAGATTTTAATTGTTAATGCTCAATTTGATTACCTCTTATAGTTAAGATTATGACAAAATGACCAATTAAAAGTCATTAGTATTGTACTTTTGTGTAAATAAAAATGCAAAGACTGCAAATTTGAATACATTTATAAAGACTTAAATTTAAAGCCTTCCATTAGGTATGAACTTTGTTAGTATGTATCTGCTGAACTGAGATATGTGAGGTACTGTATATTGAAAAGCAATGCATTTGAAGTGATGACTATAAAATCTTAATTTTTAGTTTTTCAAAAGTTCCATGCTACTAATGTAATGCAGGAGTACAGTTTTAATAATTGAATTTATACAAACACTGAATGAAATAAATGCTCAGGATGGGTTGCAACATATGAACACCTGTCTCTTTTGCTCAGGGGAAGTTCTGTTCATTGTGATTTGTATAAAGGCTGTAGTTGTTGCATTTCTTTTGCCATAATGTACTAGTGTTGTGATTCTTATCATAGTTGTTCCTGTCATTGACAGATTTGATGTCATTCAGACCACTTAGTCTATTTTGTTTGTGATGTAATAGATTTATTTTGGTTATTTTTTCCTTTTTTTAATGTTCTTGTAGAAGGTTATTCATGACTTTGCATCACAAACCTTTGTTGCCCCATGTTTTTATAAATTTTTTACAATGATATTTAACACAATGAAATTGTGCAATATGTTTTTACACTCATTACTTTTGCATTAACTGCTCTGTAATTATTTCTATCATACTTGTTGATTTGTTGTTGCATTTTTCCTTATAAGATATCAAGTTATTTATTTGTCTGTTTTATTGCTTCTTGACTAATGTCTACTGAAATGTTCAAAATGGCATTGTGTTCAAGATGGGCATTTATATTTTGAGGTTCCATCAGGCAGTTTTGGAGAACACAAAGGTGACGTTCATAAACTATGTGACCCAATTAAGATAGGATCGTGACCATAGGCTGACCCCCCCCCCCCCCCCCCCCCTATTTGGTCACGTAGTTAATGAACGTCCTCTTATCTTATTGTACATAAAGTTGTTCTGTGTTATGTATTTATTTCTATTTATCCTGTGTTTATGTATTCAAGTCAGACTAGGATGAATCTCCTAGTAGGGGTTTAGAACATTGTAAGAACTTGAAATTTTTATACAAAGGAAGCTTGGATTATGGCACTTCCTCTTTTTATCTGTTGAAATCAAATGTGGAACACTGGAATCCCAAGGAAACTGGTGATGTGGTTGACATGGATCATGAATTAGTCCATATGAATGTAATCAGATATCTATTTTTATTTTGTTGCGATACTTACAGAAAATTCCCTTGCAGTTTTTCTGACAACGATTGTTGGTCAATAATAGATGGACGCAGTTTACCAGTATATTATATTTATTATTGACATATCGAGATACAGTGATCCTGTGACAACTTGAGTGTTGACTCAGTACTTCCCTGTTCATGTAAGAATTAAATTATGTGTTTGCCTGATTCTTTCTCTAACCCACTGTGGAATAAAAATTACCAATACCATGGAGTAATGCTTCATATGAGTTACGTTCCTTGTTCCTCCTTTCTCCCCATGTTCACGCGCTTACTAAGGCAGATTGCCCGCGGTGGAGAACGGAATGGGCTAGATAATCCTTGCACCAGGGTTGGAGAAAAGCTCTGATCATCTCTTTGCCAGGCTTCGAAAGTTCAGAGTCAAGCTCGGAGCACATGGGACATTTCCCCCCAGCATCGCCGGTCTGAATTGAACCGGTTAAGGAAACCGATTGCACAGATCCAGAGTTATGTTGTGAACCGGCCAGAGAAGAGCTTGAACTCGACCCAACTTGAGAGTGCGTTGCAACCTGAGACGCAACTTGAGAGGCAGATTGAGACAATGCACTCGAAGATGAGTGGTGGGCGGCTTGACTCAGCGCACTAGATGCGGCCAGGGAGGCAGCCCCATTAAGTGAAGAGGACGCCGACTGAGATGCAGCGTGACTAGACGCACTGGTTGCTGCTGCAGAAGCCGCTTGGCTCAGAGAACTGGATACGGCCTGGGAGGCCGCTTGACTTAGCGTATTGGAAAGGGATTGAGACCCAGCGTGACCCATAGAACCGGACGCAGCTTGGACTTCGTTAAGTGAAGTGGAGGCTGAGTGGGATGCAGCATGACTCGAGGTGCTGGTTGCCGCTTGAGAAGCCGCTTGGCTCAGAGAACTGGCGCCGGTCTCGGATGCAGCCTGGTGAAGTGAAGTCGAGCCGTGGGATGCAGAATGACTTGATGCCGTTTGAGAAGCCGCTTGTGATGCCGCTTGGGATGCCGCTTGACTCAGTGTACTAGACACGGCCTGGGAGGCCGCTTGACTTAGCGCACTCGAGACGGAGTTAGATTCAGCGTGACTTGTGGAGCCTTGGGAAGCAGACTGGTGGGCGGCTTGACTAAGTGCACTGGATGCGGCGAGGGAGGCGGCCCCCTGAAGTGAAGAGGACGCTGACTGGGATGCAGCATGGCTAGACGCAGTGGTTGCCGCTTGAGAAGCTGCTTGACTCAGAGTACTGGAGACTGCTTGGGATGCAGCTTGGCTCAGCGCATTAGCGACGGTTTGAGACCCCGCCTGACTCGTGGAACCAAACTCTGACTGCATCAATGCATTTACAGCAGACTGGTGGGCGGCTTGACTCAGTGCACTGGATGCAGCGAGGGAAGCGGCTTGGTTCAGTGATGCAGAGGCTGATTGGGATGCAACGTTACTAGACGCACTGGAAGCTGCCTGAGAAGCGGCTTGGCTAAGAGAACTGGCACCGGTCTGGGATGCAGCCTGGTAAAGTGATGTGGAGCCGTAGGATGCAGCGTGACTTGATGCCGCTTGAGAAGCCGCTTGGGATGCTGCTTGGGACGCCGCTTGACTCAGTGTACTAGACACGGCCTGGGATGCAGCTTGACTTAGCGTATTGGATACGGACTGAGACCCAGCGTGACTCGTAGAACCGGATGCAGTTTGGACTTTATTAAGTGAAGTAGAGGCTGACTGGGATGCAGCATGACTCGTGGAACCAGACTCTGACTGCGTCAATGCATTTGAGGCAGACTGGTGGGCGGCTTGACTCAGTGCACTGGATGCAGCGAGAGACGCGGCCCCCTGAAGTGAAGAGGACGCTGACTGGGATGCAGCGTGGCTAGACGCAGTGGTTGCCGCTTGAGAAGCTGCTTGACTCAGAGTACTGGAGACTGCCTGGGATGCAGCTTGGCTAAGCGCATTGGCGACGGACTGAGACCCCGCCTGACTCGTGGAACCAAACTCTGACTGCATCAATGCATTTGAGGCAGACTGGTGGGCGGCTTGACTCAGTGCACTGGATGCAGCGAGGGAAGCGGCTTGGTTCAGTGATGCAGAGGCTGATTGGGAAGCAACGTTACTAGACGCACTGGAAGCTGCCTGCGAAGCGGCTTGGCTAAGAGAACTGGCACCGGTCTGGGATGCAGCCTGGTGAAGTGAAGAAGAGCCGTAGGATGCAGCGTGACTTGATGCCGCTTGAGAAGCCGCTTGGGATGCCGCTTGACTCAGTGTACTAGACACAGCCTGGGAGGCCGCTTGACTTAGCGCACTCGAGACGGACTGAGACGCAGCGTGACTTGTGGAGCCTTGGGAAGCAGACTGGTGGGCGGCTTGACTAAGTGCACTGGATGCGGCGAGAGAAGCGGCTTGGTTCAGTGTAGCGGAACCCTGAGATGCAGCGTAACTTGATGCCGCTTGAGATGCAGCTTGATTTAGAGAACTGGAGACGGCCTGGGATGCAGCCTGGTGAAGTGAAGTGGAGCCGTGGGATACAGCATGATTAGATGCCGCTTGAGAAGCCGCTTGTGATGCCGCTTGACTCAGTGTACTAGACACAGCCTGGGAGGCCGCTTGACTTAGCGCACTGGAGACGGAGTTAGATTCAGCGTGACTTGTGGAGCCTTGGGAAGCAGACTGGTGGGCGGCTTGACTAAGTGCACTGGATGCGGCGAGGGAGGCGGCCCCCTGAAGTGAAGAGGACGCTGACTGGGATGCAGCGTGGCTAGACGCAGTGTTTGCTGCTTGAGAAGCTGCCTGACTTAGAGTACTGGAGATGGCCTGGGATGCAGCTTGACTTAGCGTATTGGATACGGACTGCGACCCAGCGTGACTCGTAGAACCGGATGCAGTTTGGACTTTATTAAGTGAAGTGGCGGCTGACTGGGATGCAGCATGACTCGTGGAACCAGACTCTGACTGCGTCAATGCATTTGAGGCAGACTGGTGGGCGGCTTGACTCAGTGCACTGGATGCAGCGAGGGAAGCGGCTTGGTTCAGTGATGCAGAGGCTGATTGGGATGCAACGTTACTAGACGCACTGGAAGCTGCCTGAGAAGCGGCTTGGCTAAGAGAACTGGCACCGGTCTGGGATGCAGCCTGGTAAAGTGATGTGGAGCCGAAGGATGCAGCGTGACTTGATGCCGCTTGAGAAGCCGCTTGGGATGCTGCTTGGGACGCCGCTTGACTCAGTGTACTAGACACGGCCTGGGATGCAGCTTGACTTAGCGTATTGGATACGGACTGAGACCCAGCGTGACTCGTAGAACCGGATGCAGTGTGGACCTTATTAAGTGAAGTAGAGGCTGCCTGGGATGCAGCATGACTCGAGGCGCTGGTTGCCGCTTCAGAAGCCGCTTGGTTTAAAGAACTGGAGACGGCCTGGGATGCAGCCTGGTGAAGTGAAGTGGAGCCGTGGGATACAGCATGACTAGATGCCGCTTGAGAAGCCGCTTGGGATGCCGCTTGACTCAGTGTACTAGACACAGCCTGGGAGGCCGCTTGACTTAGCGCACTGGAGACGGAGTTAGATTCAGCGTGACTTGTGGAGCCTTGGGAAGCAGACTGGTGGGCGGCTTGACTAAGTGCACTGGATGCAGCGAGAGACGCGGCCCCTTGAAGTGAAGAGGACGCTGACTGGGATGCAGCGTGGCTAGACGCAGTGGTTGCCGCTTGAGAAGCTGCTTGACTCAGAGTACTGGAGACTGCCTGGGATGCAGCTTGGCTAAGCGCATTAGCGACGGACTGAGACCCCGCCTGACTCGTGGAACCAAACTCTGACTGCATCAATGCATTTGAGGCAGACTGGTGTGCGGCTTGACTCAGTGCACTGGATGCAGCGAGGGAAGCGGCTTGGTTGAGTGATGCAGAGGCTGATTGGGATGCAACGTTACTAGACGCACTGGAAGCTGCCTGAGAAGCGGCTTGGCTAAGAGAACTGGCACCGGTCTGGGATGCAGCCTGGTAAAGTGATGTGGAGCCGTAGGATGCAGCGTGACTTGATGCCGCTTGAGAAGCCGCTTGGGATGCTGCTTGGGACGCCGCTTGACTCAGTGTACTAGACACGGCCTGGGATGCAGCTTGACTTAGCGTATTGGATACGGACTGAGACCCAGCGTGACTCGTAGAACCGGATGCAGTGTGGACCTTATTAAGTGAAGTAGAGGCTGCCTGGGATGCAGCATGACTCGAGGCGCTGGTTGCCGCTTCAGAAGCCGCTTGGTTTAAAGAACTGGAGACGGCCTGGGATGCAGCCTGGTGAAGCGAAGTGGAGCCGTGGGATGCAGCGTGACTTGATGCCGCTTGAGAAGCCGCTTGGGATGCCGCTTGACTCAGTGTACTAGACACAGCCTGGGAGGCCGCTTGACTTAGCGCACTGGAGACGGACTGGGACGCAGCGTGACTTGTGGAGCCTTGGGAAGCAGACTGGTGGACGGCTTGACTAAGTGCACTGGATGCGGCGAGAGAAGCGGCTTGGTTCAGTGTAGCGGAACCCTGAGTTGCAGCGTAACTTGATTCCGCTTGAGATGCAGCTTGATTCAGAGAACTGGAGACGGCCTGGGATGCAGCCTGGTGAAGTGAAGTGGAGCCGTGGGTTCCAGCATGACTTGATGCCGCTTGAGAAGCCGCTTGGGATGCCGCTTGACTCAGTGTACTAGACACAGCCTGGGAGGCCGCTTGACTTAGCGCACTGGAGACGGAGTTAGATTCAGCGTGACTTGTGGAGCCTTGGGAAGCAGACTGGTGGGCGGCTTGGCTCAGTGCACTGGATGCGGCAAGCGAAGCGGCCTGCTGAAGTGAAATGGAGGCTGATTGTGACCCAGCCTGACTCGTGGAAGCAGACATGGCCTGGGAAGCGGCATTGGTTCCGGAATTTTCAGATGCGGTAGAGGCTGTGTTGGATGTGGCTTGGTTGCTGAACACACCAGATACTGCTTGCTGGTTGGCCTGACCCGACGAACTAGTGGCTGCCTGAGATGATGCGTGGCTCATTCCATTTGATACGGCTTGGGATGCCGACTGACCTGATGCAACATGGGAGTTAGCTTGACTTACTGCATTTGACCCGGTTTGATATGTAGCTGGATTTGACGTACTCCAAACGGCCTGGTACGAGGCTTGATTCGTTGCACCAGATGTGGCCTGGGATGCAGCCTGGCTTAGAGCGGAAGTAACCGCCTGGGATGCAGCTTGATTCAAAGTGGCCGTGTGTACCTGGGAGGCAGTTTGACTTGAAACACTGGAAGTTTGTTGGGCTGCAGCGGAAGCTCCATGACCTCCTTGGACTGTGATGCCTGAGTAGGCTTGTGATCCTGCAAGGCTCGATGCACCCGCAGAAGTGAGTGACGCTGCCTGGTTCCCAGCGGTACTGGCCTGGCTCCACACCGCAGACGCGGACTGGGACGTTCCCTTGATGGCTCCCCGCTCTGTGCACCACCGTAAGATGTACCTCCTGGCCTGGGCGTACTCCCGGAGGACTAGCTCGTCGTTGAGGTCGTTGAGCCTCGCGCAGATGCCGCAGTCCGCGGCCCCCGTCAGCGTGTACAGGGGCTCGGCGTGGGCGTGCCGGCGCGTCCTCGGAGGCCGCTCGCTTTCTGCTCCTGCACAAGGGAAGATAGCTGTTTACCACCCTCCCTTCGCAACGGTGGCAAAGAAGCCGACCGCCACTCACCTGGATTTACGTCCTTGGCCTTTTTGGCGGCGCTGGGGGAGTTGGTCCCCGCAGAGCCGACGGGCAGCACGACTGGTTTGGTTTTGGCCGGGGGCGGGAACTTGGGCGGCCGCTGGTACGAGCTGCTGCTCGAGGCCGTCGCCGACCCCCAGTCCTGCGGCCGCGTCTTGTCAATGGAGAAGGTAGCCGTGGACGAGGCGGTCCCTGCCGGCGAGACTACCGAGGCCGTCACGGTGTTGGCGCCGTTCTCGACGCAAGGCGTGTCCTCTGCGTCATAGCCGAAGGACTCGGGCTCATGGTACGGCGGGTCCTTGCGGGCGGCGGCGCGCGTCAGGGCGACATCCTGGCTGGGTGGTTCGGCGGCATCCTGGTGCTGTGGGCTGGGGCTGGCGGCCGGCTTGAGGTGGGGCTCCCAGTGGATGGTGACGGGGTGGGCGGGCTTGGGTGGCAGGCTCGGCAGGCTCGGCTTCTTGTGTGTCTCCACGTTGCAGCCCGCTGGCTTCGTAGGCTTCGTAGGCTTCGACGACCCAACGGGGCTCCCGTCGGGTCGGCTGCCGCTGTTCGTTATGACAACGGTGGGCTCGGCGATGGCTGCCGGAGGAAATACAGGAGACGTCAGTGTACTCTGGTCCGCCAGAACGCCTGCAAGAGCCAAGGTAGGCCAGCCCGCACGACACACATGCATGGAGGAGTTGAGATTGCCTACCGAAGGGGTCCCTCACTCGTAATGCAAGCAAACCATGATTCAAAATCAAAGTCAAAATTTAAATTTTTCAATATTTGCTGATAATGTTTTCTGACCTTTCCCCTGATTTTTGTCTGATTTTTTAGGGTGTACGTTGATTTTTTTTTGTTTGAGTGAGGGACCCCTTGTTGCCTGCCCACCTGGCGCCTCACCTGAACTGGTCTCGGCCGGCTTGGTGATGGTCTGCTCTGAGTGGGAGCTCTCCTCGTGGTGGTCGCTGCTCGACTGGTGGCTCTCGGTGTGTAGCTGCATGCCGGAGGTGGCCGTCGTGGTGGTGGACGACGACGAGGACGAGGTCGACGAGGCCGATGTCGAGTTCTTGACCGTGTGCTGGTACTCGATGGAGGGGCCGGCGCCCGCTTGCTCGCCCACCCCGAGACCGATACTGCTCGGGTAGAAGATCTTGGATTTGAGCGCCTTAGCTGCTTCGGCGGTGGGCATGTTGAGGTCACCCAGGACCGGGCCCCCCTCCACGGCTGCGCGACAGAAAGCCATTATCATCAAGATCGGTGGGTCGGTGAGGTTAATTTAAACACGCACGCATTGGTAGAAAACGGAACCGCAGGTTCCGCAATGGCGCAAATTGCGCTATGATTCCAGCACATGACGTTTTAAAATGAGTGTTAGCGTTACCTCTGGGGCGGGCCGTGGCAGGGGGCAGGAGCACCACGGCGCACAGCAGCGCGAGGGCCTTCGCCATGCGGAGCGCGTGCCTCGGAGACATGTCGGACACTAGCACAGGGTACGGGCACCAGCGGCCACCAGCGGCCACTGCGGCAGCTTCCCTCTCCACCGGACCGAGCCGGGGGTTGCCGGGGGTTGCCGGGGGTTGCCGGGGGTCAAACGCCGCGGCCGGTCCGCCGAAACAATAAGAGGTCCGCGATAAGTGCGGCCGGAATTCTGCGGATTCCGCGACAACGCGTAATTACAAACATTGTGCTCGCGGCTGCGTACCGTAGCGGCGCTGTCATGGCTTCGCCCGCGGCCAGGAAGACGAGTCTAGGCCACGGGGTGGTCACTGGTCAGTGCCACGGCCACGGGGAGCGATGCTGGGTATGCCGGGCAGAGATGGAACAGGGGCTCCCGGCGCCGCGGCTCCGGTACTCGACACGACCATTATGCGGCCGTGCGCACTCCCACCGATAGTGGACCGAGTGCGACAGAGAGCGGCGATCGCCGGCAGTCGTTATTGTGCCATTTTAAAAGGCAGTTACCCAGCCAGTGCCGGAGGTGCGTAGCTGTGCATAGCCAGTGCGTAGCTGTGCGTAGCAGTTCGTAGCAGTGCGGAGTGTGCAACCGTGCCGCCATGATCCTGTCCAACCTGCTGATGGCCGCCACGGCCCTCGTCTCCTCCTTCATCGGCGGGGGTGAGTAGCGCTGCGGCGCCGCCGGCCCAGCCCAGCCCCCCGGCAGCCCCCTAACCCTGTGCCTCCCCTTCCCAGGACACGCCGACCAGGGTACGCGCCTCTACCACTGCGACTTCGAGCCGGGCGTCGAGTTCTTTGTGGCGGGCCAGTCCCTGCTGCCGGCCTACCGCTGCGTGTCCGGCCGCATCCAGCTACTCGTCGCCTCCCAGGTACAGTCCGTGCCCAAAGTGCCTGGCCCGTATGAGAAATTGGGCCATGCCAGGAGCGAGATCACGGTTGGCATCGCAATTTCTCATGAACCGTTCTATTTCTCATTTCCTGGACCCGTCACACAGGACTTCCGCGCGCCCTACGCCGCGAAGGAGTGGATCGAGGAGCTGGACGTGCAGCTGGGCGACGACGTGCTGACGCAGGTGTTCCCCGGCAGCTTCCACTACGTGCGCGGCAGCGTGCACCGGCCCGTGCCCGGCCTCGAGTTCCAGAGCCCCAGCCTGGCCATCAACGGCCTGTCCGTCATCAACGCCCGCAGCCTGTTCTGAGCCAGAGCCCCAGCGGACCGCACCGGACCGCAGATGTCATCTGCCCTCCCATCTCCCGCTGCCGCAACTTTCCACAAACCAAATATAACGTATCATCTCTGCTTGCTCGCGTCTACTTGCCACCTGGCAGGGTTACTTGCTTTGTCAACACCTTTTTAAAACTCTTGGAATAAAATAACATTGAAACTGTGAAGGTCGTCCCTTTCATTCCTGTAACCCACATTGCTGCTTAAAAAAAAAATAAAGTCTGATGGCGCCTGCTAGGTAGGCAACCACGACTTGTGCATTGCACCCATGTCGTGCGGGCTGGCCTACCCTTGCAGTCGCAGGCGCTCAGCGTCGCCGTTCACAGGAGGGAGAATTCGGACGTAACATGATGAAACAGCGTGAGGCCAAAGTAGCTGTGATCGCCGCGCCAGAGTGTGATCGAGGCGGTACACAACTGCACTGATCGCTATCGGCCGGCCACCCGGCCCCCGAATGCGGTCCGCTCCGGTCCGCTCCGGTGACCGGAGTCTGGCCGTCGATCTGATCGATGCCTGCTGCCTTTCCCAGGAACACCCGGAAGGGGTGAGTTTATAAAGCCGGCTATGACCGCGCGTCCAGACACTTCGCTCGTCCGCCCCGAGATGCGCTCCCCGCTCGCCCTGCTGCCGACCCTGCTGCCCCTGCTGGCGGTGGCCGCCGCTGGCAACACCATCGATGCCCTGACGCAGGCGCCGACGGCGGCCAGCCCTGCGCCGGCTGGGTGAGTCAGCAAAAAAAAAAAAATCTTAATTTTTCAGATCCAGCGTAAAAGAAATACTCAGAGATAAAAAAAAAGGTTAAAAAATGTCCGGCTCCTGACAGCGAGCATGCAGCACCACCCGCACACGTGAGCCTGCTGGCCTACGAGCAGACCCTCAGGCTGGAGAGGACGCTGGACCTGCTCAAGAGCAAGTTCGACCTCCTGTACCGGATAGTCAAACCGTTGGCAGAGGCAGACCTGCACGTCATGACCAACAACAGGTCTGTCACGCTGTCATATTGCCGTTGCTTGTTGTCGAATCACTCCTGTTCCTCGCCTTCTCACACTCAGATATTGATTGTTTCCTGCGCCACGCAGTGACAGACTTGTGCACCGCCGAGGGTTCCCCTGGCTGGAGGTGCTGAACGAGTTCGACAGAGTGGACCACATCCTGGGCGGACTGGGTGAGCTCATCCGGCCGTACATCGCCGAGGAGAAGGAGACCATCGCCAAGCACGGTCTCAGTGACCTGCCGGAGATCGTGGCGGAGCCCGTCGCGGTCCCCGAGCCCATCCCCGTCGTGCTGCCAAACTCCTACTACAGGTGCGTATGGCCAAAGTGACGGCTGGCCTATTTCGTGAACTGCTGACTTTCGCTGATATCTGCCCCGTTTCTTCCTGGGCTTTCCTACAGGATTTTCATCCCTAGCCAGCAATCCCCCGCCGCGAGCCCCGGGCCTTCGCCGGTGAACACGAGAATCAACGCCCAGCCACAAGTCGTCAGCACTCCCGCCTACCCGCAGGTCCTGAGGGCTGCAGAGTACCCGCAGATCGCCTACCCCCAAACTGCAAGGGTTGCAGAGTACCCGCAGATCAGCTACCCCCAACCTGCGAGGGTTGCAGAGTACCCGCAGATCAGCTACCCCCAACCTGCGAGGGTTGTAGAGTACCCGCAGATCCTGAGGCCTGCAGAGTACTCGCACACCATCGGTACTCCCGGCGGCTACCCACAGCTCGTGAGGGCCGCACCGTACCCGCACACCATCGCCAGGACCAACGAGTACCCGCAGCAGGCCATCAGGGCCACCGTTAACCCGCACGTTGTACCTCTTACCTACGTGTCTTCCTACTAGCAACCTGTGAAAATCGATATGATTAAATTAGTTTATGAGACTGAAACGCGTTTTCTTCATTCCTTTCCCACCGATGCCGCAAAGGGGACGCGAAAATAAACAGTCGAGCATGTGTGTCTATTTTCTTCCCCGTTCTGAGAAGATGCACACGAACAGATACAGTTAAACCAGCTGATGCACCGCCGTGCTTCGTGTCGTCTGGTCTGGGTCTGGGCTCTCCCCACGCCGCGGGCTACGGCCTGTTGCCTGGCTCCCCGGCTGTGCCGACATGCGGTGCGGACCGAACCGAGATAACCCTCGGTTTCCTCGCAACCCGCACTGCACACACACCGCGTGCAAATCTTACATTGAATAACAAAACAAATCCCTCCCCCAACTCATCGCCAAAACTGTGGCGATTGAGGTCGTCCTTCACTCACGTTAAACTAAAGTCTGGGATCCCTATCTCGCCGAGATAGGGCGCTCAGTTTTTTTAGGCTCAGTTTTTAGACTTCAGTTTTTATACCTCAGTTTCCGAGGCACCATCTCGGTTTCTGCACTGCCGGGAAGTTTCACAGAGGGTTGGGAAAAATTGCGACGCCTCTCATACAAATTTTTCCTGTTCGTTTCGTATATCTCTGCAGGTAAGGTCGACGTTTCTGTGACCTCCATGCTATGTTGTGCACCTTTAAATATTTCCCGGAAATTTTAGGAGTCTCCAACTACCCATAATTGCAGTGGGAATTTTTCGGTTTACAATTTCAGACGAAATTTTTGACGGTGTGAGAGAAACGCCTTAAATTCTGAATTCCCCGCAGTCATCCACAACCCACAGCAGCCCGGTCCGGCTTAATAACCGGCTGTCAACGACTAGCCGGTTCGGTCCTTTTTGTCTGCTCTTGTGCTTCCTCCTCCGCCGCGCTGCGTCGCCAGGGGTCGCCAGGCATCGCGACCACCGCCCACTATCACCAGCCTGTGATGGCACGTTAATGAGCCTCCAAGTCTGGCGGGACGGGGGTATCGGTCTGCTACACCCCTCTACCCTCCCCCCTCCCCTACCCGACTGGGGCTGGGGCACCCATATCCCGTAGCCACGGGCGGCTCTTTATATGAACCCCCGCCGGACGGACCCTCTCCAGTTCGAGACCCGGCCGACAGCACCAGACACCATGCGTACCTTCGCCCTCTTCGTCACCCTCTGCGTGGCCGCGGCTGTGGCCGCCCCCGCCGGCGAGCAAGGTGACACTATTTCCCTCCCTGTCTCTTCCTGGAAGTGTTGTTTGAACGGATGATATTTATATGCCTCGCCTTTGTCCGCAGCCGCGGAGCCCATGGCCGTCGCTGCTGACGCCGCCCTAGATGCCGGCCCCGTCGTCACCGTCGAGGTCACCAAGGCGCAAGAGCTGATGACCAAGGGCTTCTTCGAGGACCTGGCCAAGGTCAGCCAGGAGATCATTGAGCACGCGCGCAAGCTGGCCGAGGGCATCATCCAGCGCATCGACGCCGTGGCCAAGGAGGCCCTGCAGACCCTGCAGGGAGACAAGATCAAGCCCGCCGTCGTCCCCCAGGGTGCCCCCGTCAGCAACGACACCCCGGTCGTAGAAATGGCCGCTGCTCCCGCCGCTGCCCCCGCCGCCGCTTCCGTTGAAGCCGTTGAAGCCGTGAAAGCCGCTGCTCCCGCCGCTGCCCCCGCCGAAGCCGCTGCCATGACACCCTCCGCGTAGTTTGACCAGTCTGACTGTCCCTTTGATCCTTGTAAACCCAGTGAGAAATGAACCATCAGGTCGACGTCGAACTTCGATGAACTTACAACGCTCGCTGCGGTCCTCTTCGCGGCGCCGCGCAAACCGCGCGCGCTCTTATACAAACAGCGTTCCAGTGAACCAGAACAACACAACGACGGCCTCGAGTCAGGGCTGACGTACCCTGGGAACGACACGTTCGCTCTCCTTCGCGGACCTAATGGACCCGAGACAGAGTGATATCAAAAAATAAACGAAATACAAACCACGAAAACCCACGTTTGTTTCTTGTGTAAGCTGTGAATATGTAGAGCGCGCACCCTGCTAGCCTACCTGCAGAGCTGCGTCCTGGCGCCGTGCAGGGTAGGCAGCCTGCGCTGCCCACGGGCGCGGCACGCCCGATATTGCCTACCCCGCCGGGCGCTCCCCGGTGGACAGACACAGACCCACGGACCCCGCCCGGCCCGACGGACGCGCGTGCTCCAATTTTGCCGCCGTCGCGGGCCGCGTGGCGTGAAAACGCACTGCACACCCCGAGCCGACCTCAACCGTTACCGGAGTCTCGGCGGCGAGTAAAGGAGGGGGGGGGGAGGGGGGGGGAGGGGGCCATCGGCGTACTGCCAGAGTGGACGCCGGGGCCGCGGCCGGCGCTGGCCTCACGTCTGTATTTGGGGCCCCGGGACGGGACGGTCCTACGGGTCCTACGAGCCCTGATGAGGCACAAGGTACCGTGCAGTGAGAGACGCAAAGGTTATTAACCCACAGAGCGCCGCCGTGCCGGCTCCGGCTGCTGCGGCAGCAGCAGCAGCAGCAGCAGCCTCCTCTGGTCCTTGGACGGGACGAGATGTTCCACTTGGCAGATCAGATCCACCGCAGGTCGGGAGCGTGCACTCGACGGATTCTGCAGCTCTGCAGCACACGCCGCCGCCACCGACTCGCTCTCTCCCTCTCTCTCTCTCTCTCTCTCTCTCTCTCTCTCTCTCTCTCTCTCTCTCTCTCTCTCTCTCTCTCTCTCTCTCTCCCTCTCTCTCTTTCTCCCCTTCACCGCCCACGCGACACCTTGATTGACATGTCTGAAAAATTTCTCCGAGAGAAAAATTCGGCTTTTTATTTTTTGTCACGAGGATGAAAAGATTGACGGTACGGTCGCTCAATAACAAGCCCCCTGTCCCCTCCCTCCCCCTCAATCCTCTATGGTTCTCCATCCTTTTTTCGCAAAGTAGGCAGCAAGTAGTGCCGCAGGACGACAAAGACCGGCGCCGGTCGCGAAAGCATTGCCTGGCTGCTCCGTCTGGGCGGTGGCGGTGGTGGCGGCGGCGGCGCCTGCTCGGTCCGTCCGGCCCGCGCGCCCGCGGGTGCCTGCAGGAGAGCGCCGCGCGGCCCGCGATATATATAAAAGAAGTGGCGTCTCATTTCGCCTCTCACTCGGTCGGCACTCCTCCTAGCGGGACGGCCAGCGCGCAGTGTGGCAGTGTGGTGCAGTGTGTCGCCAAGTAGCGAGGCGCGGTGTTGTGTAGTGTGGTGTCGCGTGGCGTCGCGTGGCGGGAGCGTGGCGTGCTCTTCTTACCTCCTTTCACCAAAGGGCCCAGCAGTCCCAGCAGGCCGATGGCGGTCACCGCGTGGTTAGGTGCCTTCGCACTCCTCGTATCCGCGGGTGAGTATCTCAGTTCTCTCAGTAAGCTGACTGACTGCAACGCCCTGAATTGAATTGGTGGCTGAACTTTTGTTCAATGTTATTGAAATCACCTAGTGGAATTTAAATTTGTGAGTGTTATGATTTTTTTTTAGGTGAGAGTTTTGAGTATATTTGTTTAAAGTGAATTAGTGTAAATATTCGGAATTAGTTTTGAATTTGAATTTTTGGCGTGCACTAAAAAACGGAATGGATTCGTTCACCAAAACCCCAGTTGAAGCCATGCCGCGTTGTAGAGAGTGGTTATAACATGTAAAATATAGAGTATCTTTGTGGACAGCTGTGAGCAAAAAATGCAATACTGGAAGACGGTCGTAATTGGGCTCGCTTAGCGATGGATCGTCATGTAGTGGTCGCTTTCGCTCGCCGTGCAGGGCGCGAGCATGTCACAGAGAGTACTTCTGCGCAAAAACAACAAAAATAAAACCGCCACCAGCTTCTCGCGTGGGGGCTGGTACAAATAGAAAGTGCAAGTTTGTGTGGGTGTAGTGACCTATTGGCCAGCGAGGACGCCGTGAGGAGCGGAGCGGAGCCTGGTGGAGCCTGGCAGAGTCGTGACCCTCGCGCGATGTGCATCGCTTGCTGCACTTTATGCACTCGCGTGTAATAGACGCCCCCACGTAACCCTCCCCTCCGGCCTCCGGGGCGCCACCAGAGTGCATGGTCCGCGGTGCACGGAGCGGCACGACACATCGGCGGCAGGGTGCACGCTGCACAAGAGTGCATCGCGGGGCACCGAACGACAGCTCACGACGCCGCATTCAAAGTACACACGACGCGCTCTCAGTGCAAGTGGGAGGAGCCAAGGTGAGCGAGCGAGGAGCTGCCGGCGTACCGCAACGGGCCGCGGGGGCCGCGGGAGCTGCGGGGGCTGCGGGGGCCGATCGCTCGTGAATCCACATACATCCTCCAGTCCCGCAGTCCGTGGTGATTAACGCCGGCGCGGCCCGGACGGCCCGGACGGCCCGGACCCGGCGGTGCGGTGGTGCGGAACGGGGCTCCGGTCGGGCCGCGGGACCCGAAGACTGCGGCCGGCCGGTCGGTGACCGCGAGAGGAGCCGAGCGCCGAGCGGCGGGCCTAAGTGCAGCATTGCCTTTAATTGCCTTCCTGACCTGGATGCGGACGGGAGACGCCGCGGGCCGGAGCCGGAGGGGAGGGGAGGGGAGGGGTGGAGGCGCGAGCTCCTTCCGGCCGCGGACACGCCGAAAAGGATTAACGGAACGCAGCGAACGCAGCACAGGCCAGCCGCTCCCCGCCAACCGCCCCCGGCCAGCCGCCCCCGACCAGTTGCGGACGGCCAGCCGCCCCCGTCGGAGGCCTCGGACAGCGGAAGTCCTTGGATCGTCACGAAAGAAACGTACAAAACGGAGAATGGCGGCGCGTTGATTGTTCGGCCAGGCCATGACACCTGCGCCTCCTGCGCCCGCCGGGGGCAGCCGGGGGCAGCCGGGGGCAGCCGGGGGCAGCCGGGGGCCGGGCCTGGCCACCGAGCAGCGCGAATCGCCGAGCCGCGCCGCGAGCGAAGTGCGGATTCCAAGCCGCTGGCCAACGGCTGCAGAGAAAAATGCACGCAGAGCTGGGGCCGTGGCGGCAGCGGCAGCCTCGGGCAGCCCAGCCCGGCCCAGTCCAGTCCGCATAGCGCCCAGCCCAGCCTGCAGGCTTCCCTGCCCTGCCCCGCACCGCCTTCGCGGCGAGCATTGCGTCACGAAAGCCTTCACCGGCACGCCTCGCCAGGTAGCAATGACCGCGGGCCGCGGGCGCGGGGACGCGCGATGAGTGCGTAAAGTTAACGGGGGATACAAAAAGTTTAAGGATTGGGAAAAAGAGGGGCGATTAGCTGGGCAGAGAGGCGTAACTGTAAACGGGGTGATGGCGTTATACCACATCGAGTACCGTCACCGCGGTCGCAAAAAGCCGTTGAGGCACAGGATCCGACCCAGCCCGGGCCCTCTGCGGCCCTCTGGGGCCGGGGCCCGCCTAGGCCCGCCCGGTGTAAGATGGGCCTCGGGGCCGCGCAGACGTCGCCACAATCTACAAGCAGCATCGCATCCTGGATGTGCCGTGCAACCTGCAACCTTTTTGCCGCGCCTTTCGAAAGCAATGCCAGGCAATGCCAATACACGACAGGACAGAGAGCGCTGCCTGCCTGCCTCTCCCTCCCTCTCATTCGGCCCTTGGCTGCCTCTGAGCTGCCTCTGAGCAGCCGGGCCGAGACGGAGACAGATGCGGTAAGTTTCGGTTCCCATACGACACGGCTACCGGCGATGTCGCAAAGGGTGTCCCGCTCATAAGGACTTTCACTTGAGCAGACCGGGACAGGGGTTGGGCTGGTGGTCATGCCGTGTATGACCGTGCCTCACTTCCGTGTTGCCGCTTATACCCTATGTCTATGTGTGATTGGTTTGCAGGAACGGCGGCCGGACGCAGCGTTCCCGTTGGCCCGCAGCCGCAGCTGCCGCCCGTGCCGGGCTACATCCCGGTGTACATCCAGAGCGGGGACTCGCCGCCCGACGTGCAGCGGCTGTACGAGTCGCGGCTCGCGGCGCACGCCTCGGCCCCGGCCCCCATCCACGCGGCCCCGCCCCCGCCCGCCCCCGGGCGACGCACCGGAGGCCAGGAGGCGGCCGCCGGCCCCGAGGCCGCCCCCGCTGTCCCCAGCGGACCGAGGCCCCGCCCCCAGGGCGACGCGCCCCCGCCCCGCTCCAGACAGCCGGCGCCGTACAGGGAGGCGTCCGTCCCCGTCCCCGTCAATAGCAGGTAACGTTCGTTATTGACACTTGAAATCCAAACATGGATTCCACCTATTTTTATTCGAAAATCCGTAGAAATCTTTCGTAGATTGTGCCTTTTTCAAATGTTTAATTTTATTTTGACCTTGACCGAACATAATGTGTGCCCAGCAGGATTACCAAGAAGGGTGCCGCCGGCCCCGCCCCCGCTGCTGCCCCCGTCCCGGCCGACGTCCCCGTCCCGCAGAAGCCCCAGAACGTCAAGAACGCCGGCAAGAAGCGGGCCGGGACCCGCGTGCAGTACCAGCAGCAGAAGGCGGCCGCCCAGACCCGGAAGAGGCAGCAGCAGCAGCGCTCGTTCAGACAGCAGCAGCAACAACCGCAGCAACAGCAGCAGCGATGAGCACGACGGAGTACGGACCCCTTCGCTCGAAAGAGAGAGAAAGAGAGAGACTGAACCAAAGACGAAGTCTTGGAGGATTTCCTCTAGCTACTTCTCCAACCTAGGAGCGCTGGTTCTCCTGCACGTAGACCTGGCTGGTACAATGAGTACAATGGAGTGAGGTGAAGGGTGTGTGGTGAAACAAATTAACATGCGTTTGGATGAAAATAAAATATTTAGTTAGTAAGAATTGTGAGCAGTTTTATTCCATCTAGACCCTTGGCAAACTCCCTACAAATACATTTCTTTAAGCAACCGCGGAGTAGAACAACATAGTATTATAATTAAATATATTACAGATCCGCAATATAACGTGGCCAAATATTGAACGAGATTAAAGAAATTCTTCGGCCACGAGCCGTCCCTTCTCGTTTTAGTTTTTCAAACATTCCTTTATTAGAGGGAAATGTATTAATTAAGCTGAAAATATTCCTTGAGAACAGAGAAAACTTAAGACGGAGTTATTAACAGAAACTGGTATGCAGAAGTATATCAACACAAAGAACAATGAATTCAAAAGCCGGCGCCAAGAGATCGAATGCCACCACCGCCTTCGTTAAGTTAAAGCGCCCGAGGTGCTCCTAGCGGTTGGTCAGCGAACTAGCGCAAAATTCGAATTTGCCGCCTGCGCTTCTCTGGATTCTCGAGCTACTCTCACAGGCAGAGAGCGAATCACCACCACTTCAATATGAATGTTGATCATGGCGCGTCAGACCGTGGAAATGAAATTTGATTCACTGATTCCAAGAAACGGAGAGTAATTGCTCTAAATGCAAGCAAAACCCTAAAACCATCTTTAAAATCTAGATTTTATCTTCTCTGGCTCCTGCTCTTCACAAACGACAGGGACCACCTCGTACCGCGTGCTTTAGATAGTTGTACCCTAACCTCATCTCTGCTCTATTTAGCTCGGCGTTCGGGTTATCTTCGGGTTGCGTTCGGCTCGCTCGGCAGCAGCCCGCTTCTCTGCCGTGTGTGCCCGACGCTCGGCTCGGCTCGGGGGCGTTCGGTTCGTGCTCGGCTCGGCTCGCGTTCGCCGTTCGCGTCGCGTCGTCCGTCTGGTTTCAGTCTGCTTTGTGTTGGTGTAGACGACGCTTCGTCGGCGTGCCGTATCGCGCCCGCCTGCCGTGTGTTTGTGTTTTTGCGCGGTGCTGTGTTTGTGGTTATGTGAATTTTTGTGCCCCGACTGATCCGGCATTGTTACTGCACGGGAACACCCCGAGGAATACCCTACCCCGCACGCCCAGCCCAGCGTTCATCGATCCAAGGTGGGTGCTGCGGTTCCAGCGGCCTCGCCAGGCCTGGCCGGACGGTCCCCTCTCCGCTCCGCGCTCTGCTCCGGCCGCTGGGACGAAAGCAAAACTCTTTCATACATTTCTGGTGGCGGGGGCCCTTCCAGTGGACTTCTCCGCCGCCCCAGCCGCGGGTCACACCGCGGCCCGGCGTCTGAGGGGCGAGCGAACGCCCACTCCAGTCATGATTCTGTCTATTTTCGCAAGAAATGGTGTTGATTTCCCTTGCGGGGGCTTGAGGCCTCCATAGTGCTGCCCTCTGGCCCCGGGCGCCCTAGGGCCCTCCGGCACGCACAGCAAACACACTGCCGGCCCTTCGTCCTTCGCATAGGATATGCTTTTCGGCCCTTTTGAGATTCCTCAGGGCCGCTGTTAGGTGCTGTTACTTTATTCTATCACATGTTCCTAACTCATCTGCCTTTACCCCCCCCCCCCCCCCTTCACCCTTCACTTCGCTCCCTTCCGGATCACCGCATGTCAAAGCCCTTTGCAGCAGCGGCAACGCCGAAAGAAAACGCTGCCTTTTTCAGTGCAAAAATTGAAAGATCGCCTCATTCTCTCTCGCTCTCTCTCTTTCTCTCTCCCCTCCGGTTCGTCGAGTCAAAAGAGCGTAGCGTGCGGTCCGGAGGGGAGGGGAGGTAGAGCCCGGGGCGGGGCGGGGGAGGGGAAGGGGGTGCATCTTTGTGTCGGCACGGGGCCCCGCTAGCCCCCCCCCCCCCCCCCCCCCTCCCAGGATGGATGGAAGCTGGGGGCGGGGCGGCAGCAGGCCGGGTGGCGAAGACGGTAGCAGCGCGGGGCGACCCGACCCCATGTGTGTGTGTGAGCGGGTGCAAGGAGGCGGTACAGGCGGCTGCAAAACGAGCGCTGCCGTGCTCCCCGGATCCCTGCCCACAAGCTGCACGGCTCTCACACCCTGGTCAGTTTGTGCCCATTCTCTGCCAGCGGTGCCATGGGGAGCCGCAGGACCCTCTCAGGACACATCATGTTCGGGCCGCCCGTCCGGCATAGCCATTCAGAGCCTGCGCTGGCGATGCCGACACGCACCCTAACTGAACACGGCGGGGCGTGGTGCACTTTGCACACTACCTTTCCGCTCATTACATATGCATTACGTACGTACGTGACGCGATGCCGTTTGTTATGCCCGTTTACCACCCCTCGACTGTCATTGTGTGACGAGTCGGACTCGATCTCGGAGGAGGAAGAGAGATGGTGCCCCCGCCGCCCCCGAGCAGCCGTCGCCATGGGGGTCCCACGGGAAGGGCTCTGCGCGGCGCGGGGCCCGAGGTGTGTGAGGGGGCTCAGGAGTCTCGAGGGGGATCCTGGCGCTGTCCTTGTCACTCTTTCCGGGAGCGAGGGGAGGGGGGAGGGGGCAGTGATCGAAGATGGAGAGAGAGAGAGAGAGAGAGAGAGAGAGAGAGAGAGAGAGAGAGAGAGAGAGAGAGAGAGAGAGAGAGAGAGAGAGAGAGAGAGAGAGAGAGAGAGGACTGCTCTGTCCGGCCGGTCGGCTCCGGCCGGCTTCTGGAGTAGTGCTAGTCGAGGTGCTTATCATGACACGGATTTGGAAGGATTTCTCCCCTCTCTCCCTCTTCTGTCAAATCCTGGGCTTTGCGGCGAGCGGCCAGCGGCGCTGTGGGACCCCTGTGGCCCCCGCGGCCCCTGTGGCGGCATGCTGCCGGCGTTCAAAGGAACGCCTCGGCCCCACCGTGCCCCGCCCCGCAGTGCACGGTAGCTCGGACCGATCCGGAAAAGCTTGTTGTTTGTATCGTTTCCTAGTCTTCACGGGGCACCTTGTGCGCACCAAATGGAATGGAAGTCGTTTTATGAGTCTAGCGGGACCCGCCTGCAGCCCGCCCGTCTAGATCGGGGAGGGGAGGCGGGAGGCGGCTTCATCCTAGAGAGCCACGCTCTCGCTGCTACGGCGGCGGTTTGGGTGGCGGACTGTGTTGGTGGCCCAGGGGCAGACGAGACGGGGTGGGCGGGGAGGGGAAGGGAGGACTGGTCGTAACTTTTGTCGCTCGCCCGGCGCTGCTCCTGCTGCACAACTCTGTCCGTGGATCGGTCGGAGGCGGAGCGGATAACGTCTCTCTTGTGGCCCCGAGTGTATTTCGCGCGCTGCCCCGACCACCCCGAGCCGAGCCGATATCGTGGCTCTGGTCTGGTGGGTGGGTGGGTGACGGACACCACGTTTGTTTGAGCAGAACTCGAAATTGACGCCTCCAGTTTGCTATGCATTTCATTGCATTGTGAGGCGCATCGTGGAGAAAAGTGTACACATCTTGCCGCTCGAGTGAGAGTCCCCTTGGCTCCCCCGCCCGTCTCTCTCTTTGCTGTCTTTCTCTCCCTCGCTCCCTGGTGCTCTCTCTCCGAGTGTTTGCCGCCCTTCCTTTGAGGCCGCGGCCGCCCACCTCTTGACGCCGCCCTCGTATCTATCGTGATGTGCCAGTAGGGGAGGGGGGCGCCATAGGGCCCCACCGTATTGATATTGACGGGGCCAAACGGAGCAAATGCTCGGCGCTAGAGGGGCCCTCGGAGGCTTTTACGCCCCGACCAACTTTTTATTTTAAGCTGTTTCTTGTTTGAAACGCTCCCCCCTCCCTCCCTGCGGCCTACCCCCAGGTGTGCATACCTGGGCTTAAAATGGCGCCGGGGGCTTTAAAACGCTAATACAGGGTGCTGCAAATATATACAGGGCAGTACGATGGGTGGCCTAATCGCTCGACTACAGGCGCGAGGAAATGCCAGCGCCACTCTGGTCGCGCTGCACACACAGGTAGTTTCCGGGGACGGATGACAGCGGGAGTGATAGGGGAACCTCTCCACCACCCCCTCCAGAAGCTGGCCCAGCTGTTCTGTCGCTGGCTTCAGGTTCGGCCTTCCCTCCTGCAGTTGAGTGGGTAGGCAACCCGTCGTACTGCCCTGTATATATTTCCAGCACCCTGTACATGCTGCGAAGAAAAAATATTAATTCCGGCGGAATTTATTGCATTGCCACAAGCCCGAGGCTCCGTTAGAACTGTTCTACTCGCTGTGGCAGTGACGTATAATTGGCTCTTTTATCCTCTTTGACCCTCGTGGACGGACGGTGACGCCTAGGGCCTAGAGGAGGGGGACTAGAGCAGTGCAGCACAGCTAACAAAGGAACGGGCTGGGCGGTGAAGTGCCGGGACGTGGCTTGCTGGCCGCGTGGAGAGGCCTGCTGTCCTCCAGCCCGCCAAGCCCCCCCGCGAAGCGAGGGGCAAAAAAAATAATAATAAGGAAGAAAAATGGCAGTATCTGACGTCAGCTGTGCTGCCCCGGACCCTCCAAAGGGGCACATACTCTGGAGAAGACAAGGCCACCGGACAGTTTGCGGATCCCCTTGTCCTTTTCGTGTCTCTCGTTATCGCTGTCGCTTGCTGTATTCTTGTGTCTTTATTCGCGGGTTCAAATCTTGATCAGCCTTTGCTCCTTTCTTTCTTTGGATTCGGTCTTCCTTTGTCGTTTCTTTTGTCTATTTTCTTCGCCCCCTATCGGAACAACTGCGGCCGTCCTAGACGCCGCCCTCCTAGACGCTGCCGCCGTCCTGGCAGCGAGTACATCACACTTACCTCTGGGCCTGAGCCAGCTTGAGGGGGGCCACGCCCCGCCACGCCCCGCCACGCCCCGCCACGCCCCGCCACGCCCTACGCTACGCGGCGCCACGACACCCCATTAGGAAGACACAGTGCCACCCCGGGGCCTCCCGGCCGGGGACCCTGTCGGCCGTGGTTCATATGGGCTGAGGGGGTGCGCGCCCCGCCGGCTCCCGCACTCGCTTCAGGACGGTCCCCGCAGGCCCCAATACTCTGCATGGTGGACGCACCAAGCCGGTTTCTCCTCACCAAGTGATTTGTCACAGTGTGGCGGCGATGTCCGGGGCCGACGCGTCCTCCTGACGGCGTCCTGGAGAGCGTTTCTGGAGGCGTGCCGCGGGGCAGCAGGCGCCGGCCGCTCGCTCGCTGCACGTTGGCGCTGACAAAGCGGTCGTGGCCGTCGCCGTGCCTCGGAGGGGAATGGGGGCACCGGGGGGCGGCTGGGGGCGGCCGGGGGCACCGGGGGGCGGCCGGGGGCGGCCGCGGGCTCCTCGGCGGGGCGCTCTGTCTGCGGCCGCCCGCGGGGCACGGATCGTATCGCCGTGGTCGAGGTCGGGAGGCGGCCGCCGTGCGCGTGTGTGGGTGTCGGTGGATGTAGACCACTCATCGCCAACGCCCGGTAGCGCCGGGGGCCGCCGGGGGCCCGGGGGCCCCGCTGGCGTCGCCCCCGCCGCGCGCATCGAATTCGCCATGCATGCGTATCTGTGTCAGCGCCTGCCTGCCAGATGGGCGGCAGTTCTCCCCGCCCCCGCGGCCCCCGCCCCGCGCCCTGGGCCCCGCCAGCCCCGCGCGCTCCGTGGGACCCCTCCATGCTCCCGGACTCCAGGGGGACCCCCGGCTCCACTCCAGGGGGAACTATCGCCTGCCGCTCGCCGCCATGCCTGCTGCTCGTCACTCCCGATATCCACGCTTGTTATTTGACGAGGCGGCGCCGGGGCCAACTCTTTGGTCTCCATGGCAGCGGCTCGGCTCGTTCTCTAGCCGTGGCGTGGCGTAGTCTCTCCAGCTCCAGCGAGCTAGCTAGCTGCGCGCCCGGCCGAGCATGAGAATTGCCATTTCCATGGAGAAGCGAGGGAGGGGCTGCCGGAGAAATGGGAGGGAAAGGGGGGAGAGGGAGAAAGAGAGAGAGATAGAGAGAGCGGGGGGGGGGGGGATTAGTAATCCAAACCGACGGGGTTAGACGGCGGAGCTATTGCCACGCACAGCAGGCCCTCTCTAGCCTGAGAGAGAGAGAGAGAGAGAGAGAGAGAGAGAGAGAGAGAGAGAGAGAGAGAGAGAGAGAGAGAGAGAGAGAGGGAGAGGGAGAGAAAGAGAGAGAGAGAGCACGGCAAGTAAATGTCCTGGTCCGCCTCTTCGCCAACACGCTCTCCGTTTGCTGATGACGGCAATCTTCGGGGCGCTGCTGGGTGGTGCGGGTGGGACGGTATTTGGTGTGATCGAAGGGAATGGGTAAAGCCCGGTCTCGGTACTCTCGGTACTCTCGGTACCCTCGGTGCTGTGGTCACGTGAGCACAGCTGTGGCCGTGATGCTGGAGCACGTCGGATTGGGGAGCGGGGAAGCGGTCAGCGGATGTGAGAGGGGAGTGGGCGAGGCAGATTGCTGCCCTGGAGCGGGGCTGCTATCCGAAGCTAGAGAGGCTCGGTTCCGTCTGGTCAGGCCGCCGCCGCCGCCGCCCCCGTTTCGCTCGATCAGTCTCCTCTCGATGGCTCCTCATCCACCTTCGGGCGGAAGAAATAGTCTTGCCGGGGACGGGGAGGGAATAATATTGGCACTTTCTCACGCACGGCGATTCAGATTTTTCTTTTACTTCTGGAAATTTGATTAAAATTTTTGTTCAAATTCTATGGAGATTTTCTAAAAAACAAAAACACTTAGCATTGGCCGAGTGAGGCAGCATCCAGGCCTAATCAACTTTGTTTTTTTTTTCTCATTTCGGCCCCCATGAGCTGCAGACTTCGTCACTGAGTTGACGATGCAACTTAGTGTGTGCCTCCTCACAAAATACGTGGTCCCCGCGGCTGACGTATACGTATTCAGACGGGGCTTTGGCGTGTCAGCCTGACGTTTTCTTCAGCAGAGCTCCAGTTCCAGCGGCACACGACGGACGGGCTCCATGAGGTATTCAAATGATGGGAGCGGGTCCGCGTGGCCGGCGCCCATTCTGGATGCTGGGCGCGCGGCTGGAGGGGCCGGGCTGGAGCAGCGTTGGCCGGAGCTGGACCGGTCGGGAGGAGGGGCGCGGCACGGCGCGGCACGGCACGACACGGGACTGACTGCGGTTAGCGGTGCAGCGGGACTGCATCGTGCTTGCTGCCGCTGCCCGACCTAGCCGCGGCTCTCTAGGCTCGCAGCTGCTCGGGGTCCATTCAGCTGCCTTGCCTCATGCAGTGTGCGTGTGCGACGACGGACACACACACACACACACACACTCTGTTTCTCCCCCCCCCCCCTCTCTATTTGCCAAAGTCTTTATTGGCCGCGCGTATGTCCCCCTGTACATTTAGCAGGCCATGTCGCTTATGGGATCTTTTTTTAAATTATTATTATTATTATTATTATTATTATTGTTATTATTATTATTATTATTATTGTTATCATTATTGTTATCATTATCAACATCACCGTTGCTGTGCGTCGTCTTCACTTACAGCGAGTGATTTTGAAAGTGTCTTATTTGCTTCTGCTGGCTTTTATCGGTTTTCTAGGAAGAGCGGCGGCAGCGGTGGAGGGTGCACAGCGTGCGCGTGCACCGCTCGGCTGTAAATAAGACTTTACTGGTACAGTCCCGTCTACAAATGGGAGGCGGCGGCGGCAGCGACAAGCACACGTGCGAATCGTGTGTGTGTGTGTGTGTGTGTGTGTGTGTGCGCGTGTGTGTGAGTGAGAGTGTGTGTGGTCGTTAGGGCGCTGATGAGCAGCTGCTCCCCGCACAAAGCCTCCCCCTTCACTTCCTTGGCGGCAGGCAGCGGCTGCTATCCGCTATCCGCCCGATAGCAGCGGTATGGTTGTGGCAGGAGTTGGCTGATGGATGGCCCGGTGACGCTCAGTGGCGCTGGGCGCGCTCGCCAGCCACCCGCTGCGAGGGTGTTCGGGGCCCGGGCCGGATATGAGAGGGCCGTGTGTGACCCCGTGTGCGGGACTAGCTGCCTGAGTCCTGAGCAGTGAGTGCGTCCTGTCCTGCTCAATTCCGTCCCATGAATAAAAGTCTGGGCCGGGATGGTGTTGCTTTGGGAATCGGAGCCTCGGACAGGTGACTGATGGGCCGCGGCGGGGCGGGGCTCCCGGTGTGGCCCCGGCAGCGACAGAAATATGTGAAGCGCGCCCGGAATCGGATGAATGAGTGATGGATAGCAGAGGGGCGCGGCCGGGCCAGGTGAGCCCCACCAGGTGAGCGGCCGCAGGTGAGCGGGTCACGACCCCGCCTAGGGCATACCGCCGCGCCCGTACTGCACAGGAATAAACATCGCGGTCGTTATTTTGACATTTCGGTTTGTTTGCTGTTATGGAAAAACGGTACTACGCTATAAGCACGGAGCACGGTCCGCGGCACACTGCTCGCCTCGCCTCTCTGCCGGGCCGGGCGGCCGGGCTGTGCACGTCGTACGTCGTTGCAGGTGACGGAGGGGTCTTGGCATCGCCCCGCGTCTCGTCTCGCCCGGCGGCCCGGCCCGGCCCGGCCCGGCCCGTGACGGGACATGTGATTATGGCGCGCAGATGATAGCCTGTGAGCGTCGCGCTCCCCACACCACCAGCGGAGCGCCGCGGTCATCGGCGCCGAGGAGGCAGGCGGTGCCGGCGGAGGCTCGGGAATACGATATCAGGCAACACCACCACCACCACCACTGCGCCGGTCTTCTTTTCTCTCCTGTTTTCCTGCAGGGGCCGCGGTGGGCTTCAAATCCCCGAAAAAAAAAAAGGTGGAAAAAAGAAGCTGCGTATGTTGCAGCCGTGCCGATATAGCACTACAGTTTCTTGGTGCGCCCAAAACCCTCAGCTACTGCACTTACTCGGACTCGGCCAAAGCCCTCCTTCCTTGCACCTTGGCGTCGACCGCCGTGTTCCAGAGGTGAGCTGTGGGTGCTTCGAGTCCCATTCGCCATACTCAGACAGGTGATCAGCTTAAAGAGCGGCCCGCTCCGAGTGCGGCAAAGGGGCGTTCGCCGCGCGTTCATTCCCCCCCCCCCCCTCACACAGGGAGGGCCTGTATGGAAGGCCAGCAGACGGCGGCTCACACATGTGCGCGCACACACTCACACACGGCAGCTCATTTCCGGCACAACAGTGGACGGATGTAACAGAACTGTGTCTGTCTCGCTCGCACGCCGTGTGTTTGTCTCACTCGCTCTGCTTAGCGGGCCGCAGACACCCGCGCGGTAGATGTGACAAAGAGGCCGGGGCGACGCGGGTTCGAATCTCGGGCACGCGCATTCGGTCGACTTTCTGTCACGGCCGTGTGGTGTGTTGATGATGCACTACATGGGGTAACGGGACCCCCTCCGCTATGCAATCAAACACAAGAGAGAGTATAAGAGACAGACAGAGGGGGGGGGGGGGTAGTGTGGAGGGGACAGTGTCCGTGGAATCGCCGCGCGCCATCAAGATCGAGCCGGCGTGCGACGACGATACATCGCCTTGGGCGCCAATCGCCGCTGCGGTACCGTGGAGCTGCTCTGCTCGGCTCTGCTGTCCGTCACGCCACACGGCGCTATGCAGGAGGAGCCGAATGTGTGTGTAAAGCGGTGCGTCGTCCGACCCCACCCGGCCGCGCCTTGTACGGGGCGTGGACCATTTTATATAACGAGATGGCGTCGTCCGTTTTGCTGGCCGTATAATAATAATGAGTAGTATGTAGTGCGCCATGCGTGCCGATGGTGACTGAAAATTTCTCACGCATTTGGAAGTTTACACTGTTTCGAATTGTTTTGGAAAATTGGGGGGGGGGGGGGGGGGGAAATCGTCGACAAATTTTGTACTCCCAAATATTTTGAAAGTTTTCAGGCTTTCGCGACTTTTTCAGGAAATTCCAGAAACTAAAAAATGATCATAAATTGTTCTTGGAAAATTTTGCCAAATAATTGTAAAATTTCGATTCTAAATTATTTAAATTGTCCAAATTGTGACAGTGGTGAGAGCAGCAGCATGTTATGCAAACGCGCACACAGATGTGTGCTCCCTACGACAACACGAAGGCATGAGAGAAGGCGGTAGCGCCGGGCGCATGCATGCCGCCTGTGATAAGATTAGTTACTCGTAAGCGACAAAGTCAACCGAAAGTGGAAATGGGGATGAAGCAAAGTGGGGCAGCGGAGCTCTGCACCGTGTAACCCTGCCCTTCTTGTTGCCGTCTCATTTACGGCAGTGAGGTCCTTGTGATTCTGGGTCGGAAAATGTTTTGCGAGATGTCTACTTACCTGCGGGCCTGTCCTGTAGCTTTTGCTTCTGCTGCTGCTGCGGCGGTGGCCGCCGGGGAGACTCTCTTAACACTTTTGCTGCTGTAGTCGGGTCGCATATGCCCGCCCAGTTTGGGAAAAGTTTGGCCCCCAACAGCCCATTAGTTGACGGGGGGGCCGCCTGCTGTGTGGCGCCAGCCCCGAGTTTGGCCGGTTCGTTGACAACGCCTACCGCTGGGCTGGGCGGGCTGGGCGTCATAGTTTGCCCCGCAGGGCCCGCAGGGCACATGCAGCAACTGCTCCACTGGTCTGGTGCGAGACAATGGGCCTGCACCGTATACACTGCCTCTTGACTCTGGGCGTAACGACCGTCATTGTCCCCCATCAACCCCCTTCTCTCTCCCTCCCTCTCTCTCTCTCTCTCCGTCTCTCCTATACCGCCCTCCCACTACTCTCCTATCCTCCCCGTCTATCCTCTTCCCGTCTCTGTCCCTCTACAATCTTCCTCTTCCCGCATCTCTCGGCGCGACAGCAAATTTTGCGCTCCAGCGCCTTTTCCTTCGGTTTGCAGCGCGTCGTCATTTTGCCCTCCCGGACCAACCCCGCCCTGTTGGGCGTCCGAAAGCGGCCGCAGCGGTGTCGGGTACTCGAACCCGCGCCCCGGGCAGTCTCACGCGTTAACCGATACCATTAGTCCGCCGGGCTCTAGCCGGGCTCAGCGGTAGTGATGACTCGGTATGACCGTTCTGATACCCCCCGCGTCGGTATGCGGCCAGACTGTGGGAACGACGACGCAACGCGAGGAAGCGCTGTGTCAACGGTGTCGGTTTTTTGAGGTTTTCGTTTAATACTTTTTTTGGTCGGTGGGTGAGGGGGGAGAGGTTCGAATAAAAACAAGAGGATGTCATTCCTCCCGGGCTGCAGCGGCGTCGAAGACGGGGGTAGGGAGGAGGGGGGGGGAGGTGTTGGTTTCGGTGAAGGTGTGCTGAAAGACGACCCCTCGTGATATAAGGTTCGTCATCTCCCCCGATATTTCCAAATTGTCTCTGGGTGTCTGCGGGTTCAATTATTACTGATAATTGTTTTTTATTTTATTTTTATGGTACGTTCTGTGGGTGGCAACACATCGCGTGCTGCTGTATTTGTGTTGTGTGGCGACCTGGTGTTGGCGGGCGCGGAGGGGCCGCCTGGCCAACGGCACTCGGCCCCCCCGGCCGGCGAGTAATCTAATCAAACGTTACCAAACGGCAGGACACGCGGCCGTGTCGGGAAGACTTACACATATGCAGAGAGAGAGAGAGAGAGAGAGAGAGAGAGACCGCACGGCATACGCCGGGCCCAGGCCACTGGTGGAATCGCAACCGCGGCATCACAGCGACGCGGCGGCGGTGTGTATAAATAGAGATATCGCCTAAAGGGAAATACCGTCGTCGGGTCTCTCTACTACCTTGGTGACCGCAGCAGCTGCAGCAGCACCCCGGCACAACAGCGAGGGAGACGGGGCTGTCCGTAAGCCGCACGTTGCACGTGATACACAGTGATTCACGGTGGCACACGGTGGCACACGGTGACACACGGTGGCACACGGTTACACACGGTGACACACAGTGTGGCGCCGCCGACCCATCGCGGAGAGCGGGTCCGTGCTCTACTCTTCCTATATGCCATCCGCCCATCCTTGTGTTTGCCTCTGAATCCGTGAGAAGCGAAGTGAGCACGGCGACGATGGTGCTGCCGCCTGCCGCCTCATATCGCTAATGTGTGTGTCGTCTGGGGCCCCCTCCAGGCCTCCAGGCCTCCAGGCCTCCAGGCCTCCAGAGGGCCCCAGGTGTACTACGGCGTGTTTCAGAGGTGATTGCCCCCGACGCCCTGCGACGTTTGTGTAGCGCTTCTGTCAACAGTTTCCGAGATGGTGCGAGGAACAGTGTCGCATAGGGAAGGGAAGTCTGCTGCCATTTCCGCGTGTGTGTCTAAATGTCCACAGGAGCAATTTTTCACAACCTTTTTTTTTTTAATTGATCGAACTATTTAACGCTGTCGAATCCAGATTCGACCCCCGTTTTGTCGTGTCTCCCTCTTGTGCCCCAGTGCCCGAGGCATATATGCGTGGGGGTGCGGGGGGCGTGTTTCATTTTTCAGGGGTGCGGCTCGGGCTACTATCCAAGTTCTTTCGGGGGAGTGGGAAGGGGGTGGAGTTGGGGGGCCGGGCCGAGCGGACGGAGAGTGGTGTGAGGGGTGAGTTGGAAAGCGCCGGAGAGAGTTGGAAGTGTCGGAGAGAGTTGGCTCGGAATGACCCTATTCGCCAATGCACGAGGCCGAACTGCTCCCTGCTGCTGCTCCGATCGGCGTTTGCCCTCGCTGCTCTCTTTGATGTGCCCACACGGACAGGTGCGCGCCGCGATCTGCGGGGGTCGGCAACTTTTCGAAGGTATATTAGACGGCTCCTCTGCTCTGCCCTCCCGCGAGCTCTAGTGACTCCGCGGTCCGCGGTGTTTGAGGGGAGGAGGGGGGGGGCATTGATGGCACAGCACCGGAGCATTGCTTGTTCATCTCTCTCTCTCTCTCTCTCTCTCTCTCTCTCTCTCTCTCTCTCTCTCTCTCTCTCTCTCTCTCTCTCTCTCTCTCTCTCTCTCTCTCTCTCTCTCTCTCATTGTGTGACCAGTACTCTCTCCCGCCTCCCCCGTGAGACCCCCCGCCCCGCACGCAATAAGTAATTCTCTCCGGACAAAAGCGGGATGGCGTTTAGAGCTCGGCCGCCGGACCGTCAATTTATCTCCGGATTGCCTGATTGGATCCACGACCATCTATATCCGGGCTGCGCTTCGGCTGGCCGCGGGGACCCTGGACACGACTGGAGGGCCGGGCACGCCACGCCCTCCGCCCTTCGCGCGCACACTCTGACACCGGGAAGCGTGTGTGTCTTCGTGGCATCTCTCTCTCTCTCTCTCTCTCTCTCTCTCTCTCTCTCTCTCTCTCTCTCTCTCTCTCTCTCTCTCTCTCTCTCTCTCTCTCTCTCTCTCTCTCTCTCTCTCTCTCTCTCTCTCTCTCTCTCTTTTACGGCGGCGCGGTTAGTTTGCAATCAATTTACCCTCAATCGTGTCATCTTGCCATAAATAAGACGGCCGCAATTAAGTCGTTATTTTGGCCCCCGCGCGGCGCGCGAGATCGTATCGCGGCGATAGGGGTTTTGTTTGTGGGGCGGGAGGAAGGTTGGCTGCCGGCGTGGGATGGGCGACCGCTCCGTGTGGAGGGGGTTGTGAGGTAATGATCTCCCGCGGACATGCTGGGATAAGGGAGGAATGGGAAGTCGAGGTGGAAAGCGTGTGGACGGCAGTACACGGGCGGTGGGCGCGGCGGCTCGGCGGCGGGCGCGGCTCCGAGGGGCGGCTGCGCGCCTCCCTCTCGGTCCAGCGGGGGCCCCGGGGGGGAGGCGGGGGCCCCGGGGGGGGGGGGGGGCCGGTAGGGGTGGCCCGCGCGCCACGCCGGGGCCACGGCGGGGCCTCGGATTCGGCACCGCGCGCTGCGCGCTGGAACGGGCCGGGGCCTGGAGGGCCTGGAGGGCCGGGCTCGCCGGCGGGGGTGGGAGAGGCGGCGGGGGCGGGTGGCTGCCGGGCCGGAGGGTGGCGGGGGGTGAACGGCCCGCCCACACTGGGCGCCCGGACCGGTCGATAGTAGGAGGGGTAGGGTCGTTCCCTGCACTCCGCCGCCGCCACCCTTCTCACCCGGCTTCCCCCCCCCCCCTTTTCCCTCCCCTCCCCCGGCCCATATAATTACAGCCGACCTGGTCCGCCCCTGCGGTGGGGTCTATGCGTGTCGTGTGCGTGCTCTGCCAGCTCTGCCCCTCTCTGTCGCTCTCACCGGGAAGGCCGTTGCCCCGGCGTGCGAGTGACAGGGACAGAGACGACGGCCTCTGCCCGTGTGTGACCCGGTGCCGCACGATCGCGTTGGGGGCGGGGGTGGGTTCTGGTCTGGTACGAATGGCGGGTGTGCTGTAAGTCGCCGGGCGTTTCTTTGGGCACTCTGAGCGGATTTTGGACCTAACCCCGCTTAGACCCACGGCTGTGGTCGGAGTCGCCGGGGGTTCGACACACGCCCACCACACGGAAGGAAAAAGATTAGTTGGCGCAACCAATTTTTTAGCTGGTTTCCAGACAAGCATTAAATTTTGGTCCCGAAATGCGAGGAGTTACCATGCGGGCACAAAGCTAATTTTTTTCTGCCATTTGCTTCTTGTTAGCGCAAACAACTTTTCGTTGCTGCTACTAAAAATTAGTAACCCCAACCAAAATCCTAGTTCTCAGAATCAAAAGATACCGCTTGGCTGGAAATCGACTTTTAAAAATTAGTTGTGATCTTTTTTCGCTGTGTACGTACCCGCGGCAGCTGCAGCTGGGTGTGGCCGGCTGGTGCAGCGGCTGCAGCGGCTCGGCACCTCACTTTGGGGGTGGTGCGGTGTGCGGGTGTGCCCAGCCCAGGCCGCCGCTTCTTTTTGGGCGGCGCCTGCTTAAATCTCCGCCGCTTTCAACCCTTTTCCCTTATCCTTCGCTCACTCCCAATTATTTTATTTCTTGCCCCCCCCCCCCCTCTCTCTCTCTCTCTCTCTCTCTCTCTCTCTCTCTCTCTCTCTCTCTCTCTCTCTCTCTCTCTCTCTCTCTCTCTCTCTCTCTCTCTCTCTCTCTCTCTCTCTCTCTCTCTCTCTCGCTTGTTCGGCCCCCGCTTCCTTATTCTTCCTCTTCCCCGGGGACCTCATCCTGGTCTAGTAGTAGCTCGTCGTGGCAATGAATATGCAGCGGGGAGGCGAGGCGCGGGCCGGGTGGTGACGGACGCCGGCGCTGAGCGCGGCGGTGGCCCCAACGGGGGCCGACGGGGGCCCTGTACCCGAGCCCCCGGCCGGCGCCGGCGCCCCCTTCCCCGGTCGGATGCGCGCAGAGCACAGCCCGAGCTCAAAGCTCCGTTGTGAGCCCGTGATAACCAGATTTGCCCCGAGCTAAGCCGAGGCGGGGGGGGGGGGGGGGTGATGGGCGATGCGCCCGCCCTCGCTGCCCGCCCCCGCTGTCCGCCCGCCCCGCTCCCAGGACCTCGAAGATATCCACAGAGGCCGTTTACCGTCGTTTTCCGGTCACAGTCCGCGCCCGGCCGACCGCCGTCCGCCCAACGGTAGGGTGGGCTCAAAGTTCAAGTGCAAGTGAGAGAAGTGTGTGTGTGTGTGTGTGTTTGTCTAGCGAGTGAAAGTGAGAGGGGCAGAGTGGATGGCACATGGCACCGGTCGGGCCGGGTCCCCCCCGAGGTGTCGGGCGAAGCGGCCGTGTGTGGCTGCGTGGGCGGGATGGAGAGAGAGAAGCGGGTCGGGGCGATGTAGGTGGACCCCGCCAATGCCATGCCGCACCAAATGGCACATTCACTCACTCTCTCTCCCTCTTCACATTCACTCACACACACACACACACACACACACAGACTCGGCCGCGTGTGCGTGCGTGCGTGAGTGCGTGCGTGCCTGCATGTGTTTTTCTACGCGCGTGTGGATGTTTGTGTTTCGAGTCGCGCGGAGGCGAAGGTGAAGGCTCAGGTGGCCGCCAAGTCCCGGTGGGTCCCGGCCTGTGGCTGCCTGTGGCTGGCCTGGCCTGGCGTCCTGTTGGTGGGCCGGCTCGGCTCGGCTCGGCTCGGGGTCGGGTCGTGTCGGAAGGGACCGTCCCCAACTCACGTTGCGCACCACCGCAACCCGTCGTTCTCTCTCTTTCTTTCAAAATTCCATTTTCAATATCTCTCTCTTTCAAAATTTAATTTCCATTTCCTTCTCTCTTTCGAAATTGAATTGAATTTATTCCCCCCCCCCCCCACTTTTCCCCATCAAATCCGGGCGGGCTGCGCTACCAGCAGGCGATCTTGTTGTCGATGACTGAGTGGGCCGCCCATTGCCGCCGCCCAGTGCCGCCGCCCTGAGGCGGTGCAGTGCGAGGGCACGGCGCTGAGGCTGCGGCGCGCTTGAGGGCCCCCGCCCCCGCCCCCGCCGCCCCCACCGCCGGCCCTGGCCTGGCTTTGTGGCTTCTGGGTTGGCCGGCATTGCTGCCCGCATGGCTAGGTGTGCGCGCGCACGACTTTGAAAATATTTAATTACAATTACGGCGCTTTATCTAATTCGCCGTGTGTGTGTGTGTGTGTGTGTGTGTAGCTGCACTGCGATTACGACGATAAGAAAATTACCGGGGGGGGGGGGGGAGGGGGGCATGGGAGCGGCGCGGTGTGGCCGGCAAGGCGGTGACGCGGCGCGAGCGGTGGCCGCCGCGGCTCAACGCCCCCCGGCACGCGTCGTTTGCAAACCCCTCCCTCCCTCGTCCCTCCCTCCCTCCCTCCCTTCCTCCGTCCGCCGTCAGACCCAAGCAAGCGTGCAGGGCGAGCTTGGCACACACCCCTCGTATATAGGTGTAAAGCGGTGGCCGGCAGCCCACAGCAAGCTGTGTGTGTGTGTGTGTGTGTTGCACTCCGTTGCGTAAGGCCGTCTCCAGTGACCTCTCCCTTTGAACCCCCCCCCCTCTCCCCTTTACACACACACACACACACACACACTGACGAAGTTCCGGGGCCGGACATCTCCATGCCATAACCTGGGACGTGACATCCTCCCCCCCCCCCCCCCTCCCCCTCCCAAATCTTTTGGGCCCCTCCCTCCTACTGCCGGTGCTGTCACTGTGCTGCTCCCTGCGCTTTACAGTTTATTGGCGGGGACGTTATCTGGGCTGGGCTAGAAGGCGGCGGCTCTCTGCTGCTGGCGCCGTCTCGTCTGGGCTGGGCTGTGAAATATGGCGCCGCCTTCAGTTTCAATCTGAGGACGAGCGAGCGTCGCGCGGCGCCACCCGAATGAAATGGCCTTCGCCTTCCCTGAAACTGAAAGTCTCTCCTGTGGAAATCTGTCTTTTATAGTCGGGGCCGTGAGTGTGTGACAGCGAGAAGAAACACTGCGTCGAGATATACTAAATCGGTGTGAGAGCGTGTTTTTGTGGGTTCCGAAACTGAAAGTTTTATTCTCTTCTATAATCTCTCCCGGCGGGAGAACGTCCGCAGTGCGACACTTATTCGCGTGAGATTATATTGTACGCCGGTTGCGATACGCTCGTTTTGTATTGGCTGCAATGTGAGGCGCTGCGCGTGTGCAACAGCCTTCCCCCCACCTGGCTGGGACTTTGTTATCAGGCGACGCCCGCTACACACACGCACACACACACACACACACACACACACCTGGACGTAGTGCACGTCGCGTGCCGCCTATCCGCTGCCGATGAGTCACACACACACTCTCTCTCTCTCTCTCTCTCTCTCTCTCTCTCTCTCTCTCTCTCTCTCTCTCTCTCTCTCTCTCTCTCTCTCTCTCTCTCTCTCTCTCTCTCTCATGCTGTGTGTGTGTGTGGTCGGCGGGAGACTTTACTAACGGCGTACCCATGGCTGCTTATCGCCGATAGACTCCGCACGGTGACCACACGGCCCGGGTGCGCGGGTTCTGCCCTGCTCGCTCTGTCCTTGTTGCTCTTATGGCGCAGGCGGCGTGTCGCCGGGAAGTGTTGGGGAGGTGTGCGGTGACCACAACACGCGGCTGTTAGGCGTCCGCGCGGGCCATCGCAGCCACGGCGCCGTGCTGGGTAGGCAACCCCGCCCCCTCTGCACGCACCCGTGTCGTGCGGGCTGGCCTACCTCGGCACTCGCAGGCGCTTCTCGCCGCGGCGCGCGGGTGGAATATGGACATGGAAATTCGGACGCACTTTATGGACTGCGCGGCGGTTTATTTTCGTGGTTTTCGAGCCGTGTGCGGGTTGTAAGCGTTTTCTCGGGCGCGGGCGGTGACGTACGTGCCGACTAAAGGGGGGGGGGGGGAGGGGGGGGGCGGTGAGCCGGGCTTTGCCTTACTTTGGTATTCATCAGCGGTTCCGGTCCCATCCCGCGGGGCCGTGGGGGGAGGCGGGGGCGCGGGGCGCGCTGACTGGCGGACGGGTGTAACCCTCCGTTGAGACTAACTTTGGGCGACGTGACTACTCTCGCCGCCGCAGTGTGTGACGTTGCCGTCGTGTTCGGGGATAGACACACACAATAAAAATGAGCCGCTGTGCAAAAGACATTTTTTTTTCTTTTTTTTTTTTACCCAGTGGTAATGTCAACGTTACGATGCGCGGTGTCCGTCCAGCACGAGTGTGCGTGTGCAGCGGCCTTGGGGGCGCGATAGCGCTGCCAGTGCATGAGCGGAATAAAGACACGTGTAGTCTCTCTGTCTCTCTCTCTGTCTCTGTCTCTCTCTCTCTGTCTCTCTCTCTCTCTCTCTCTCTCTCTCTCTCTCTCTCTCTCTCTCTCTCTCTCTCTCTCTCTCTCTCTCTCTCTCTCTCTCTCTCTCTCTCTCTCTCTCTCTCTCTCTCTCTCTCTCTCTCTCTCTCTCTCTCTCTCTCTCTCTCTCTCTCTCTCTCTCTCTCTCTCTCTCTCTCTCTCTCTCTCTCTCTTCCCCCTCCCCCTACCCATCCTCCCCCAAAGTCATTGTCTATATCGACCTGACTGCTCCTTACTACTACTGCGTCTGTTCCTCACGCTCTGCGGCTTCCTCGCCGCACTCCTCGATCACCGAGGGGGGCGACAGCTCGCTGTGTGTGTGCCAACCGGCTCGGCTCGGCGCGGCCCGGCAAGGTCGTGTACGCGCTGTGGGCCTCGGCTCGGCTCGGCCGGGGCCTGGCTGTGCTATGAGCCTGCCACCGCAGTGTGGAATAGGTGTCTGTCACGGCTGCTGCAGCTGCGTCTACATATTCGGAGTCGCGCACGTAGAGTTTGTCGCGGGTGGGGACCGGCCGCGGTGCCCTTATCACCGGCCTTGATAACGGTGGCCGGGCGCCGGACCGGGACTCTGGTGTAGGTCGGGCCCCCCGCGGCAGTGACTCAGGAGCCCCCAAACCCCCGAGGGACAATATGAGTCACCGGCCGTGCGCCGGTGGTGGCAGAGGCACGCGCCGACACGCGCCGACACGCGCCGACACGCGCCGACACGCGCCGACACGCGCCGCTCGGTCTCGGCCCACTTGGGCAGGCGGACAGCAGTGCAGGAGGCCAGGTCAGGGCGCAGGAAATGAGATGCAGGAGGGCGGAGGTCCTTCCTTCCCTCGCATCCTGGCCTGGCCTGACCTGACCCGCTGCACTTCTGTTGTATTGCGATGCCCGAGTGGGCCGCGGGTTCGAATACTGAGCGGATAAGAATGAATGAATGAATGAATGAAATGATTTTGGGTGCTACGATTCGCCGCTTCCCGCGGCTGAATTGATGGCTGCTCCATGGGTATGGTTCTCTTGCGGCGCAGCATCCTTCTTCCGTCGCCGCCCCGGAATATGGCTGATTGTTCCCGGATCGTTCCTAATTGGACAGAAATGTGGCCGCAGAGTGCGAGGTTTGTGCTCTGCCTGCGCAGAATGGATTTAACGAACCAAAGGCGAAGGACGCACGCCGCGCTGTCTGCTCCGCCTGCACACGGGGGCTGTGGCTGTGCCGCATCTTCTCCCTTCTTTTTTCTCTCGCTCTGTCTGTCTCTTTTCTCCTCTGCTAACAAGTTTGTGACACGGGCCGAACACAGAGAGAACGAGAGAGTGTAACAGCAGCTGGAGGTTGTCACTTTTCTTGTGTCCTGGCGATGAGTCGCCCCGCCGGGTCGTCCCCTCTGTGAGGTGTGTCCTGTCCCACCCCCCGCGGGCTTCCTCCTTTTCTTCTCCTCCCCCTTCTCCTCTTCCCCTGGCCTGACGGGAAATAAATCGCAGCCGTCGTATTACATGAGGATATAGAGGGGAGTTGCTTATTCCGCCCGTGTTATCAACGCCTTGTCCTATGAGCCCATAGGCGTGCCTCGAATTTTTGATGGTCTTTCTTTATTCGCAAATAATCTAACGACATTTTTGTTTTCTCTGTCTGTTTTCAGAGTCCGTCGCAGTCCTCTGTTATAATTTTTTCTACTGCCGTGCGAGACAGACGTCGCATCGACTCGAGTAAGTATATTTAACCCTTGCTTCAGACGGCTTGGGCGGGGCGGGGCGGACTGAAAGGGTTGTTCCGCGCTCAGCCCGCGCGCTCCCCGGCCCGGCTTAGCCCCGCGGTGCCCTTGTCTGTCTGTCTGTCTGTCTGTCTGGCTCTGCTCCGAAACCCCGCGTCGCGACAAGGCACCGCCGCGAGGCGGGGTGGGGAGGGTCAGGTGGCCGGGCCGAATTCGATGAACGGGAAATCCTGCACACGTTCGCTCTGTCTCTCTGTCTCTCTCTCTGTCTGTCTCTGTCTGTCTGTCTCTCTCTCTGTCTCTCTCTCTTTCTCCCTCTCTCTTTTTCTACCTTTCCCTTCCTTCCCCCACCCCAATCTGACCCACCCCCGAATGCACAATCCGAGCGGGCGGGAGAGGAGAGAGAGAGAGAGAGAGAGAGAGAGAGAGAGAGAGAGAGAGAGAGAGAGAGAGAGAGAGAGAGAGAGAGGAAATTGCAAAGAGAGCGGAATGGATTTAGCCCGGCTTCCTGTGTGCCCTTCTCCCCTCCCCCACTCCACTGCCCCGCGCTGCTCCGCTCAGTTGGCCTCCCGTGGCGTCTCTGATGTCCTGTGCTCCAATTGACCGGGGCACAGACAAATTATTGGCGAGCGTAGCGAGCCCACGTTCCCAAACGGACCACGCGACGACACTCGTCGTGAGTCTGTCTGTCTGTCCGTCACTCACGGACTTTTGAGAAATACCACGCAACAGATCAGGTTCATCTTTTACATTTCGAATCGATATTTATTGGTGGAGAACACTACGAGCCATTTTTTCGATCAGCGGAGTTTGAAATATTGTGAAATACTCAATTTTTATAAGGTGTGTTTGTTGGTAGTACTGCGCTAATCAACACGATACCGCTTCGTCATTGTCACTTGATTTTCGTACTTGCTGACGCGCTCTGAGTCGTGCTGAGCCACACGGAATTATTATCAAAGTGACTTATCAAAGTGACTGTTGCAGTCTACAGATTTTCTTTTCTTAAAAAGTTCAATAAGTTTCGTTTTGCTATTGTTTTATTGTAAAGCGAACGAGGTTGTGTAAGTAAATGTCAGCTGTTGTTGTTTTTCTGGTTTGCGCGTAGTTGAATCATGGGAATCATTGTAACTGTGCTATTACGGCTACTTCCTAAAACTAGAGCCAAGTTCGGCTTATGTGTTGATCTTTGAATATCTTCGTTATACGTGATTTCTTTTATCGACAATTCTTCATAATTTTCTGAAGAGCTCGTTGTTCGTCGTATTTTTGTCCAGGTCAGAAGAATTGCATTAACTGAAGCTTTTTTATTTTATCGTCGTTTATGAGTGTTTATTCGGTATTTTCGTTCCGGCGCTATGTTTCGAAACTCTCTCAGAAATAGCGAAAAGGTGTTCGTTTCCGTTTCCGTCCCTGTTCTGCGTGTGTGTTTTCCGCCTTGAGAGGAAGTTCCCGCTTCTTCTGTGGTATTCCCTGCCGTCGGACCCCGCCCCCATTCGCCCCCTCCATCTTCCGTGTTCTGTTGGTGGTTTGTTGTAGTAAATCTTTGGGAAACAAAACGTCATTAACATGATGGATTTTGCAAGAAAACATTACTGTAATACCTCTCATAACGGCTGTATGTCCGGTTTAATACGATTTCTAGCCTTGCAGTTGCGTCTGAACGACATATTTTTGTTGTCTTCGAAAGGTGACCATTTATTGCGTGATGTGAAGAGGTTATGTAAATGCAAAGGTTTGTACATTTCAATGTTATTTGTGTCGTATTATTAGTTTATTGGCATGCAATTCTCAGAATTTTGATTATTTTTCATTTAAATGGTCCTTATCACTGGTTTGAGATGTGCACTATGCGCAATGACAAAGATAAATTGTTTACACTGAAGACACCAAATGTGAATTGGTTTCAATTGAAGTTATTTTGCTGTGGTTTAATTTTGTTGTAAAGTGTCATTCAATGACTCATTTTTTCTCAAAATTTTCTGTTTGTGGTTTTGCAGTGATGTGCTGGTACCTGTTGAGGGCAAACACTTTACGAAACCTGTTGGTTCCTGAAACCGTTTTACGGTCTCAAGGTTATGATGGATTACTCCAAAAATATTGTGATCATGCAAAGTCACATTGTGGTAATACCTGCGAAAGCATAAATTGTTAGAACTACACTTGCTTTTGAAACTGTTTTACGGGGTCGAAGGTTGTAATGAGTTACAAAAGAACAAATGTACACAAGACTGGTAAGTCTGATATTTTAGATTGCACCTATTTACTGTTGTGGATAATTTTGTAGTACCTTTCCTTTTTTTCTTCCTCACAGATACCATGGTGAATCAAGATCTTGAAAGGTTTCGAAGTTTAGAATCATTAGAGTACAATCTGCAACCTACTCAGTTATTGGGGGTCGACCTGCTTTTGTTGGTGTCATGGATGAAGCCAAGGAGTCTACAACAGGAGCATCACTCACTTATCCTGTCAGGTAAATTGGATACTTATGATTTCACTATCGAGGTGATTGTTGCCATGTTTTTGCCATAAGACTTGTGTTTGACAATGAAAGCAATATAAATGTTTTGCTTGCTATCTATTAATATTAGTTCATTGAACTATTTACTATATGACTGTGTAATATTTATAAATATCTGTAAAAATTATTCATAAGCTTCTTTGAAACTCCTCCTTCTATGAATACAAGTAATCATATTGGAAATGTTTGCTTGATACTTGTCACCATGTTGTCACTGATAAAAATGTTTCCCATTTCAGGACTGGAGTGTTTCTATGATTGGTGTTACATTTTACTGTTATTAGAAAACTCACAGCGAGGTTGCAGAAATGTGAAAAACTGATATTGAAACATTCTTTCCTTATACAAATAACAAGGAGGAAGTGTACACAAAGGGAGATTGGTATGTAATGGAATTAACTGCAATTTATAGTAACATGAAACATACTTGCTAGCATCATTAATCTAGACCTTTCTCAATTACCATAATACAGTATGAATATTCAATCTAAATATTATTTGTGTGTTGCCAACATGTCTTTGTTCACATTAAGTGACGTAAAGCTATTCTTTTTACGCTTTACAGATTGCAGTGCATGATCGCTGAATTTAAGAAGACCTTCAACTATTCATAATTTCTACAGACTTAAATATTTCAGCTTTGTGAATGTTCAAAAGAATAGTGGAGTTTCTTGTGCTTCATGACTGTTATGTTGTACTTCATGGATTTTATTTATGTGAAATGAGCACTGACAGCTTGTTGATAGATAGCTTAGTGAATGATAATTCATTTCACAAAAGAGAGAGATTGTCAAACATTGTCCTTTAATCTTTCTTTTATGATCATTGCATTATTCATTCTTGAAGCAAAAATTGATGTTACTCATTTATGCCAAAGGTTTTGTTGTATAGTTTCTTTTCTTTTTCTTTTTCTTTTATACAGTTTACACACTGGTAAACTAGCATCTTACACTTTGGATGCCTTGAATTGGTTTTGATTTGGTATTTGAATAAAAAAGATATATTTTTTAATAGATTTCTTTGTGCTTCTTACATTAGTTTGTTCCTATCTATTTGTTAGTCATTTTGACATATCTCACAACCTTTAGGCAATTTTTGTACTTCCAGCTCTACTTTCTTTTTGGATAGCTATAGCTCTAAAATTATGCAGCTGGTCATTCGAATCCACTTCTATTCTCTTAAAATTTAGGTCAAGAGCTCAAAGTATCTATATGGTTCTACACTTTTTAATGGATGTCAAAATAATTTTAAAAAAATACTTTAAAATGACTTTCATACGAATGTTGAAATCAATTGGATCTGCGTTAAGGGCGACTGATCGAAACGTTTGAAAATTTACTTTAAATGTATTAGGACAAGTTTCAACCCACAAAATATTGCAATTTTGAATCAAACACCATAAAGATACAATTTCTCCCACTAAAAGTACTGTATTGTACCGCACAGTTGTATTAATTGTTTAGGATTTCTGGTGTTAGGTTTAAAAGTGCAACATTTTGGGGGCCAAGAATTGTCCCATGACATTAAGTGTGTTCACCTAAGTATGTATGACCATCTAATCCATACTGTATGTCACAGGTCAACATGCCTTTACCTCCAAAGAGGAAAAAGAGTGCTAAGACGCAGGCCCTTAACAAGAGGGCTTCAGACAGAGCGGCCAGACTCCAACGGCTGGAAGAAGAGACCGAAGAGGACCGGGAGGAGCGGAGGGAGACTGATGCAGCTCGGAAGCGGTCTCAACGAGCACGGCAGGAAGACGAGGCGGCGGCTGAAGAGCGCGCACGGAACGCCGAGCAGCACGCCCTCGCCCGCCAGAGGGAGTCCCCTCAGGTCGCTGACGAGCGTCGTGTTGAGGACGCTCATCGCCATGCCGAGGCCCGCGAGCTGCAGTCCCCCGAGGAGGCCGCCGATCGCCGTGCCGAGGACGCCGAGCGCCATGCTTTGACCCGCCAATTGGAGTCACCAGAGGTCGCCGACGAGCGTCGCTTCCACGATGCCGAACGCCGTGCTACTGCTCTTATGTTACAGTCCCCGGATGTCGCGGAGCAGCGGCGCTCCCAGCAGGCCGCCCTTATGGCCGAGGTTCGGGAGGTCATCACGCCGGAGCGGTTGGCCCACAACCGCATGCAGCGCTACCTGCGGAGCCGCCAGATTGACTGGGGGGCTGGAGGCGATGACGCCGGTGCTGGCGTCAGCGGTGTCGCTGCAGGTGCTGCTGCAGGCGTTGCTGCCGGGGCAGGGCCTGTTGCCGGCGGTGAGGCTGTAGGTGCCGGTGAAGGGCAGGTTGGTGCTCCCTTACAGGCGCAGCAGCCAGTTGCTGGCCAAGCTGCTGGTGCCGTGCGCCGGCCCAGGCCGCAGACCCCCGAGGAGCTGTTCGACTGGGAGATGGAGGGGCTCCACTGGAATACCTGTCCCCGCTGTAAGCGGCGGGTAATGACGCGGGACAGGCGTCCCGACGGCTGCACAGGTAACTGTTGGAAGTTCACAGAGGCCAACAACATGGACCCCGGGGAGGTGCCAGCTGAGCTGAAGGAGCTGCGTTTCACCGAGCAGCAGCTGGTCGCCATGGTTCACCCTGTGATATCGGTATTCAAGCTGAGGGGCGGACAGCTAGGTTACTCTGGTAACATTCTTAATTTTCCACAAGATGTCACAAGGCTCGCAGACACGCTGCCGCACCGCATCGAGGACCTGACGTCCATCATCGCGGTGCGTTCCGAGGGTAGCCAGGGTCACACTGACTTCATGGTGCGTGCCGCCGTCGTGCGGGCGGCGCTGGTCAAACTCAAGGAGTGCCACCGGAACTACAGGGACATCCGGATTTCGGAGGAGAACCTCGCCGCACTGCCGGAGGACGGGTGTGTTTATGCCCAAGTTCGAGGTTTCCAGGCGGCGGCAGAGGCTCCCCCGGAGGCCGCAGCGCAGGCCCCGGCAGAGGGCCCCCCGCAGGCCCCCCCACAACAACTATCGCAGGTCCCCGCAGAGGCCCCTGCACAGGGTGCAGCGGAGGCCCCACCACAGGCCGCGGCGCAGGGCCGGGACCAGGGCCCGCAAGATGAGCCGGACAACATCGGGGTCCAGGTCTCCGGCGTCCCCATGCTGCAGCCACAGCGCCACGACGACCAGGTCCGCACTGCCGTGGTGGGTTGGCCTCCTATTGGCAGGGACCCGATTAACGAGTTCACCACGGACGGCTACATGGCCATGGCCTTCCCTGCCCTGTTCCCGTACGGGAGGGCAGACTTTCGGGCCGGCCGTCGGGCAAAGCTGGACATGGGCGAGTACGTCAAGTTCCTCATGGAATACCATGATGGGCGGTTTGCGAAGCATCCAACTTTCAGGTTTTTCCTTCTCAACTCCTGGATGCGATGGAGGGCACTAAGTAGTGGTCGCATTTTTGTCATTAATAACCCTCAATTTAGGAACATGACAGCTGTGGACCTCCGGGAAGCTATCGATGCTAACCCGAACGTGGTCAAGCAAGTTATGTTCTATGGTTCTAAGCTTCCAGGTACTAGACCATTCTGGCAGGCCAGGAGCGGCGAGTTGCAGGACATGTGTGCACAGCGTGGCATGGGCACTCTGTTCTGCACATTTTCCTCTCCGGACCACTGGCTGAAGGATTTCATCAGGCTGGTTGCACCTGATGAGGACGCCGCGGCAATGACGGAGGCGCGGCGGTTCCGCCTGCTCAATGAGAATCCTCTCGTTGCTAATACTTTCTTTTGCCGCAGGGCTAAACTCCTCATGTGTGAGATTTTCGGCTTGAAACATGAGCTAGAGGATTACTGGATTCGTTATGAGTGGCAGCACCGGGGAAGTCCACACATACACTGTATCGTATGGCTCAGAGGGGCCCCCGACAGGAGTGACCTCACCCACGCCACTCCAGAGCAGAAGCAAGCCATTGTCGACTTCTTCGACGGGTTGGTGTCCACCGTAAACACTGGGAGGGGGTGGCCACCGGCCGCTGAGCACCCTTCTAAAATACGGTATTCCGAGGTCCAGGACTATGCCCAAGACCTTGGAGAACTTTTAAACAAAGTTCAAATGCATAGATGTGGTTCTTATTGCCTGCGTAAGGATGCATGTCGCTTCAAATTTCCTAAACCTCTTGAAGAGATTTCCAGGTTGGCGCAGGATGAGAAGGGGCACTGGGTGCTCTATACTTTGCGGAATGATGAGATGATTAACAGTTTCATGGTATGGGCAACTCAGCTGTGGAGAGGCAATACAGATGCTACTCCCATTAGCGACATGAGTGTCCTCTGCAAGTACATCGCCAAGTACAGCGCCAAGGCCGAGAGCAGGTCCAAGACCTGTGCGGAGCTCATGGCGGAGGTGCTGGCAGACAGCAACGATGACACCGACGCCAAGTCGGTCATACAGAGGCTGCTGATGAAGGCTGTCTCCGAGCGGGATTATTCCGCACAGGAAACTTGCCATATTCTTACACAGGAGTCGCTGGTTATGTGTTCCCGCACTTTCGTTGTTCTTAACTTGAACAAGAACCAGTGGGTCGAGCTGCAGGAGCCGGACCACGGGGGCGCCGCAGCAGAGGATGCGGCCGAGGACGCCGACGACGTCGGTGCCGGCAATGACAATGTTGCAGGTGCAGGTGGTGACGTGGACGGGGAGGCCGACGCGGAGGTCGGCGGGGAGGCCGACGGTGCCGCAGGTGGTGATGCCACGGCCGAGCCCGAGGGTGAGGCCGAGGCCTCGGACACCTTCCCCGCGTTTGTCCACAGGTACACCAAACGCCCACGGCACGGCGAGATGGCTGGTATGTCACTGTTTCAGGTGGCTCAAAAGTACAAGCCTCGACCTCGCGGCCAGTGGAGCAAGTACCGCAAGGAGGCCGTCGTGCGGGTTTTTCCCCGTCTCAAGCTGACGACAGACGAGGAGGCGAACGAGGACTTCTATCGTCTCCAGGTTCTTCTTCATGTGCCATGGCGTCGAGAAACGGAGTTTGACGACTTCGCTGCGTGGAAGGACGCCTACGATTTCCATAGCGTCACCCCCATTGGTGGCGTCGACATGGACGCAGGAGTGGCGGCTGCGGCCGCGGAGGTGGCCGCCGAGCGAGCCGAGGAGGGCGAGCTCGAGCCGGACGAGCAGGAACTCGACGAGTGGATGGTGAACGCCAGGATGGGGCCGAACCGCACCGCCATAGCGATCGAGCTCGGCCGCCGTGAGGTGGACCTTGCCTACGACTGGCACGCTGATGCGCGCGACTACGGCGACATCGCCATGCTGAGGAGGTTCATCTCCACCAGCAAATGCGCGCATGTCGGCGAGGAGGAGGACCTCCAAGCCCCCGACGTGGCGTACACCCCTGAGCAGCAGGCCGTGGTGGACTTGGTGGACAAGCAGTTGCGCTTCCTGAGCGGTCAGGGTCCACCGGTCGTAAAGCGGGTCATTGTTCAGGGCAAAGCAGGGGCCGGCAAGAGCACGGTCATCGAGGGCATGAGGTACAGGATTTGGGTGTGGGGCGATAGGCGCAAGCGATACTTGCTCATGGCTCCCACGGCGATCGCCGCCATCCATATCGATGCCCAAACAATACACTCCACCCTTAAAATTGCGCCCCAGGGTGAATATAAGGACCTGCAGGGGGACACTCTGCGTAAGTTTCAAGAGACCATGCAGGACGTGGAATTTCTCATAATTGACGAGTTTTCCATGTTGGGGTGCAAAATGTTGGGTTACATTGACAGGCGCATGCGCCAGGGAAAGCCCGACAGTGACGAGCCCTTCGGGGGCTGCTACGTCTACCTTCTCGGGGACATCCGTCAGCTGCCGCCCGTCGGCGACCCCCCGCTCTACACCGGGATCGGTGCCAGCCCTGATGTGCAGAGGGGCATTCTGGCATACAAGGGGTTTCAAAAGTCGTTCATTTTGTCTGTGTCTCAGCGCCAGGCTGACAACAGATTCCGAGACGCACTAGACCGCCTGAGTCTGTGTCAGATCACTGATGAGGACTTCGCCCTCTTCGAGTCCCGTTTCGCTCTGAACGTCCCTCTCGAAGAGCGCGAGAGGTTCCGCGATGCGCCGCACCTGTACTTCACCAGAGACGAGGTGCTGGTTCGTAACATTCGTAAAACGGAGGACCTTGATCCCCCCGTAGCGCGTGTGCCCGCCAAGCACAACGTCCGCGCCGCCGAGAAGTACGATGCTGGGCGCGCCCAGAACCTTGAGCCAGTGCTGTACCTGGCGAAGGGGTCCAAGGTCATGCTTAGGACCAACATGTGGACAGAGATGGGGCTGGTGAACGGCGCCCTAGGCACTGTCGTAGACATAGTGTACGCCCCCAATAAGAACCCTCCCGAGGACCCGCCAGCTGTGGTGATGGTCAGGTTCGACAACTACAGGGGGCCGACCCTGGCCGACGGGCTGGTGCCTGTGCCCTCTATGGTACGTGGCTGGGAGGTAGGTGGCGCATCCTACTCGAGGGAGCAATTTCCCCTTTCCGTGGCCTACGCCAGCACCGTGCACAAGGTGCAGGGCCTCACGAAGGACCGAGCAGTGGTCAGCGTGGGTGCAAATGATTTTGCAGTAGGTCTCATGTATGTCGGGGTATCGCGCGTCAAGACCCTGGAGGGCCTCTTGCTGGACGTTGAGTTCACTAAGCAGCGCGCTAACGCAGGGGCTCGGACAGACGCGTTCAGGAAACGCATGAACGGGGAGAGGCACATTCTCAGACTGAGCCGCGTACCCGACGAGCTCTGAATTCGGCCCGCCCAGCGGTGCTATGAAAACAACGGGCTGCCCTAGGCAGTTGTCTGGAATCTAAATCGGCCCACTCCGGTGGTGCTCCGAAAACAACGGGCTGCCCTAGGCAGTTGTCTGGAATCTAAATCGGCCCACTCCAGTGGTGCTCTGAAAACTACGGGCTGCCCTAGGCAGTTGTCTGGAATCTAAATCGGCCCACTCCGGTGGTGCTCTGAAAACTACGGGCTGCCCTAGGCAGTTGTCTGGAATCTATAGTATGCCTTTCGGCGATACTGTGGGAACCAGGCAATAAAACAAAATATCGTCACTTTACGCAAGCATTAAAGCATACTGCATTGTTAGCGCATGAAAGGTAAGTGAGAATTTTAAATTTTAATATTGCCAACCCACTTTTAAATCCCAAGTCTGCTACTAACATTGACATATCAATGCATGCCAATCAAACAACTACAACCAACCTTCCTTTTCTTCTTAATTGATTATTTGTTATGTACGGGTAATATTGCATTGCTTAACTTACTTCCTAAGCGAGTACAATTATTGATTGTTAGTTATGGTGTGTAAATTTTATGTTGGCAGCAAAGGCCGAGCGCGAAGCGCGAAGACGTTTGGATTCGGCTAACTGTCGAAATCGAAATAGTTCCGTGCTCTCGTTTCATCGAGCAGTTTGTGTAGTTCGGTGGCACGCGACTTCTGGTAAAGGTATGTAAACGTTTACACCTGAGTACTCTGTAAACGGAGAGTGGTTAGTGGTATAGTTTAGATGCGCAGTGAATTGAGTGCATTTGCTTTCGAACAGAAACATAATGTCCGGCAAGACGAAAGTGCTCGTGATGGTGGTCGAGGAGGAGACAGCCACGGGCATGCTGCGGGAGCAGCTGGGTGTGGGTGCTGCTTCGAGGACTGGAGGTGGGGCGCGAAGAGGATCGCGCGGGGGCGGTGCGCTTGCTGCTCGAGGCCGTGGCCGCGGCCGAGGTGCTGTGCATGGCGCTCACGGCCGAGTGCGTGGTGGCCGGGTGGAAAAAGTGCAACGGCGCCGCAGTGGCACCCATTCCACCGCTATCAGCCAAAACGATGAGCCTGTGAGTGCATCGTGTCATGCCTGTGTGATCTGTTCTTTTGACAATCTTTCTCCGGACCCATCTCTCCACTATCTCGACTCCCGCATCTATTTCGTCGTCGCCCCCCAACCCCCTTTTCCCCCACCTCTCTCTGCCACCTCCCACCTCCCTCCGCCGTCTCCGTACACTCCCTCCTTACCACTCTGTGACTCATTGCTGATTTGGTCCTCTTCTGATGCTCATCTCCCTGAATTTCTCTGAAACCTCGGATTTAAATTCCTGCATGTTGTGGGTTTCTTACCTGTGTTTTACCCTTTGCTGCAATTATGCTAAAACTTTGTCATCAGTATTGTTAAAATCATTATCGGTAAATCCATTATATTGACCTCGATTGTATTTTTTGTCTTGGTTTGGCCATACTTAAGAGACAAACTCTTTAGGCATTGTAAATGTACCCCCTTTTTTTTGTTTCTTTTCTTTCCAGGTACCACTTTGGCAAGACTTTCAGCTGATTGGTGACAGTATTATGTCGAGGCTTGCCAGGCGGTGCAGTCCATCCAATCGTAGTATTTTCAACAGCCAATGTAAGCTACTTAAATCTAGTTCATTAATTTCTCATTCCATATTTGGTATGGATTACAGGATTAATTCATGCATTATTATATTAATTTCACAATTTTACCCTTAATTTGGGTTGTATTAAATTGTTTACTATCTAATTGCTTCCTGTTATGGTTCCACAGTAAAATCCAAACAGTTGGGAGCCATAGTTCATGGTCAAACAACCTCGCAGTTGGGGCACCTACTTTCGAGGCCCAGCTGTCCCAAACTGCACAAGCAAGGTGTGCTGCTTATTGGCACCAATGATATGCTCAAGGTATTGTGTCTTGTTGATACAAGAAATCTTTTTGGACGCAGTATTTTCTAAAAGGTAAACTTTTGATGTATTAATTATTTTTTGCAGAAGGTACCCCTAGAAGCATCGAGGAACGGTCTGGGGAAGGTGCTTAAGATGCTGAGCGAAAAGATGGAGCGTCTTATAGTGCTGACATTGCCTCCCATTCCCAGGCATGCCCGTGTCGATACAGAGCATCTGGCAAAACTTGAAACTTTTAACCAATGTCTGAGAGATGTTGCAACTGAAGAAAGTAAGATTTGTATCACAATTCTTTTAGAACTCATCTAATTTTCATAAAATATTGAAGTTATCTCTCTTTTCCATTTTCAGACAGCAAAAATAATATTCATGTTGTAGAGACACATGATCTCTTTATTAATGCAGCAGGGATGGTGAAGGATGAGCTATTTGAAAAGTATGTGTATTTAAGTACTATGAATGTGAACTTTTGTCATCTGTAGTTTTAGAACAAAAGAATTAGACAGGGTTCTATCATTTATTTTACACATGAATCAATAAATGTACTTGTTTTCAGGGAGTTTCACAGTGGAGATGAGGACCTGATCCATCCCAATGCGGATGGGATCACGATTCTTAAGAATGAAGTTTTAAAGTCAATTTCTGAATTGTCAGCTATGGACTGCTAAATATTCTGTTTTCAGTATTTGTATTTACCAGTTTAGTAAATTAAATTACAATTAATATTCATTAATACTTAAATACCATTGAAGTTGTATCAGTAAAAGTTTTTATCGGCCTAAATTATAAATTAGTGCTGAGTTGGTATTTAGTTTGCATTTCATTGTTTTGTATACTTTGTACATTATATTCATTAAAGTGTTCCAAGAACATTTACAATCTGGTTTACCTGAAATTTTTTCTTTCCTACCAACAACAGTTTTTGAGGGACCCGTCTTGATACGAGTCCTCCATTAAAACATGTCATTTAATTCTTATTAAATTTTTTGCCCACAGAACTAAAAAGTAGAGGCACAGTGGCAGGCCTACAATCAATGCTATACCCTGTTAAGGCACTATTTGGTATAGGTGGTGGGAGTATCACTGTCAAAATTTAATCAAGTTTAATAGCCTAACTAAGAGCAATGGGGTAATAGTGGCGCGATTCACAGGGTATTATCAAATCTGCAACTTTTGACAGAAACGGTTGAAACTTTGGTTTTCGACCTACTTTAGTGACCTGTTCATAAGTTACGTAACACCGTCTCCGTGACTGATGAGAAGTATGCAGAAGCATTCCGAAAGACATCCCGTTCTCGAGTGCCCGACGGTGGGGCGCTCGAGCGCGGGGTATCTTTCAGCTCTCTCACAAGACCGCGAAAGGCTTCTGATTCTGACGCTCCACCCATCGATGAACGTTAAGTAATTTTGACGAACAATAAAACAAAAGCCCAGTGGCGGATCCAGGAGTGGCTTTGGGGGGGGGGGGGCAAATTTACGCTTTTTGCCTACTTCCAGGCGGAAAAGTTATGCCGGTTGCCTACATTTCCGCCCTGGATCCGCGCTTGCAGCAGCCCAACTCACGGTTGCCGATCTCATCAGCTCGATATAACACCATCCGTCGGCGTGGGTTGCATCTATTAAGGCGGAGAAGGCAGAGTGGAATGGGACTTTGGTCCTTTGGTAGCAAAGATCGCCTGATGGGTATGCAACAATAACTCCATCATGCGCACGTGCCCGCAGGCCGGCCCACCCTGGCCCAGTCCTGCCTCTCACAAGCGCTTGGACCCGCACACGTCTTGGGGTAGGGACAAGGTTGGGCTGCTCCGTGAATGGTTACAACAGGAACCAGTGCCTACTAGGCAGGTAACTACGACTACTCACGCATGCGCGCGTGCATTGCTGGTTGCCTTACGTTAGACGTCAAAGGCGCTCTACCGTAAGCGAAGACGGGCCCCTAATGGTAGGCAACCACAACTTAGCATACACGCGTACATTGCGGGATGGCCTACCCTAGATTTCCAAGGTGCCTATCAGTGAAACTAAATTCAGGACGATCTCCTTTAACTTCTAAATACTTCCTATACGCTACGCTCGCCACATTACGCGCAGAACATCGGAGCGTACCCCTAGTATACTTGGTTGGTTTTTGTATTCGAGAAGTTGTCTCGCACTGGAATGGTGCCGTTCCAGGGGGTGTAGAAACGTGAAAATGGAATTCCGTCTAGGTCGGGCCGCTGAGTAGCAACGGCGCGGTCTGTGCCTCAGACCGGATCTAGGCTGTAGGGGATGCCGAGCTGAGAGTGCCTGGGGGCGAGGCTTTGGGGCCTCTCTCTCACACTCTTGCTTCTGTATTGCCCCTCTCACTCTGACGTACACATGCTTCGTCTCCCTCTTCCCCGAGGGAAGCCGTCTCCAGCCAGGAAGCGGAACACGTAAACACCCCGTTGGCCCCGCTGGCGAGCCGTCCTTCCCCTACCCCCCCCCCCTCCCCACAACTTTGTCCCAGCGCATTTTACGGTTCTGCCGCTGCGGTATTCGGTGCCGGAGCTGGCTGGGCTCTCTAGCCGGGGACGTGGGGGCCGGGGCCGGGGCCGTGGGGGCCGTGGGGGGGGGCCGTGGGGGCCATGGGGGCCGTGGGGGCCGTGGGGCCATGGGGGCTGCTGCCGCAGGTTTGTCAGTACGACTCAGTTTAGAGGCATTCCAGACGAAAAAAGCCACCCGTTTTTCGACCCCTTCCGAATTTGATCCCACACGGTTTATGGGTTCCTTTCATGCATAGGGACTGCCGAAAAGTCCCTATAGCAATTTCCGATCATTCCTATAAGTTCTATAGGGGTCGCAACCCCCCCAAAACAGCTGTTTTAGACCATTTGGGACTAGATGGGTTCTCGAAGACTGCCGACCAAAAAAAGTCCCAAATGGGTGTCGTCAGACCACAAAAGTACGCTCTATCGAATTCCGTTCCGTTAAAGGGTCTACGGTTCATGGTTTGGGCACCAGAGCCACGCAAACTTTCACCAAATTAAACATTTTAGTTATTTTTTTTATAAAATTTTTTAAAATATTTTCCAAGGGTAAACACATCGAAATAGAGCCCTATGGGCGAAAATTTTAAGGAAAATGTCGTATCTCCAACCGTTTAGCCGCTATACTTTAAAATCTGTCCTTATTTATTCACTAAGAAAAGAAAAACTGTTGGTTATTTTTTAAGTATAGCGGCTAAACGGTTGGAGATACGACATTTTCCTTAAAATTTTCGCCCATAGGGCTCTATTTCGATGTGTTTACCCTTGGAAAATATTTTAAAAAATTTTATAAAAAAAATAACTAAAATGTTTAATTTGGTGAAAGTTTGCGTGGCTCTGGTGCCCAAACCATGAACCGTAGACCCTTTAACGGAACGGAATTCGATAGAGCGTACTTTGTGGTCTGACGACACCCATTTGGGACTTTTTTTGGTCGGCAGTCTTCGAGAACCCATCTAGTCCCAAAGTCTAAAACAGCTGTTTTGGGGGGGTTGCGACCCCTATAGAACTTATAGGAATGATCGGAAATTGCTATAGGGACTTTTCGGCAGTCCCTATGCATGAAAGGAACCCATAAACCGTGTGGGATCAAATTCGGAAGGGGTCGAAAAACGGGTGGCTTTTTTCGTCTGGAATGCCTCTTATGGTGTCAGCGATCGGGACGGGACGGTTTAGCAGAAGCACCGTTCCCTTCCCCCTCCCCCTCTGACCCTCCCCCTTCTGTCTGAGATGGAGGGGGGGGGGGGGGGGGAGCAGGGCAGAGGACTGTCATATATATTTAGTCTAATTGCCTTTGGCGAGGGGAGGAGGGACGGCGATGGCCATCGGATTAATGCCACCCCGAAGACCGCGAACACGGTCACTGGGAATAGTTTTGCCTTGTGATGACGGGGGTGAGGTAAGGGGGTGGGGTCGGTGGCCTGCCTCTCCCAGCCTCTCTGTCGGCGCTATGCGCGCGCTGGCTGGGACGGTCGGGCTTCGAGTCCCCTAGTCCCCTCCGATGGAGAGAGCTCTCTGGGCCCTAATGACATCAGCCAGAAGGACGCGGCCGGCGGGCTGGCGTACGCAGCTCAGAGGGAAAGGGCCGAAAAAAGGCCGAACCGGAACACGCGAAAAAGAGGAAGGGGACAAAAAACGGCATCGGAAAAAATAAATAAAAAGTAGCGCAGCGGATTCGGCTGGTCTGTAGCGGACCGTCGTGTGGTTGGCCGGCCATCGTTTGGAACGCGAGCGACGCTTCTTTCTTGCCTCTCGTGGCGCCGCACCGCATCGACCCTTTCCTTCTCTCTCTCTCTCTCTCTCTCTCTCTCTCTCTCTCTCTCTCTCTCTCTCTCTCTCTCTCTCTCTCTCTCTCTCTCTCTCTCTCTCTCTCTCTCTCTCTCCCCCCCCCCCCCCGCCGATCTCCGGTTGTTTTCGTTTCAGAAATTACACGCAGCGAACGCGCGTATCGGGAAACGCGAGGCTAAAAGAAGGGACGGGACGGACGACTTGTGGGGGCGCTGAGGCGCCACGCCGACTCCCCCGCCCCGCCCGCATCCACCTCGCCACCCGCCCAAACTCCCCGAGGCCTAATAGCGCGCCAGAGATTTAAATTCTGTCCGTGCCGGAGCGTTGCTGCGCTGCCTGGGGCCATGGCTTTATTAAGGGATCAAGATGGTTTGGCCGCAGAAGCGCCTCGCCTCGTGCCCCGCGCTGTGCCGCGCTGTGCCGCGCTGTGCCGCGCTGTGCCGCGCTGTGCCGCGCTGTGCCGCGCTGTGCGCTGTGCCGCGCTGTGCCGCGCTGTGCCGCGCTGTGCCGCGCTGTGCCGCGCTGTGCCGCGCTGTGCCGCGCTGTGCCGCGCTGCGCCCGGTAGTATTACGGTGTTTGCCTCCCCGCCGGGACCGACAGGCAACACGGCTGGCTGTGATGGGGAAGCGGCCGCGGCGGCCAGCGGCGTGGCAAACGCATTTCAAAGCCCCCGGAGGGGGAGATTCGCGTATCCATGGCGCCGCCTACCCCACGCGGCGCGGCAGCGGTGACCACGGTGACGACGCCTCGCCCCCTCCAGGAGGGCCGACGGCTGACGCACCCCGGCGCCTGCTCATGCACACACACACACACACACACACACACACACACACACACACAGTGTTGTGCCACGGGAAAGAAGAAGTCGTTGCTGGAGCGACCGGCCCGAGGCTCGAGGGTCCCTGAGGCAAGAGAGGGTCCCAAGGGTGCCGAGGCCGCGAGGGTCGGCGGGCGGGGTGGTGTCGGGGAGGGGAGGGATGTGTTGCTCTGGAATCGATACCGGCCGTGGGCAGCGGTAGTGGTGTAGTACTACTGCGGGGCGGGCATCCCCAGCCCACGCACACTCACAGAGTTGTCACCAGTCGGAATGGGTCAATATGTAGTACAGTCGCTCTCATTTCTAAGCTCTCGCAGTTATCCGCACTCGTTGTCTCGCTCGCACACTCGCGCTCTCCCTCTCTCTGTCCCCGTCGCGGGTCCGGCCGGCCCCCGCGCATCAGAAGGCATTGTGTGTTGAGACGGCGGCACGGCGCGCCCAGGGCCCGTAGACGGCAGCACAGCACAGCAGAGTGGACCTGTTGGTTGTGCGGCCGCTGTGATGTACTTAGAGGTGTTCCGTGCGCGCTGTCAGGTGTGCTGTGCTGTGTCCGGGACGTACGGCGCGGTCCTCCAACGCCCCCGGCGGCTCGTCCCCACGGGCTCGTGAGGCCGGCCGACCCGGCCGTACCTGCCGCCTGCCGTCCCTCTATTTTCTGGTTCGCCCATTTTACCCCTTTTTTTACGGCCGCCGCTGCTCGGAACTCCGGCCCGGTCCTCCGGTTTGTGGGGTGCTGCCGTTCCGTTCCGTTCGGCCTGTCGTTTGGTCGGTGGGTCTGGCCGGACCCGGACTTACTCGGACCGGTGTGGAATGGACTGTACCCCCGGAGGGTACATGGCCCCTAGGGCTGGTGTGCCCCCAAGTCGGTCGTGGCGCGGCACAGCTTGCCTGGGGGCATGACGTCACTCCCACACCGGACGGGGTGGGGTTAGACTGCCTCTCAGACTGTCTCATTGAGACTGTCGCGCGTGGGAGTACCCGAGTGCTGCGCGGAGCGGCCGACCCGGATCCCCGCAGCTCCGGGGACGTAGAATTGATTTATAAAGTTATATGGCGCCTGAGAGGGGGTGCCGCTGGTACAGCCGCTGGTACAGCCGCTGGTACAGCCGCTGGTACAGCCGCTGGTACAGCCGCTGGCAGCTCCGGCCGGCCCGGAACAGCGTACTAAATCCCTGTCACTGTTTTTGCACCGCTGTCCGCTCTGAGTCGTGATAAGGGTTTGTCTATAAACTACGTGACGTCGTGTCTCCGTGTCTGTATAACGCACGAAGCTTTTTACAATGCTTTTGGCCTTGCGGGGGGTCTGAAGCACGCCGACGTAGTTTGTAGGCGGTCCCGCGTCGTACAGGAGCGCGTTCTATCCCGTGCTTGCTTGTCTCGGCCTGCGCTGCTATGCGTCTACTCTACTCCACATTCATATTGCGCCCCGTCTCCATGGCGACGCCCCATTGTCAGGTGCGGGGCGTGTGTGAGTGTGCAGGGCGCGGGGGGTGAGCTGTCACAGTCGGCATCCATCTAGGGCACAATGCAGCAGGGGGAGGGGGCGCCGCAGTGCAGCGAGAGCAGCGGCCCGGAACACGGCGGTGGCGGCAGCAGCAGCAGCAGCAGCAGCAGCAGCGGCAGCAGCGGCAGCAGCGGCAGCAGCAGCGGCAGCAGCAGCAGCAGCAGCAGCAGCAGCAGCAGCGGCAGCAGCAGCGGCAGCAGCGGCAGCGGCAGCAGCGGCAGCGGCGGCAGCGGCAGCAGCAGCAGCAGCAGCAGCAGCAGCAGCAGCGGCAGCAGCAGCAGCAGCAGCAGCAGCCCTCTTGGCGTTGCCCACGGCGCTACGCTCCCCGTCTCCGCCGCGTGACATGCGAATGAAACCCCTTCCTCGCTGTTGTTGCAGGTCCATGCGGTAGGGCGCGGTGTGGCGGGGCCCCCGCGGGAGGCAGCGGGGCGGGCGCTGGCTCCGTCGCCATGCGGGCCGTCGCCGGGGCCGGCGGACCCCAGCTGGGCGGCTGCAGCAGGCTGAGGCTCGGCCGGCAGGACGGCGCTCGAGCGCGGTCACTCCGCAGATGGTGAGTGGTTGGTTAGAGTTTCCAGAGCGCCTCGAGGGGGGAGAAGGGAAGGGGAGGCTGGGCGAACCCGACCCCGGCACGGCACGGCACGGCACGGCACGGCACGGCACGGCCGAGGGGGACTTCACTTGAAAACATCGGTGTACAGTAGCAAAAAAAAAAAAAATCAAATCAGAAAAAGTAAAAAAAAAGTCAAATATACGACACAAAACGTTAAAAAAAAAAAAAAAACAGAAAAATGACAAAGGAAAGTCAAAAAAGCCCGGAGGAGAACAAAACAGGGTTTAAACTGATATTGTTTTTAGAAAACTCAATTTTTTTTTGTTGAGAAAAGAAATCTAATAAAACAAAAGAATCAGCCATGATTTAAAATCGGTGTACACGATGACCCCCTCGCCCGGCCCTGTGCGTGGTTGTTAGCACTTTGTGGCGTAGGGGCTGCTCCGCTCCGCGCACAGTTTCAGCTTTAGCAAAAGAAAAGCAGCATCCCCGGCCGTGTGCCGCGTGAATCTTGATTTACAACACGGGTAGTCGTGCCGGAGCTGCACAAAAGTCTCTCTGCGCCGCGCTAACGAGACCGCGGAAGCAGGGGACGAGAGGCGGTGTTGTGCTGGCTGCCTAGCCCGGGGGCCGCAGGGGGTCGCTGACTTTGCGCGCGCGACTCGGTACGTGAATACGTAGTGTTGTACCGTCGTGCTGTCTTTGTTGCTCGGGAAGGGGCTGGGGCCGGTCCAAAGGTGCGACAGTGGGGCGGGGCGGGAGAGGGGGTGGGGTACGAGAGATGAAGTATGGATGTAGGGGCTGCACGGCGTAGGGGGTTGTCCTCTGTTTCGCGAGGCGTACTGCAACAACAGCGTCCCCGGCTCGGGCCTCGACCCCGCCCTCGCCTGGAGCCTGGAGCCGGGGCGGGGGCCGGGGCCGGGGCCGGCCTGTGCCCGCACAGCCACAACTATAAGTAGGGAACATGTGGCCGGGCTCCGGCGGCACCGCGATGATGTATGTTCCTCTGCGGATCTGTCCGGGAAGTGCGATGAGGATCGGACCGGATTCGGTGCTCCGCCGCGGCCGCAGTGCAGCCCGTCCGTATGGCGCGGGATAGCGCCTGCGGGCGGCCGGGTAGGCAGACCCGCGCGGCAGCCGTGCGCGCTGGAGTCGTGGCTGCCTACCCAGCAGGCGCCGTGCGGCCGCGGGTGCTGGGCTCTGTTTGGCCGATTGCGGGACGGGCGTGATTTTTTGGTGGTGGTCCCTAAAGGCGGCTATCTGGACCATGAGGCGGCCGTGCACATATGGATGGTGGTATGGCGTGCGGGCCTGGCCAAGGGCCTGGCTGCTCAAGTGTTTACTGCTGCCGGGGACGTCAGTGGACCAGTGGAAAGCACCTCGGGCCGACAACGTATTTATATCGGTGCCGCGCGGGCTGCGCTGATGCCCGCCGTGTGCTCCCCTCCCCTCCCCCCCCTCCCCTCCTCCCCCTTCCCCCCCTCCCCCCCGATTGATTGGGCCGGGCCGTGCTGCGGCCTTGGGCCGGGCTGTGCTGGGCCGCCCCGCCGACACAGCGTTCGTTATCCTTTGACGGGGCGCCTAGTTTGCATACAGCCTCCCCCTTTGCCTTTCCTGGCCGACACTGCTGCTGCCGCCGCCTCCGCTTTGCACCTCCCCGGCGTACAGCTGGCTACTTCCCGCCCGCACCGAGTTTGATGCTCGGTGTGGTGCTCGGCGGTGTGCCCTCCGCACCTGTGTGCGTGTTTTCCGGCTCATAATGCGTCGTCAGAACCCTTATCTCTGTTCGCGGCTGCTTGCTGTGTATTGGCCGCGGGTGGCGCGCTCCGCATCGGTCTAGCGGCTGGGCGGGCTGAAGCAGGCTGAAGGAGGGGCTGCGCGCTCGCCGCGATAAGAGGGGTTGTTACCCGGCACCCCCTGCGGCCTTGGCGTGGTCCTACTTGGCCCGGTGTGGGGTCGTGAGGTGCGTACAGGAGCAGGGCAGGCCGTGCCTGCCTGCCTGCCTGCCTGCGTGTGTGGCGGAGGGGTGTGTGGGCGTGGTGGACAAGACACGGGCTCCTTCCGGCGCGGTGACAGGACCCGTCAAGGAGCAGGGTGTCCGCCGGGACAACGCCCAGGACCCGTCTGTGTGTGTGCGCTCATTGGACAGCTTACACGCTCATTGGGTCCGGTGTCGAGTTACGTGGAGCTTACCCGGGCTCTGGGCTCCGGCTGGACTGGGCTGACTCTGACGAGAATGACTCCGCAGCTCTATGATGTGGCTTTTCTTTTCCCCTCCCATTCTTTTGCTCTGTGACGTGAGTGAACCCTATACGCACCTCTGGGGAATGCGGGTCAGGCGGGTGGGCCCCCCCCGGGGGGGGGGGGGGGGGGGGGGGGCATGCGGCCTGTGTGCGGTGGGGCTGTCGAGGTGCTGTGGGCCCTTTTGGGCGCGGCCGACGCGGGTCCTTTGAGGCGAGAGGAGGTCCTTTGGAAAGGACCCTGCTCCTCCCCGTGTGTGTGTGTGTGTGTGTGTGTGTGTGTGTAGATTCTCTGGTAAACCACTTGAAAGGGTCCCGCTCCCCGCGAACGGCTCTCTATGCGTCGCCGCCGCCGCGTGCATGAAGGTGTGCGCGATGGGCCCCGCGAGATGGACGGTGATGCGCCGCTAACGGGGAGAGTCGGTCCCGGTGCAGTACTGATGCAGCGGCCAGCGGCCATGCCAGCGGTCCCTCTGTCCGTTTGATTGCCGCTGCAATTGTCGGGTCTGCGCGGCATGGCAGCGGCGGCGGTGGCAGCGGCAGCGGTGGCAGCGGCAGCGGCAGCGGCAGCGGCAGCGGAGGACTAATCCCATTTGAAAGCGGGCCAAAGCTCGGCCCCGCCGCGCCGGGCCGCACCGCTTTGTCCAACGGCACACTGAATGCTGCCGCCGCCGCTGCCGCCCCGCCTACATGCGCGCACGCAGCACGTATGTGTAGTACTACTGAGTAGGAAATGGTCACTTGAATCAAACGGTTCAAAGCCCTTCTCGGCTCTCGCCCCCGAGCAGCCGTTGTCCGTCGTGTTACTACCCCACCCCACCCCACTCCACCGTACCCGTTCCCCCCGCACTCGGTGCGGACCAACAAGCTTTTGTCGCAGGTATAATTATTCCCCCGTTCTCTCTCGTTCGTGCCCTTTTTATTTCATTCCCATATTTCTTCTCCCCGTTGTTTTTCAGTATATTTTATTTTTCAATCAAAAGAATTGTGGGTATTGTTTTCCCGTTTTAGCCCCCCTCTCGTCAACCCCGAGTGTGCGGCTGATGCCCCTGTGCAGCCCGCATCCCAGTCCCCCCCCCCCCCCCGCCGGTCGCGTCGCGTGGTTTGTGTTGTGTGGGGCGATGCGAGACGCAGCGGGGCGTGCGCGCGGCTCATCGGGAGCGGCGGGGCGGGGCGGGGCGGGGCGGGGCGGCGACATTTCAGTTCGTTCGGTGACAGGACGGCCGGGCGAGTCGCCGGGCGATGAGCTTTCAGACGGAAATACTCGTCACTGCCTTAGTTATTAGGGTTCGTTCGTAAAGCGTCTCCGTGGCTGCCGGCTGCCGGCGCGGGGGTCGTGTCCCCCGATGACCGTCCAGGACCAGAGGCCGCTGCGGCCGCTGCCCAGCCCGTATCGAGCGGGCGTCACGTGCTCTGTCGGCCCAACGGAACGGCCTCGAGTCGGCGCGGTGCGGCGGCGTGATCCCTGTGATTCCGCGGCCGCCCTGCTTGCTGAGGCGGCAGGCGGCCCTCTCCCTTTCACCACCTCGCGGCGTCGGGGACCGCCAGGGACGTCAGGACCCTCCAGAGTGTCGGTTGTCCTCATCCCCCTCCGGGCTGCGCACAACAGCACACGGCGGCGCACACTGCACGGCGCAGAGCGGGGAGACGTCTTGATGTGAATGAATGAATGAATGAATGAATGAATGAATGAATGAATGTTTAATGAATGAATGAATGAATGAATGAATGACTTGGAATTGAATGTTTAATGAATGGATGAATGAGTGCCGCCGCCCCACTCTGCATACGCCGCGGGTGGGGGGGGGGGGGGCTGAAACCAGTTCCGGTTCCCCAGGAACTCGCTGGCTTTTGGCACGTGCACGTGCCGGCTGGTGACTGGTGTGGTGTTGCGCCCTGCCGATAGGCGTGGTCGCGCTCCGATCGATGCGTTGCCGCTGGCGGGAGGCGGGGCGCGGTGGGGCTGTGCCGGTGCGGGTGGCTGCACTGCGCTGTGCTGCGGGTAGGCTCCAGGCCCCGAGCCCGCACTTGCAGCTGTCTCTCTCCCTCTCCACACTCCACCCCTTGCCAATCAAAGGGCGGGCAGCATGACGAAAGTTTTTTGGGGCCCCCCGGCGGAAGCCGTGCACAGTGTGGGTGATTCTGGTCTGACCCTGTTGCTCGTGGTGTTTGTTGCAGAATGGATCGGGCTGGCGGCGCTTTGGGCCCCGTAGCGGCGATCGTCGTCAACCCCGACACGGACACGGCGACTACAGTGACGAGGGCTAGCCGCTGCTGAGGCTAGCCGACCCCATCCCATCCCAGCACAGCCCAGCGCGCGGAGGCGACATGGGGGTGGGTGACTACGACCCGCCCTTCGTGGCGGTCCTACTGCACAAGCTGCCGCACCTCAACATCAAGCTGCAGCTCATCAACTCGACGTTCGCACCGGACAACGAGCTCTACCTCGAGGTAGGTGGATGGTGCAGTGCGGTGTGAATGAATTATATTTGAAATTTAGCTGTACCTTAATTTTTGCGCTTCTCTTTACTTTCAGTCCCTAGGAATTCTTGCTTTCATCCCAGCAGCATGCCTGATTCTCACCCTCCTGATACTTTTAATGTACTTCCTCTCAAGATGTTGTGACCGGAAACCCAGGCGGAAGCGGACCATCACTGCTTGCAAATGGGTCTCGATAGTATTTATTGTGTTATTAACATGGTGGGTAGACTGCCACTTGATTTGATAAGTCCAATGAATTGTCACTGTGGATTACTCATTTTGGGGAATTAATGCCTTTTCGCAGGGCTGCAATCGCATTATGTCTGTATGGTAATCATGAGATTCATGAGAAAATGGTGCAGGTTCTGGATGGTCTGAATGGAATGGATAGCACTGTGAGAGACTTGGAAATCAAGGTATGTATTACATTCAGAATTCACATTATGCACCTAAAAAAAAAAAGAAGAAGAAGAAACGGACGCAAATGTTCATATATATTTTGTTTTGCAGACGGAGAGATTGAAGGAAATTAGAACTGAAGCTCGGCAGCTCTTAGATCCTCTGCAGACAAAATTTCGATCACCCCCTACTCAGCAAACTGACACTCGCCAAGTAGAACTGGGGAAGGAAACGGACACATTGGCTAGTTTTGTTGACAGTGATGATATTTACAAAAAGTTCACAAGCATCAATAGATCAATGCATATGTTTAAACTCCGATGGCTTCATACTATTTTGAAGAAAGTGGAACTTATCAGGTAATGTTTTATCTTTGTTGAGTGATCATTGAGCTGATTAGAAGAAAAACCACTAACAACTTGTTTGTTTTTTCTTAGGTGGCTTGGAACTTTTGCATTATGGGGGTTACTGGGTCTGTTTTGCTTGATTCTGCTGATTGGAATGTGCAGATATTCCAGATGCACCCTGATAACGTATGTACTGTCACTCTTTCACCACTAATGTTAATTTGTGCAAATTTATAAATTGTCTTATTCCTCTTTTTGTTTGACTTTCTGTAGATTTTCTGTGTGTGGTTTACTTGCTGTTATTGTGTGCTGGCTGCAGGCATCACTTTATCTCATAGGTGCAGTGGTATGTATCAAGTCATTGTTTCTCAATATTAGCTTCCGGAGTTGTGTTAAAATATTACATCTGGTCTTTATTTTTGTTATTTCTTTTACCAGGCTATAGGAGACTACTGTATGCAACCAGATAACTACCTTGAGAGTCGTGTACATGTTGCTGAAGATGCAAGGGTCCTTGAATATTACATGAGGTGCCCACGTGCAGTTAATCCCTGGGGCCAGGTTCTCAACCAAACCAAAGATGGAGTTAACACAGCTTTGAGGAGCTACAAACGTGCGTCTCAAATTTCGGATCAGCTTTATCCTGATGCCAAGGAGAAGATGAACCAACTGGGTGAACAGATGAGCAAACTGAACCAAATGGTCCCTGAGCTCCAGCGCCAACTTGACTGCAATGTCATTTACCCTCATTACTTGTCAAGCACTCGAATCTGTCACAAAGGATTGTAAGTTCATCCCCTCATTTTATTTCTTACCTCTTGTCTAAATTGGCCTCATAATTTCTTCATTTTTTTCTGGTATTCTCTCTTGCAGATATGGTTTATGTTTCATGCTACTTGCAAGTGCATTATGTGGCATCTTTTTCACCATCTTATTCTGGGTTGATTCACACACTTGGATTTACCTTGGCAACAGGTAGGACTAGTATTTAGTTTAGTATCCTGTTAGTGTTACTGAATTGTTGCTGTTATTAAAATGGCTAAACTTACAAATGTGGTTTTTGCTTTCAGGAAAAATTATCAGCAAGTAGATGGACAAGACCCATACTTGCCACCAACAGCTGCATCTCAGGCCATTGCAGCGCGTACTCTGCGAAGCCAAGGGTCGTACGGCAGCTCAGGCTTGTTCCGCCATAAAGTGCTGCATGATGGGGCGCTGCACGCAGCCTCACAGCACCTGCTGTATGTGTTGAGAGCATGTGTAGTATTACTGCCAATTTTGTTCAATATATCAAGTAAAAAACCAAACAACAAAATTTTAAAGATCTGTAAAAATTTTAATTGTTTCAATCTAAGTTCTTAACAATAGATCCTAATTTCTGCAATTGATAATGAATCCATATTTGTTCTATGAAATTTGACAATATTTAAGAGTCCTTCAAAATAGAAAGAGCTGAATGTTACAGCAGATTATTCAAAGGAATTCCATCACTGTCAGCTGAAATTCGAGGCAAAGTCTCTGTTAATGGTGGTAATGTAAAAGTAAACAAGCTTTTGCTGAGTACTTAGGGATGTTTCTGAAAGTGGTAGAGATTAGTTAGTAACGTTTTCTAAACGTCTTTTGATTCTGTAACATGGATTTAAATGAGTCATTTGTTGTAGGACTTTTTGAATTGCATGATAACTTAATATTCTAATTTATTATTTATTTTTTGTCTTCTTTTAATTACATTGTTCAGTTATTGTTGTTGACTATTTTCTCAGCTATTCTATTGACATTTGAATGGTCTGTTTGTACTTTGACTATCTTGAATTAATTAATTAGAACAGTTACCTGATGCTCAATTAGATAGCAGTTTGAAGTTTTCTTTTTTTCATTTTTAATATTTTGTTTTGTAACAGTATATGTCCTAGAGTGTTTGCTTTTGCTTCTAAATTATAGAATTAACCGTTTTGCCTTTTACGAGAAGTTTGGTAGTGATGAGTATTTAGTAGTTCACTGATTTTCTGACAGAAAAATAACTGCCCCCATAAATTTTACAATTAATTTATTTTAATCAAACAACTAGAATTTTATCCTTGTAGGAGTTAATACGGATTCGTTGAGATTACATATGGCTACTCTCTTGAACCCACAGAGATACTTCATGCAAATTTTCCCGCTAGTGAGTACTGTGTAATTAACAGTGGCGTATCTGTCTCTCTTGCTCTTGCAGAGATGGGAGAGGGTTTCAACACGAAAAGTCCCAGCACGGTGGCATTCATCCGGGCGGAAGCGACACTCTACCAGGACCCAACCATGGGCAGTACGCGACTCTGAGCAAGCAATGCAAGACGCTCGAGTCTTCCGACTTCTACTGAGGCAACGCCCACCGCTCCGGGGCCCAGACCCTAGAGCGACGCCCCCTCCCCGCTGTCCCAATCCCGCGGCCGCCGTCGGTCAGCTTCGTGTCCAGCAACACGGAGCAGCGCGCGGCCGCCGCCCCCGCTGGAGGCTCCGGCCACAGCTCGGCGACCATGCCCCGCGGCACGTCCGCGTCGGCGGGCGCCGGAGTTGGCGCCGGCCCGCTGCCCAGTGCCGCCGACGACCCCGTTGGCCCGTCGTACCACCACGCGGCGCACGCCACCCGCGACGCCCACGCGCGCGACATGGTGCCCAGCCTGTCCGCGGCCAAGGCGACGTCGGCGTCGCAGCCCGCCGTGTCTGCGGAGCACAACGTGCACCACGGCCACCACGGCCACGCGCAGGCGCAGCAGCAGCCTCAGCAGCAGCACCAGCATGCGCACTACGGCACGCACCGCTCCGACACGCACTACGGCACGCACGGCCATGCGCATGGCCAAGGGCACCGGTACGCCGATCAGTACGGCACGCACCGGTCCGTCGGCGCCATGGACCACTATGGCACTCATGGCCACGGCCACAGCCAGGCGCACTACGGTACGCACCGCTCCGTCGGCTCCATGGACCACTATGGCACGCACCGCTCGGCATCGTCCCATGGACATGCCCATGCCCATGACCACGGACATGGGCACTACGGTGCGAACGCCGGGGGTGCGGGCCACTACGGCACGCACCGGTCCGTCGACGGCTCGCAGTCGCAGCAGCAGCAGGGACAAGGACAAGGACAGGGTCAGGGGGGGCAGCGCTCAGGGGACACCGTTTACTACGGAACACACCGCAGTCGCTATGCGATCACGGAATTGTAAAGGATGTTATATATCCTGGCTGAAAAGGGTATATTTTCTACAAAGACATTTGAATCTTTTGATCTCTCTTTTGTTTTTTGCTGTGAGTTGACGGTGAATGGTTTTGCTTGTCGTTTCGGAAAAGAAGAGAGTGAACAAGAGATGTATGGTGTACCTTTGCAAGTTGTGTGTGTGGCCATATGGAGATAGGTGGGCTTTGCAATCGTCGTTCAGACAGAAAGTCAGTAAATTTAGTAAAAAGGTACGGTACCTTCACTGCGGAGGAAACCACACTGCCAATTATGTACCTATGAAAATTATAGTCTGCCTGGTGCAGATATAGACACAGGTTCTGCCCGCTTCTCGGATAACTTGTGGCATTTCTCAACCTTTATCAAATCTTTGGACAAAACAGTTTATTTACAAGTAAAACAAATAATATAATAATCTGATTGTGTGATACACTCTTTTGATTGTAGGAGATGAGATTGTTAAGTTATGAGATTGATAATAATAATATGGGTTAGTTAGCCGTAGCTTTTCCTCTTTTCTCTCTTTTTTTTCTTGTTTTTTTTCTTTCTTTTTTTTTCTATCAGCATTTTTGTTATACCAAAGGCTGCATAGGTGTTGTGTGGAAAGTTTCAAATGAAACCTGTGATTTTACTTGCCTCTCTGTAAAGTTGTAATTAATGTAGCATGTAGGGTTATATATTTATGGACCTTTTTATTTCTGACTTGCCTGTTTTCGACAGCCTCTCAATATTTTGTTTGGTTGAAATTTGTTCTATAATTTTTATATTTGCCCCAGAACTTCATATACAAGCTTTTTGTCTACAGCCCAAACAGATGTAAATTTTTTGTACTTATGTCAAGTATTGCTTTTGATGCCCAGTACTCAAAGTTCCTGGTGTTTTGATAGACTATTTTATCATTCACCATGCTTTATGACAATGTACTCCAATATGTGAAACAAGGGGCACTCAGAAAGTGCCATAAAGAAAGTGTGATAGACCATATGAACCAAGTATTTGCATTGACTATCTGGGTCAAAACGTTCCAACTGTTGCTATTTTGTCAAGGTCATAATTGATTGTATCCTCTACATTTTCATTATCCTCCTAGTCATAATATTATCAAGTTTGCAGCCATATACACTTCTGTAGATATTCTCAATTAAGAGAAACCTTACTAGTATTAAGACTGTAAGTAACCATGTGCATGTGAAATATTTGTTCATAGATAGCACTAGATTTATGGAACTGGGTTGCTCTTAAACAGAACTGCCAATTAAAATTTTGTTGTGTCAAATTTCATTGCCAGGTACACATAAAACCAACCTGCATACAAAATATGGCAGATTTCTGAAATTAGGAATATGGCAGAGATCTGAAGCAATGTGTTTTTGTCAATTGCCTAATATAGATTCCATGATCATGCTGCGCTGATCAATTCTAATTTCTTGAAAAATTTTGCCACTCACAGTTTCATTTTGATTGCATGTCTGTAAAGGATGTATTATAGCCCTGCCATATCCTGCATTTATTTATTTTCATCTGAATGTCACTGCCATATTAAACAGACGTAACTGAAAAATGACATGAAAGCTAGCATATTGACCAACCTTGTAATTTACTCTCTGACAAAGTGTGGGTCAATTGCAGTAGACATTCCATTTGTAGTATTGACTCAATAGTTGTGATATTTAGGCAAGGGATCAATGAACAATGAGGAATAAATTTCTGCGGATGATACAAATTTTGTGAAGTAGCATATTAGTTTCAAGCAGTTCACTGCTAAACTATTGTTTCTAAATTGTAATTGAGTCCAAAAAGTACTCATTTTCACTTGGAAATATTTGAAAAGTTTCTATTAGATCCTCTCTATGTACTGTTCTTGTAGTGCATCTTGCAAATCAAAATACATTTTATATTATATTATCGTAAGCAGAGTAGGGTGATAAGTGAATAGAATGGAACTGATCTTCCAATTTCAATTTCATTTTTAATTTTTTTCCACTTTGAATATGTTTCTGCAGTATCTAATGATGTATATAAAATCAGAACCTTGCAATTAAAATGATGACCCTTGAACATACTTATATCTTGATTAACCTTTGTGTAGGTATTTTGTTTCCTTGCCCATCACTTTGGAACACATGATATATGGTTCAAGCTCTAGTAGCAAGTGTGGAAACCACAGCAATTCCTAGTAATGGAAATGTCTACTATCCAAGGTTCTCTCATGAAAATTTATATTATAGATGCTCAGTAAGGCCGTATTGGATTCACTCCACATTTATGCGAAATTTCTCTGAAACTAATGAATTTAATAATATTGAATAGATAGCAGTGTTTGTCTCCTCACGCTAGCAACTGATGGTAAATCTTGGAGAGTGACTGTGTAATTGTTATGGTAAATGTGCTTGTGTTTTTGTCTGCCTCAGTTTTTGTATGTAGGTATGTGTGAAAATGTGTTCTAATTTGGGCATGGACATCCCAATATAATTTACACCAATTCCATTTTGTGTCCAAAACGGACGTTCTTTGTTCAGACCTGTGTTGCATTTTGGAGTAACACCGGGTCACTCAATAGGTCAATTTAAGTGAATAATGCAGGTATGGATGATCGTCTTTACTTTTCTCACATGACTTAAAGTTTTCTGGAAGTTATTTCCTGCTCTCACTTTCGAGGTTTCTTTTTGGCCTAACAGTTGTTATATGATTGTAAAATCCATGAACCGTAACTTTAGGACTTTTATTGCATAAGAATCTAATTGTGTTTGTGTGAAAGCTCACTGCTGGTTTTAGTGGATGTGCCAAAGTGAAAGCTTCGGATATTATGTCCTTAAGACTTTTGGGTGTGAATTGTCTTTATGGAAGAGTGATATTACACGTACAACACCTAATTGCACCATAAACATATTGTAATTTTTTTAAATGTCATTTGATGTGAAGAAGGAGCTTTAGTTTTTAAAAGTCTAAAGGCTTAGCTCAAATATATAACTCTTGATAATGAGTGTCCCTGATTTTAATAATGGCCTATTCATGCTCTCTTTTTGGTTCCGAATCTTCAATAATGTTTGTGTATTAACTGAGAAAATTAATGTTCTTGTTCCTATAGCCTCTGATATGTTCTGTTGTGGACTTTGACATCACGTTTTTGTGTACAATATTCTGGCCTGATGAATGCTGCTACAAATCAATGTGAATGTGATATTCAAGTGATACCTACATCAACATTAAATGGCCTTCATTCACATCTCCAAAAAAATATGGAACTTAAAAGGTTGGGCTCCTGGTGACATCAGCTACTTTTAATGTTCGCTCCTCAAACAATTTCAAAGTGATAGTGTTTAGTAAGTTGATTGTAAGGTGTTGCGATGACAGCACACTGTTTTAGGAGGTATGTGAATTGTGGTATTTTAAACAATCAAAAACTTGGTGTGCAACTTTCGTTATGTCATGTTTTATAAAGAAATCTGTGGGAGAATGGTTGTGATGTGCTACTGTAATGTTCTTCTAGGCAAGCATTCCTTTTTTTGACTGGTTGAATGTCATTGTACTCTTTCTCTCTTATTTCACCCTCACTGTATTAAATCCAGGTAAGATGCACTGCTTTTTATTCAAGAAAGATTATTTTGTGAGTTTCTACACATTGCTCACCCTTCTTGATGGTCCAAACAATTGCCAAAATATATTACATAGTAACTGTGGTATTGTAAGATTTCGCTTTGTATTTATGTGTTTTCATTTGTATTTTCCTGTACAAAGCATATTTTTCTGATTGCTCGTTTGTGTGCTGCACACAAAGATGCTAATTGTACAGTTGCAAAATGTGAACATTTTCTGACTATGATTATTTCTGCCTCCTCTTACTTTGTGGTCACAAAGGTCTTCGTACTTGCAGAGATTTGTTTTTTTAATTGCAGGGCAAGTGCTCAAGTGCGAGTCATTTCTATTAGAACATTATATTTATATGGGCTCTGCTCATGCATGGAATACTCACAGTTGAGCAATTGCTCCATTTTACATTTGTGGATGACTGTGCACACGTATGAAAGGCTCTATATTTCTTGTGAAACCATTCATTTCTTGTATGTTATGTTTTTTCTCATTTGGTAAAGGAGAGAAGGTTTAACAACTGAGCTTAACTCAGCAGATGTTGGAAAATTAAATGGACTTGCAGAGTAATTTATTTATGAGGAACTCGGACACCTGCATCACTGAATATCGTTTGGAGATATAGACAGATTCCCTTGTAAATAGAATAGGGTAGTTCAGACTAGTCTGACATGTGACTTCAATAATATGCCTAGAATAAATGACTACCAGTTAATTCATGAACATACCTCTGATACAAGTTAGGAAGCACAATAAAAAATCTTATTTGTGTTCTTAAAATGATCGTTGAAAATAAATTCTTGTTGAAAAGTTACATCAAATGTCATTTTTAATCCCGTCTCCCTTCATGAAAAAGTGGCATTGGCATGTGAAACCTCTAAGAACGTGAGTGAAAAGTGACGAGTTGGTCCATGGAGTCTAGGAGTTCGGCCAGCACTGTACTCCTCTTGACGTTATTGAAGGGTCAGCGAAAGTCGCGTACAATCTGTTCATGTTTTACGCAATTCGGGTGGGCACAGCAGCGAAACTTAGCGGGATATGGTCCAACGACGACCTCTTTCTCCCAATCGCACGGCAGGCCACCCGATTGAGGACTGACGGGGTCGTTGAAGTAATTTGATTGGAAATGGGGGGGGGGGGGGGGGGGGTATCGGGAACCGCCTGTGGGATTCGAACCCACCAGGCCTGGAGACGAGGGGACTCCGGCCTGTGCCAATGACAGTTTGCTCCCAACACCGACCCTCCGTCCTCCGTCCTGGGTAAAAAAAAATGAGTTCGTAAAATGTCACATGGTTCGTGGGCGTTCCCTTGTGTGGGGAGGGCGGGTTCCCGGCCCGGCAGGCGAGATGATTTGCTGCTGTCAAATGGGTTGGGTTGCCTACCTCGCAGGCTGCTGGATGCTCGCTGTATGTTTAGAGCCCCTGTTGTTGGGTCCCTATTTTTTTTTTAAAGTAGAAAATAGACTTAAAAAAGACAAATCGTCTCCTCAGCTGATAAGAGAGAAAGTCACTTTTATCAACGCTTCCGAATCTAGCGTTGGTTGACGTGGGTATTATCGTCGACACAATCCCAATATCCGCCGCGCTAGCGAGATTACGTTCTTATTTTCCGCTCCCCCGATGTGATGTCACTGTTTTTCGCGCTCCTCCTTTTTCCACTGCTTACTATCTCCCGCGAGAAAACAAGCTCCAAGGTCGCGAAGGCGGCAGCGCGGCGGGGGTGGGGGTCACGGCGGACCCATCTAGTGTCGGACTGTGAACGGACACGTCGCCTCGTCGCGGTTGCCAACGAGACAACAAGGTGCGAGTCAAGTCGCCATCTCAAGTATGAAGGCTGCTCGCACTGTGCAGAGCAAAGCTCTCTTCTTGTACGTGACTTTTGTACCGTAATTCGTATTGGTACCGCCTACTCACTGACAGTGACTGGCGTCTGTGGTCCCCTTGCCGGGGAATCTGTGGGTGCGGACCCAACGGCGGGTAGTAACACCCCCCCCCCCCCACCCCTTAAGAAAAGACGGGGTGTAGTTTTAGGAAAGTTTTTGGAGGTAGATGATTATTTACACCTGCTCTATGCTAAATAATGTCACACCATCAGGTGTTTGTGCAAGCGCAGGTGATAACGCGACTAACTAGGTGGTACCCGATCGTTGCCGGCGTGCCATGAGCACGATAGTGACACGCCCGCAGGATCACTTCATAAGGCAGTTGAGTGGATAGTTCGCCGAGGCTTGAGTTTAGGAGTCAGGCACTCGATCAAGTTGAGAAGCCAGATATCGTCCGCGGCAAAAAAATCGAACGATCGACCCCCCCCCCCCTCCTCTCCCTTTCACTCCCACATACGCCCCCCCCCCCTCACCACCCCCCTCCACAGAATCAGAGGAGCACATAACAGAGGCCGACACACCACGTAGCAGCTGGTGTCAGTATCTACTTCGTAGGGAAGCCGGGAACACACACACTGAACGAAGCATGGCGCCAAACACGGGGAACCTGACCGCTGTCCTGGTCAAAGCCGAGGAGCTGCGTCTGGTAAGGAATAGGCATAGTGCGAGTTGTGTTCGTGTAGGGTGTAAAATCGCACAGGACACTTTTGATGAACTTCTTTACTTGATCATTTCTGCAGGAGAACCGTCCCATTCCGGAACCCAAGGATGATGGTAGGAATCTTGTGTCTTTAATAAGCGTTTAAAAATATTTTTTAAAAAGGAAGTTAAGTAGACGAGTGACCGTTTTTTTCCCGTCCTTGATGTAGAGGTACTTTTGAAAATGGGCTGTGTTGGTATTTGTGGATCCGATATCCATTACCTAGTCCATGGTCGTTGCGCTACATTCATACTTAATGCCCCCATGGTTATTGGCCACGAAGGAAGTGGAACTGTTGCCAAAGTTGGTAAAAACGTCAAGAATTTGAAACCAGGTCAGTTGTCACAATCTAGAACAATAATGACAGTCACCAAGATCTTTAAGAACTCAGAACTAATTTTATACTTTTGCAGGAGATAGAGTGGCAATTGAACCTGGTGTCCCATGCAGGAGATGTGAATTTTGCATCACTGGAAAATACAATTGTTGTCCCAATATCTTTTTCTGTGCTACTCCTCCTGATAATGGAAACCTTTGCCAGTATTATACACACCATGCTGATTTCTGCTTCAAGTAAGGTCTACATCAGTTGATTTTGAGTTAAATTTAAAAATATGACCATGAGATGAGAATATATTAATTCTGTTTTCAAATTGTTGTTCTAAACAGACTTCCTGATAACATGTCTCTGGAGGAGGGAGCTATGATGGAACCTTTTTCTGTTGGTGTCCACGCATGCAACCAGGCTGAAGTCAAATACGGAGACAATGTGCTTATTACAGGCTGTGGACCAATTGGACTTGTCAGTTTGCTTGCAGCCAAGGCCATAGGAGCTTCTAAAGTTATAATGACTGGTTTGTACTCACATATTTAACAATTGATGATCAACAAGACAAGAACACAAATTCCACAGTATAACCTGTTATACGTTCCTTCCACTATTTCTTTTAACAGACATCACACCTCACCGGTTGGATGTTGCTTTGAAGGCTGGAGCAGATTGCGTGATAGATGTCTCAAAAGGATCCCAAGATGACCACACTAAACAAATCAAAGCAGCTTTGGGAGGGGACTTGCCAAGAGTCACATTAGACTGCACTGGCTTTGAAGCTAGTATGCGCTTGGCTATCAATGTGAGTACAAGAAAAACAACTTCATTAAATTTAAAGTGCACACTCATGATGGAAAGCACCATGTACTAATTTTGTTGGATTATTGGCAGTCTACCAGAACAGGAGGTATCATCGTCTTGGTTGGCATGGGAAGCAGCGAAATGAAACTTCCCCTGGCTGATGCATTGACACGAGAAGTCGTCATTAAGGGAGTGTTCAGATATCGTCATTGGTGAGAATATGTCCATACCTTCTGCTCTTAAAGCAATTTAGATAATTTTCTCTTTCAAAACGCATTTTTCCATTGCTTTCTCTTTGTAGCTATCCCACAGCAATTGAAATGGTTGCAAGTGGCAAAGCTAATGTCAAACAGTTCATCACACATAACTTCAACTTGGAGCAAACTGCAGAGGCCTTCGATACTGCTCGCACTGGTAAAGGCAACCCAATTAAGGTCATGATTCACTGCTCCAAGTAAGATTGATCTCCAGAGAACTGGCATAAACCATTCCATTCATCAAGTGCCATTTGTAGTTTCTATTCACCAAACATAGCATAAGTTGCTTTTCATATAAAAACATTACTATTGTATATAATTTTGGTTACAAACATTTATTAAAACTATAAGCAAACACCAACCAATACGGTTTTCATTATTTTATGTGCATCACTCCCCCAAACACAAGATATTCACAAAGTTCTTATACAATAATATGAGAGTTTAAAGATAAAAGAGTAAAATATATAAAATTGCCAACATGATTAAGAATGGAAATATTAAGTAAAAAAAATTATAAGGAAGGAAAGATATGGAAGAGTACTTGAGCTAAAAGCAACAAATAGTAACAGAAAAGTAGTAAATGCCCACCATACACAAGGGTGAAATTAATGAGGAAGCTCGAGGTTCCGGATCACAAGGCAACTTCTTCTAGAGAGCCAAGTTAGTGATCAATCATCATTTCATCATCACCTTGGTTGAGTGGCTTCTCCCCTGTTAAATCTTCCAGCCATTCAACCAGCAGCTGAGCACTGGGGCGTGCATTGGGGTCTAGTTCAGTACAGCAATAAAATATTTCCATGATACTGTTGTATGTGTCATCGAGGTCAACAGGTGGTAGAGCAGGACGTGTGCCTGGAAACGTACAAAGCCCATCACAGAAAATAAGTCGAATTCAGAGACCATTTCAATGGAAACAGGTAATCCTTACCAATTCTGTTTTCAAGATCATCCTCTGTAATACTGATGTCAAAATTACTTTCTTCAAGATCATCAGTATGAGGTATTTCCAGGGCAATCATTTCCCAAAGGACAAGTCCAAATGCAAATATATCAACCTGGAGAGTCAAAGAGTTAGCAGTTGTAGTAAGGAGCAGTTTCATGTGAGGGAGACTTGCATGCACGTGAAGATTCACCTTGGCTGACACTGCTTCCTCACATAAACCCACTGTTTCAGGTGCACTCCACACAGATGTTCCAACAAAACCCTCAGGATTTACTACAAATCCATCAGAATCTAATGCCAAGCTCACACCAAAGTCGCATATCTTAATTTCTTCATAGTCACCTAATGCATAAAAAATTTAAACAGTCATCATATGAAACAATAAAATAGTAGGTAAACTCAGAAAGGTTCATTTCTAGTCAAAAGCGTTGTACCTTTGATAAGAATGTTAAAAGATTTCATATCTCCATGCAGGAGTTTTCTTTCTCTATGAAGGTAATCTAGACCCCTAGCAACACCCAGAGCCACCTTCAGAATCACATCTGATTCAAATGGTCCCAATCTATCATTTTTACGATCTTCTATTCTGTCAGCCATGGAGGATTCACAACTTTCCATCGCCAATGTCATGCGTCCATCTTTGCCAGGAACGCAGGCACGGAAGCCAACAATGTTAGGGTGCTTTAAGCTCTTCAATAGTTCGGCTTCCTTTTCCAAGCGCTGCTCAAACACTTTCGGCAAATCTCTTTTGTTCAACTTCTTCAGTGCCCATGGAGATCGTACTGTGTCTGGGCGGGGTGAACGGTCCCATCGAAAAACACTTACGCCTGGAACAAAAAGAGAGTAATCAGCTCTCGGTCAGTTATAAAATAAACCATGCAGTACTTTGGTGTTTGCATAGGTAGACAAAAAATACACTTACCAGTGCCATAGCCCAGTTTTTTCATGAAAGGGGATGGTGGAATATTAATGGGAGTTTTAGGGATTTTTGACACCCTGCTGTTGTCGCGCTTAGGAGTAGAAAACTCAGACATCTTCAAAGCAGTAGCACTGAGTGTAAATCGTGCAAGGACTTCAGTACGTCGTACTCAGATCTGTTCTGTTATTGTTGACAACGTTCCAATGTTTGAATTTGAAATCAAGTAACGGACTAACACTTGACAATCGGTACTGCGAATAACTGTTTTGACATTAGATACAGTACGTCAGGAGGGGGGCGTTTGTTGTTGTTTGGGTTTGTCTGTATCGTCTGTATGCATTCCTAGAGAGCCTACTCTCTATGCATTCCCAACCGTTCCTGCACATTAAACTTAAAATGACAAGAAGACACTCATAAGAAAACTGGAGATTTTCTTCCCAATTCTTTTACGGAACGACTATCTCGTAATAAGAAACGCAAATGTTGTATACGTTATACAATGTCATTATTAGGGTTATGTTTTCGGTGATTTCTGGGGAGTCTTTCTTACAAAATGCATTCCTTCACCAAGTTATTGTTAAAAATCTGATTGATTTTTAGTGATTCAATTTTGCTAGAGTTCCTTGCCTAAAGATGGCTAGACAAGATTCTGAAGCAGATGATTTTTGGAACTCAAGTAGTATTAAATCTTTCAATTTTGATGATGATGAGGCAAGTCTCTCTCTCTCTCTCTCTCTCTCTCTCTGGTTTCGTGACAAAGAAATTCAAATATTTTCATAAATATTTTATTTCTAGCCAGGAGCAGGTTTGTTTGGAGTATCTAAAAGTGGGACCACACGTCTCTCACAACAAGTCCAAGCATCACTTCCAGGAGAAGAATTTGGAAGTGCCAGTGATTCACTTACAGGTAATAAGTTAATTGTTGGTTTCTATTTTTCTGTGGTTGCTGCTCTTACGTTTGACATTGTACTAAATATTTTCTTTCACCCTAAGGCTCAACATCAACCACACCGTCAAATACGGCACCACCCCTCCGTACCCTGATTTCAGAGAAGTGTTTGACTGCAAGTAAGTTAATCATGAATCTCAGTGATTTCCTTCTTTATTCTGCTATTTTCTTAAATTTCAAATTTCACACAGTTTTGGAAGCTGATCTGCAAGACACATTTTATGGAAATCGTAGGAATAAACATGATATGAAACCTGAAGAAGAAATCCGGATGTTGAAACGTCAAGTTCAGGTTGGCTCGTGTCTTCATATTTTTAACCATAAGTAGCTTTTCTCTGTCCATAGCTAATTTTTATTTAATCTTTCTTTTAAATTATTATGCTACTATAGGAAAGGTGGGATGCACCTCCTGTTGAATTGACCATAAGGCACATGTTCCTTGGCCGTCCGCATTCTTTAGAGCCATATCGTACCCTATCAAGCAAACGAGCCTTGCTAGATGCTGCTATAAATTTGGGAGATGGAAATGCCATCTTAGAGATTGTTCTTTTCCTGGTTCGCTCTTTAAAAAAGAGTTTGGTGCATCAAATTCTTGCCTCCAGCCCCATAGCTGCTGCTCATTATGCCAGATACCTTGCCACCAGGCTACAAGCTACTGAACTGAATGATCTCTTAGTGTGAGTTTTGTTACCACAGAATAAGACACATTTGGAAGTACATCAAACAGTTGACTTATCATGATTTTTCCCCTCCCCAGGATGTTGGGAAGGAGTCGAGAAGCGGCGGTGAGTAATCATTTGCACCATTTTGCATGAAATTCTACTTTGCTGGGACTCACTCTGTGCTCTTCATGTGTCAATTTTCAGATGAAACAGTATCAATTATGCTGTGCTACACCAAATGTGCAGCGCCAGATTCAAAAAGTTAAATCTTGCATTAGCAGCCATTTTGTTCAAGGAGACCCTGCTCTAAAACGAATTGCACAGAACCATATTGAGCTGTTAGGTGAGATGTCAATTTATCTGTTTCCATTTGCATGTTTATTTTGCCTTGACATTTCATTTTTCATCTTTTCTTAAAAAAATTTAAATCTTCCAGAATGGGCACAAGCTGTAGGAGCCATGGATAGTGAAGATTTGATTGGTAAATCTGCGGTTGAGTGCTTAGCCCATGCCTGCCGGTTACATTGGAACGATCCTCGCGATAGCCCAACTAATCCATTTGCTCTGGCTCACCGTCATGGTATTTGTGAGAAACAGCTACATTGGACTATATTATCTGAGAGAGCTGCCCAACAAGCTTGGTCTGATATTGATTCAGTGTTTATTACAAAGGTAAATCCATTTATTACAGGGACTGTAATGAAAACTTTGGTGTGTGTGTGCACAAATCATTTTTTTTTTTTTATCTATCTGTTTTAAGAACTGGATTGGCAGTGGCACAAAATTAAAATTATCGTTGCCAATAGACAAGGTGGTAATTCAACTTAATTCCAAGGGAGCACCAACCCAAGTTCTGGCAAAGTACCTTGGATTTGTTGACAACCAAGAGAGACGAATTACTTTGGCACAGAAACTTGGGTGTCATAAAACTGTGATAGATGTGAGTATGTGAGGACTGGTAACCTGTCTTTGAAAATACGGAGGTTAAATGAATTAAAATTTATATGATAGAATTATGTGGTTTTAGGGCTATACTGCTCTTCGAGATAGGCAAGGTCTTCAAGGCTACAAAGCTACTCTTCATCCTGGATCTGAACATTTCTTATATGCTGAAGGTGTGCTTAGAGCATCAGTAAGTAAATTTTTAAATAGTACATGAGTTGCATTTAGTGCCTGTCATAGAATTAATTAGCAAATGCATTATTATGTTGTTTCAGACTATCAAATGGAAAAACTGAAAATCTAAAGTCTTGTTTTTAAATTTTATTTGAAATGTTATTTGAAAATTATGATGTTAAATTATCTCTTGTACACATATAATACAGTTTTAATATAAATCTCTTAGAGCATGTCTTTTCTTCTCCCATCCCCCAAACACATATCATGTTCTCATAGAAAAGAAACATTTAAAAAAATAGTACTTTTTCTCTCAGAGAATCACCCTAGCATCTTCCGTTAATTATTCCACAGCAGGCCCTTCCCATGGATCTTCTGACTGTGCCAATTCCTCCTGGAGCCAATCTGGAATCTGTAACCAAGTGAACGATACAATTATTTTTTAAGGGGGGGGCACACAGTACAAAGCAAATAGCGAATCAAAAGGCCGAGTGCCGTAGGGTCTTACCGGCCCTAGGGAATCGCACTCGCCGTCCTCGTCCGCGGGCTCCCCGTCGGTGGCGGTGGTCCCGGCCGTCACCCTGGCTATGCGGGCGAGCGGGGCGCAGGTGGACACGAGCAGCAGCACGGAGCACGGCAGCGCGAACAGCCCCGCCACGCTCAGCCCCTCGCCGCGCTCCATCTGCTGGGGCGACGCGTACAGACTGCGGACCACATCAGACCGCTTCAGGCTGTAGAACCAGCTCGTTCGCGCCCTCGCCCTCGGTGTACTCACGCGAGGAGTTCCCTGGGGATGGTGCGGGCGTCCTGTGGCGGGCCGGGGCCGAGGCCGCCGCCGACCTGCCTGCCGTCCGCCCAGCGCCCCCAGAAGTACACCACGTTGTCCGGCGTCGCCGCCACGGTGTAGGTCGGCCCCGCTGCCGCCATCTGTGCGAGCACAAGCAGTTAGCAGTTCCCTCCCACAGCCAAAACTGTGCAATATGCAGCCGCAGCGCCCTACCGCGAATGTCCTCTCCGGGGCGGAGGCCGCGGGGTCGTTGACCGGCGCTGGCCCCGGGACGACGTCGCCCAGGACGACGAGGCGGCCGGCGTCGGACAGTGTGGCGACGTGGTCCTGGGCCAGGCAGACGTCCCGCACGGGCTCAGGCAGCCGCACCGATCGGAAGCGCAGCCAGGGCCCGCGGCCGCCGCCGCCGCTCAGCCAGCCCTGCCGACGACATCGAGGCCAGGGTTAGACGGGACAGCCCAGCACCCCGAGCAGGTTGAGGAAGTAAAGGGGGAGGGAGCACTGACGGGGAGCCTGCTGCGGAGGCCCTTGGGCGGCGCGAACTTGCCGCTGGCGTTGTCCCCCGTCAGCAGCAGCTCGCCGGCGGTGGACACGACGCCGGAGCAGTCCGGGCCGGCGTGCACCGAGCGCACCACCACCCCCTGCGGCAGCGGCACGGCCTCGGGTACCAGTCTGTCGGGGCAGTGCAGTGCAGAGCGGTGGTGGTAAGCAGCTCAGATGGCCTGGGCCTGGACCTGACTAGTCGGACTGTACTCACGCGTCGTGCTGGTGGCCCAGCCCCAGGCGGCCGTGCTTGCCTCGGCCCCAGGCGTGCAGGCAGCCGTCCCCGCCCACGGCCAGCGCCACCACGTCGGCCGCCAGCAGCTTCTCTGAGGGCAGAATTTTTCGACCGATAAACGCGATGTCAGAAAGCCTGCACGCTTCGGCGCGCCACCGACAAATACGCCGGCGGCGGCGCGGTGCCCGGATCAACACATGGCATCAAAGTACACCCTCAAAATAAAGATCAGACACAAGTTAAAAAACAAAATGTAACAAAATTTCAGCAAAAATTAAAAATTACATAAAAGAGAAAAAGTCAGATTAAAAAAATAATAAATAAATGATGGTACGCTTGCACCACGAGTGAGGGAGCCCCCGAATATTTGTCACACCGCACGCTGCACGCACCTACGAGCCGCGGCCGGACGCAGTGGGAGTAGTCGCCGTGGCCGAGACAGCCCTCCGCGCCGTCCCCGCAGGTCAGCACCGCGCCGGAGTCGGACGCGAACACGCTGAAGCCGTCCCCGGCGCCGACCCTGTGGGCATGGGTTCAAGTACCGGTCTCTGCGGGGTGTTATCGGCTTACTGGTAGGCAGCCGTCCCTGACCTGACCTGGTGATGCCAAGACCCGTCAGTGCGTCCACGCACTGCGGCTGGTGCTGGGGCTTCCTCCAGGACTCGAGGCCCACGTTGAAGTCGGCGCCGGGCCCCTGTTGGCCGGGACCCTGGCCGGGACCCTGGCCGGGATCCTGGCCGGGCCTGCCCCTCCAGTCCACCACGTCCCACGTGAACACCACTTGTTCTGCGGAGGACCAAATCGTGAGTGCCGCAGTGCTCGTTACCTCCTCTGAAGCAGTTACAGGTGTGAGGGCGCTGACCCTGGGTGAGGGCGACGCAGTGGGTCCTGCTGACGGCGAGCTCTCTGAGCGCGGCCCTGGCGGGAAGCGCCACGGGCGTCACGGACACCAGGCGGCCCGAGGCCCGCAGCTCCAGGACGACGCTCCTGGGGACATCCGGGGACGTTTACAAGGGAGGCGCAGACAAGGGAGACGATGGAGAGCGCCTGCGGATGGCAGGGTAGGCCAGCCCGCACGACACACGCGCGCGCGCCTGGATCGATGTTGCCTACCCATCAGGCGCCATCAGGAAGGCCCCGCCCAACCACAATCACCTCGCGCAGGGCCCCTGCGTGCCGTCCAGCGAGTCCGCGTCCGAGGCCAGGTTGGCGTTGGCCTGCAGCGGTGGCAGGAGCTGGTCCTCGATGATGTTGGCGGCAGGCCTGACGCTGGGCTCCGTCTGCAACAGCGATGACAGCAGCCCCCGCGTGCCCGCCGAGTACCTGCGCATGCGCAGCGGGTGTCCGGTCAGTATTTGAACCCACGACACGCAGTTTCCCGAGCCGCAAATCGGAAAACAGATACAACCTGGAGGGCGGCGGTGCATAGTCGGCCGCCACGATCCTCCTGACGAGGGCGGGGAGGCTGGGCGCCGAGAAGGCCCTCCGCAGGGCGAGCAGCTCATACAGGACGCAGCCCAGCGCCCACACGTCCGACTTCTGGTCGTACTGGAGGCCCTCGCACTGAAGCAAGGCATGTCACATGGAACTGAGCCATCATACCGTCCTGTAAACAGCCTGGCGCCATGGTATTGACCATCATCTTAGAGGCGTAAACGAGGTCTTCGTAACCATTTGAACCCTGGTCTGGTAGCGTGTGGAGGTGGTGCTGGAGCAAACTGTCGTTGGCGCGGGCTCGAGTCTCCCTGTGACTGAAAGCTTGGTGGGTTCGATTCCCACAGACGGTTCCACCCATTTGCCAACGCTGATCTTTCGCGTGCAATGATAATCAAATCACCTCGATTACATGATCAGATAGCCAAGACTGCAGAGTCTCTCTCTCTCTCTCTCTCTCTCTCTCTCTCTCTCTCTCTCTCTCTCTCTCTCTCTCTCTCTCTCTCTCTCTCTCTCTCTCTCTCTCTCTCTCTCTCTCTTTTGTGGCTTACCATCTCAGGGCTGAGGTAATAGGGCGTCCCGAGCACGGTCTCTGCCTGCACCTGGGTGCCCATCACCTTGGAGATGCCGAAGTCCCCCACCTTCACAACGTTGTCCTTGGTCAGGAAGATGTTCTCCGTCTTGAGGTCCCTGTGCGGTACAACCATGGTATTTACCTCAACGAGTGACCCTGTTGGGGCGGGGGTGGCTGCCCAGGCTGGCTACCTGTGCAGCACGCTGTGGGCGTGCATGTGGCGGATGGCGGCCACGACCTGGCCGAACAGGGTGAGGGCCCTCCGCGCGGCCAGCAGCTGGGCCAGGGTGCCGCCGCCGGCGAACTCCATCTCCAGCAGCAGGCAGCCGTCGCGCTCCCAGGAGCCCAGGTAGCGGACCACGTTGCGGTGCGACAGCAGCGCCAGCACGCGGGCCTCGTTGAGGGCGCGCACGCGCTCCGTGGCCGACAGTTCCAGTACGGGCACCTGCTTGATGACCACCAGCGCGCCCTCGGGCTCCTTGCGGTACAGGACGGCCGTGCCGAACGCCCCCTTCCCCACGGTCCTCACCTTGACGTAGCGGGTGCCGCCAGCACCGCCCTCACTGCCAACATTTTTCGCTGCCGTCTAAGATTGGTTTGAGACTGGGTTTCGGTGTGCCGTTTCGACGGAATGTCAGGCTATACTCACGCGTCTGGCTGGGGGTCGTCCATGGCGGCGTCCAGCGCTCGATGCCGACTGGCGCCCGGTGGCGAGCAGTGGCGGGTCACCGTGCCCCTCCCCCTCCCACCCCCAGCCAGCCACCTCTACCCCCTCACCGGGGGTGGCTACGAGACCGCGGCGTGTTTTGACCGCGGTGTTCCGTAGCAACACGGTGGGGGTGGGGGGTGGTGAGGATGCCCGTAGCTCTGCAGGCCGCCGGCCGCCCCGCGACTCGCAACTCGGCCGCGAACTTTCAGAAGGCCTAGTCTTTTGACACGAACTCCAAAATATTTTTTTTTAAACGTGCTGCGTTTTACTTAATTTTATTGCCAAGTTTAATGAGCACGCCGGCCTCGGCCCCGCGTGTGATTAAACATCACCTGCTTCCTCGGGACTCTGACCCGCCCCCGACATCAGTTATCAAATATGTGAACGTGCGAATGTCAAATATAAGGAGGAAGTACCAAATACACGGCCTGAACGCACGGCCGAGCGAGGCAGTACCCGGTGGTACCCGGTGCACTCTAACCGGCCGCCAGTGGCAGTACGAGGCGTGAAAAAGAAGAAGGGGGGTGAGTATAGTGTAGAGCGAGCTTGGTGAAGGCATAGAAGATCTTCTCCGTGGTGTGCGCGGTGAACATGGTAGCTTCAAACCAGCAGGCGGTGGGTTATGTTAGGTTTTGCTAGGTTGGGCTAGGTTAGGTTAGGTTCAGATGGGCACCCCGGCGGTGCGCACGAACAGCAGGCAGCCCGACGATCATACCCACCTGCTGCGAAGGACCTGCTGTTTTGACTACGCCTGGACGTGGACATGGGGGTCGCCGAGGTGCTGCCGCTGCTGCTCGCGCCCGCGGCCGTGTTCTACTACCTGCTGCTGCCCGCCGCCGCCCTGGGCTACGCCTACTTCCGCCACTCCCGGCGCCGGCTGTACGAGCTGGCTGACAAGATCCCGGGACCCCGCGGGCTGCCGCTGGTCGGACACGCCTTCCACGCGATGGCCGCCCGATCCGCCAACGGTAAGCTACCCACCCACACACACACCACACACACCCCACACACACACACACACACACACACACACACACACACACACAACACACACACACACACACACACACACACACACACACACACACACACACACACCCACACACACACACACACACACACACACACACACACACACACACGCACGCTCACGTCCACGAAGCACGTAACACTGTTGACGGACGAACATCCCAGTTGGTCCCCCGGGCCGGTGCGGCGCCGGCTGCCCTGGGGGCGACTGGAGTGCTCAGCCCCGCGCCGATGACTGCCTGCAGAAGTGTTCACGACCGTCCTGGGCGTCTCCCAGGAGTACCCGGACGACGCCCCCTTCAAGCTGTGGATCGGCCCCATCCTGTACGTGGCGCTGCAGGACCCGCGCGACATCGAGATGGTCCTGGGCAGCAGCGAGCACCTAAACAAGTCGTACGAGTACAGCTTCTTCCGGCCGTGGTTCGGCGAGGGCCTGCTCGTGTCCACCGGCGACCACTGGCGCTCACACCGCAAACTCATCGTCCCGACCTTCCACCTCAACGTGCTCAAGTCGTTCATCAAGCTGTTCAACGCCAACAGCCGCGGCGTGGTCGAGAAGATGCGCAAGGAAGCGGAGGTGGGCCGCGAGTTCGACGTGCACGACTACATGAGCGAGGCCACCGTGGAGATACTCCTGGAGACGGCCATGGGGGTCAGCAAGAAGGAGCAGCAGTCCGGCTACGAGTACGCAATGGCCGTCATGAAGATGTGCGACATCCTACACAAGCGCCACACCAAGTTCTGGCTGTACCCGGAGACCCTGTTCCGATTCAGCAAGTACTTTGGTGAGCAGACGCGCTTGCTCGAGATCATCCACGGCCTCACCAAGCGCGTCATCCAGAGCAAGAAGGCCGAGTTCTTGAAGGGCGTCCGCGGCCCCCTGGCGCACTACCCCGGCGCGACGGCGGTCCCCGAGACCCCCGAGGACGCCAAGCCGGACACCAAGGCGGAGGACACCGGCATGTCCTTCGGCCAGAGCGCCAACCTCAAGGACGACCTGGACGTCGAGGACAACGACGTCGGCGAGAAGCAGCGCCTCGCCTTCCTGGACATGCTCATCGAGTCCTCTCAGAGCGGGGCGGCCCTCACCGATCACGACATCAAGGAGGAGGTAGACACCATCATGTTCGAGGGCCACGATACGACGGCGGCCGGAAGCTCGTTCTTCCTCTGCATGATGGGCCTGCACCCGGACATCCAGGACAGGGTCATCGAGGAGCTGGACCAGATCTTCGACGGCTCGGACCGGCCCGCCACCTTCCAAGACACTCTCCAGATGAAGTACCTGGAGCGCTGCCTGCTGGAGACCCTGCGCATGTACCCCCCAGTCCCCCTGATCGGCCGCACCCTCAGCCACGACGACCGACTGCGTGAGTTCGATGACCTGAGAAACGCTGCGAGTGCCGCTCTGTCGCTCCCCGTGGCCAAGCCTGTTCTGTTTCTCTCTGACCGGCAGCCAGCATCGGAGCCGTGGCCCCCGCGGGCTGCACCGTCATGATAGCCATAGTCAAGCTGCACCGCAACCCCACCATCTACCCCAACCCGGACGTGTTCAACCCCGACAACTTCCTGCCCGAGCGGTGCGCCAGCCGCAACTACTACTCCTTCATCCCCTTCAGCGCGGGCCCCAGGAGCTGCGTCGGTAAGAACACTAAAACGTAGCCCGCGGCCGCTGGCGCGGTGGTCCGGTTGTGTAAAACACTCTCGAAAACTCTCCCTCCCTGCCAGGCCGCAAGTACGCCGTGCTCAAGCTCAAGATCCTGCTGTCGACCATCCTCCGGAGCTACCGCATCAGGGCCACCGTCCCCGAGAAGGACTGGAAGCTGACGTGCGACGTCATCATGAAGCGGGAGGAGGGTTTCAGGATCTCCCTGGAGCCGCGCAAGAAGAAGGCGAACCTTGGTGACGGGGCCGCTGCCGGCGGTGGAGACTAGTGATATGTCATAACAGTACCAGGAAGACTCGTCTATTCCCCCCCTCCCCCCAGCAACATTCATACTGATGCTTTTTTATGATCCATTAAATGTCACTGACTTCCGTAATTTTGTTACCGTGGGCAAGCACACTCTCATAACGCAAGATTCCGCAACAAATACTGCAGTAATATTCACGTACAAAATATATTGGGTCGAAACGTGTGAAAACAGATAGCAAGCCCAGGAGTTTTTTCTTCATAGGTGTCCTAAGGTGTGTTTTTCTTCACACAATGCACATGGAAAAAAAAACTTCCTAGACACTGGTGGAAAAATTAAGTGATGATGTGGCGGGTCCAAAAACAAGAGCACTCACACTGTTAGAGCTGAATTATGTTCTTCGAGGTGACGCTTCACTACCCGTCTCATAGGCAAACACAGATTCGCTAGCACAGATGGTCGGTGGGTGTAGTCTCTGATCACGGGGTGTCTGCGACGCGACAAGTGTTGATGCAGTTTGAGGTCGACGTCGGAGTATAAAAAGGTGGGTCCGGTTTCTAGACAGTTGCGAGAAGCATCCCAGTCTTCTAACGATAACCACAATGGCCAAGCTCATCCTCATCTCTCTGGCCCTCTGCGCCGTGGTAAGTAGGCAACAGCTGGGCACCTAGTGCACCGCATCTCTGGAACTTCTCCGAAGCTCCGCCTGTTTGAAAACGCGGTTCGTTTTAGGCTCTTCCGGAATACCCTATTAATGTTGGCCGGCATGTTTTTCAGGCTTCGGCCAGCCCCATCCTCTCCCTTGGTGGAGGACTCGGCCTCGGCGGCGGCCTCGGCGGCGGCCTCGGCGGCGGCCTCGGCGGCGGCCTCGGCGGCGGCGTTGCCTCCCTTGTTAACATGCCCCTCCAGGCCGCCAACGCCGGTATCGCCGCTGGCAAGGGTGTCCTCGACGCCGGCCTTGCTGCCACCCACGGAGCTGTCAAAGCTGCCTCTGGTATCGCCCACGCTGGTCTGAACGCCGCCTCTGGTATCGCCGGCGGCGCCCTCGGCGGCGACCTCAGCGTTGCCTCCCTTGTTAACATTCCCCTCCAGGCCGCCAACGCCGGTATCGCCGCTGGCAAGGGTGTCCTCGACGCCGGCCTTGCTGCCACCCACGGAGCTGTCAAAGCTGCCTCTGGTATCGCCCACGCTGGTATGAACGCCGCCTCTGGTATGGCCAACGCTGGTATGAACGCCGCCTCTGGTATGGCCCACGCTGGTATGAACGCCGCCTCTGGTATGGCCCACGCTGGTATGAACGCCGCCTCTGGTATGGCCCACGCTGGTATGAACGCCGCCTCTGGTATGGCCCACGCTGGTATGAACGCCGGCCTCGCCGCCACCCACGGCGCTGCTGGTGCCGCCAAGAACATCATCGACGCTGGTGTTGCCGCCACCAACGGTGTTGTCCACGCTGGTCTTAACGCCGCCCAGCTCGCTGCCAAGAATGGTGCTGATATCGCCGGCGACGCCATGAACTCCGCCACGGGTCTTGCCAACGCTGGTGTGTCCGCCGGTATCGACGCTGCCAACGCTGGTGTGTCCGCCGGTATCGACGCTGATGTGTCCGCCGGTATCGACGCTGATGTGTCCGCCGGTATCGACGCTGATGTGTCCGCCGGTATCGACGCTGCCAACGCTGGTGTGTCCGCCGGTATCGACGCTGCCAACGCTGGTGTGTCCGCCGGTGTCGACGCTGGCAACGCCATGAACTCCGCCGCGGGTCCTGTGTCCCGCCGTGGGTCCGCCCGGGCCGGGGCCGCCCCCTTTGGCGGCAGTCTTGATGCCAACATCAACCTGCCTCTTGCTTAAGGCCGCATGGGCTACTAGCTGGATTAAGCGTCGAAGTGGTGGAATAAATTGAATTTCGGCTCGTATCACAAGTTAAGTTGTGTCATTTGCTTAAGGACTGCCTGAGTACCATGCCGATGGCGGCGCACGCACCATTTTCGTTTCATCCGAGGGGGTATTACTCGCGTTACACTCTACATAGGATGCCCTGTAATGCCACGTAATCGCGGTACAGCAGCCTAATACCACGTAATGTAGCGCAATACCACGAAACGCCGCCTAATACTCGTACACTGAAATTCGAAATGTGTCCTCCTCGCAGAATAACCTATTCCGATTCGATGTCTGAGAGTCGCTTCCATTTACGGGTATAGGATCTCCATTAATTAAAAAGCGTTCAGATTTGTCTGCGAAGTATTTCTATTGAAAAAAATTTTTAAAGTTTATAAAGCAAAAAAACAAACCACGTGCCCGAAAGCTTTTCACATCAAAGATCAGAACCTTCGTCAGTTGCGCGCTCTCTTGAATTGGAATGTGAAGTTAACGCAGACGTACTCGCGATTCTGGTCGTCGAAGAGCAACACTTTAGTCAGCCATATCGTGTTCTCCACAGGCATACCAAACTGCTGCACCGTGTTGGGGTCGATGGCGGCGTTGCGGAAACTGTAGTTGCCCTGCGATAATCCAGACGTGAGGGCGCGTGAGGGGAGCGTAAGGAAAGGAGAGCGTGTTCATGACCCACATTCGAGCACTTACAGCGTGGATCGGACACCTAAACTTCGGAGTGAAGTTTGACAGCCACGTCGTCCACGGCATCTTCTGTGCACCCAGGAGCCCACACCCGCCAACAGGAAACTTCCAGGTGTCGAAGTACTCGCACGTGTTGAACGAGATTGCCTCTGAACAGCGGACCAGCGTAAATTCTACCTGGTGGCAGAGTTTGCGCACAGACGTGTGAAGCCTATCCGTTACATCCCGGTCGCCACCCGTGAGCCACCCACCTTGTTGAGGGCGCGGGCGGAGCGGCTCAGCTCGAAGTCGGCGTGGGAGAGCACCGCGGAGCCGTTCGGGGTGAGCCAGGTCTGGAACCAGGCGACGGCCGTCTTGCCGAGGTCGCACGCGTGGCCATCCAGGACGCGGGAGACGAGGTGGGACTTGCCCGCTGCACTGCGGCCGCACTGCGCACACATTATGAGAAGTGGTTGCGTTTCGCACCAGCAGACGCGATTTCACATAGTTTGGCAAAGTCCCTGCTCACCCCCGCGGGCCGCCACGGCGGGGCCATTGCCACCACTACCAGGAAGAGGGCCAGCTTGGGTGTCATTCCGCAGCGTGTGCCGGCAGCCCTATCGCATTTCTGCGGCCCGGGAATCCGTGTGTCCCCGCATCCGTCCCGGACGGCCGGCAATTACTCTCTGGCAACACGGCAACACCACAAGCGGTCGCTTCCGTCGGCGGACATCAGGGCCTTCGAACCCAGGGGGGGGCAGGGGGGGCTTTGCCCCCCTCAACTTTCAGCCAGGGGGGGGGGGGGGGGGGGGGGGGGGGGGGGGGCAAAGGTCTCCACCAGCTCAATATTAATTTTAAAGCGTATGGATGAAAGAAAATTTGTCCAAGAGCCCCGAGCTTTCGGCTCGCTTCGCTCGCCAAATGATTTATCGGAATTTCCGCCTTCACATCTCCGCAACGTCTTTATTTTAAGGAAAATAGTTGCAAAAAGGGTTTCTTTACCGTTAATAGAATAGATTTACCTCAGAATGCAGTCTGTTATATCGAGCTTGTTGATTGCTTCGCTCGCACATTACCTGGACAGTCCTTCTCATTAGTAACATATGTTCCACATTACATCGTTTCGAAAAAAAAAAAACACCTTAAGAATTTCCCAACAATTTTTCTCGCTCGCTTCGCTCGCGACAATTTCTGTTACGACCCCTACAAGATAGGCAACCATGCGCACTTTTGGGGATTTGCCCCCCCTGGCCGGCAGGCAGGTCGACGGCCCTGGCGGACATTGTGTCGGTCTTGTCGCGCGGTGCGAACGGCGATGGCGTACGTGCGTTTACCGGTACAGCTTCGTTCATAACAATAATTGATGTTAGTTCAGAGTTATGGAAAATTGTTGAGCGCTTGTGCTTCTGCTTAGAAGTTAAGAACGGAACACGAAATATGACGCAGAGGGAGAGGTTTATGTTTGTGAGTGAGTGAGAGTGAGAGAGAGAGAGAGAGAGAGAGAGAGAGAGAGAGAGAGAGAGAGAGAGAGAGAGAGAGAGAGAGAGAGAGAGAGTGTGTGTGTTCACGCGATGTGTCGATAAACGTGATGACCGCTGCAGTGTTTGACACGGTAGTATCCGTGTCAACTGTGTGCCTGCGTCATTAGTAGGGGAAGTGGACGGCGTGGCAGTGACAAATGCCCTTCGGTTGTTCTCGGTTAGTGCATTAAAATATGACGTGCGCACGTATACACCGTGATGGTGTCGGTCATTTGGATCGCGCTGGATTACCGTCCCCTATCCTAAAAGCAAGGGGTCTATGCCAAACGCAGCTGGAAGTAAAACTGATTTTTGCGGGCGAAAATTATTTCGAACAATATGAGTGAATTTGGGACGAAAACTTGTGGGAAGCGGGTGAAGGTGACGGGTGGCAGTGCTTGCCTCAGTTGACTCGGATTCGTGGCCGAGAAGGCTGTCCAAATAGGGTATTCCGGAGTAGAGCTTGACCGGAAACAAGAAGCCGCCAAAGCACTTTAACAGTTTTCTGGTACTCTATTTGGAATAGGCCGAATAGGCCTTAAAAAGTTTTCATGTTTGTTGGTCTTGAGAACGGCACGTGGTATTGATATTTAAACAGCGTTTCTCTCTTTCCCCTCCAGGGTGTTTACACATTCTCCGATGCACCGATTAACTGGACTTTGCCGAACTTCCCCGTCCTGCCCTACGGTCACTGGAGGTTACGAATTATGGCGGTACTGAAGAAGGAGAATAGGATGTGTGCTTTTATGGAAGTCCACACTATTCCAAGGCCAAAGTGAATAAAAAAGCACGTTCCTCTCAAAAATTACGTGATGTTTTTGACGGTTTCGCTCTGCAAATCCTGTCTCATAGAATCAGCGAGATCGATTTTTGAAACCTCCATTGTCGTGACGTGAATCAAAAAATTAATTATGATTCGCTGGAGCTGGCCTGCAGTGTCTCATCGTGCGAGCTATCAGTGTCGTGACTTACTCTATAAACCAAATCGTGCACAGGCGTACTGGCTTCTAGGCGGCAGTGACCATAAAACTTTGACGCAGTTCTGCCAGTCCTACAAACACCCGAACGGCCGCCGATCAGCTGCCATGTCTCGCTTCCTCGTGCTCCTCGGGCTCACGGTCGCGCTGGCTGCACTCGGCTCCGCTAAGATTTGGCGTTGCTGCGATCTGGCACGCATTCTCCTACAAAAGTGAGTATCGTCAAATCGTGTTGGGGCGCGTGGCAACGCCCCTCACGTCCTCACATCCTCGCGCCGCGTCGTGATGCGCACGGTGGGTCTGTCAAGTTAGCAACGCGCGTATCTGGGTGCGTGCGAGTGAGAACATAGCCACGGAGTTGGCTCTTTCCAAACCGCAAATTATGGTTTGAAAACTGATAAGTGGAAGCTGGCAGCAGCTACTGGGCCACAATGGTGACCGCAGCGTAGCGGGCACCCTAGCCACTGTCGTCTAGCAGGGCAGAACACCAGATACAATGGCAGCTGAGGGTGCCCCTGAACTTTTTTGGACCCCTCCTATCGACCTATATAAATCGAATCAAAATCCGGAACATTTCACTTCTTGCACACACGATCGCTCGCACGTGCGTCCCTAACTTTACAAACTCTAACCGTCCACCGCCCCTCGTTCGCCAGGTACCACATCCCGCGTAAGCAACTCGACACATGGCTCTGCATCGCCTACCGCGAGTCCCGCTACAACTCGTCGCACATCAACGTGTACAACACGGACGGCTCCAAGGACTACGGCATCTTCCAGATCAACAACCGGTGGTGGTGCAGCAACAGGGAGTCGCCCGCGCCCAACCAGAACCTGTGCAACGTGCCGTGCCACAGAGTGCTCCATAATATGGACGAGACCGTCAAGTGCATCAAGACCATGTACGCCAAGTCGCGTAACACGTGGGAGCCCTGGATCACGTACCCGTACTGCCAGAAGATGGACATGACGCAGTTCAGCAAGGGCTGCAACCTGAAGCGGCGCTACCGGGGGCGTTATTAGGGGTGGGTAGGCAGGGGCGGATCTGGCAGCGGCTTGAGGGGGGGGGGGGGGGGGGCAATGTCCCGCTTTTTGCCTATTTGCAGGCGGAAAATTTATGCCGGTAGCCTACATTTCCGGGGAGCAAAAGGCATGTTGCCCCCCCCCCCCTAAATCCGCCCTTGCCTGAAGGTAGGCAACCAGTAGAGCTTATCCCCCCTGAAGGTAGGCAACCAGTAGAGCTTATCCCCCCTGAAGGTAGGCAACCAGTAGAGCTTATTCCCCCTGAAGGTAGGCAACACGTAAAGCCCTTTCTCGGTTCGTTTCTTCGCCCCTGGGCGCTACTACCACAGGCAGCGCCTGTGTCCCAGTGACCTCTCCGTCCGCCACGTGGGAGTGTGTCTATTGCCTAGAGTGTCTATTGCCTACCCTCATTCCCGTTCACACTCCAACGTTATCTGCTTTGTAAGTGCAAGTTCTTTCTATGAGTATGCTCTGCCAAAATAAAGGTCGCAGGACTGAATCGCTTTGAGTCTTGAGTCAATTTTCGGGCACTGAAGGCCGCCGACCGCAGGACCATCGACCTGGACGTGTGTACCGTGGGCTCTGCGACTCAACCTGAGGGGTACAGTTGGAGCGAGCTGCAGACCGATGTTGTTTCCAATGACTCGCGTACTTTCCGACGATTTGACAAGAATACGTCTCTTCTCCACGAAACCCTGTTTACTAATTCCCAACAACACCACTCCCCCGAAATTAATTCTTGTAATATATCGTCGTAATTTACTTAAAATTTTAATTTTCGTAAAAATAAAATGCTGCTACATATGTTATGGAGTAAATGTAGGAAGTTCCTATCACTGTTTTTCAATCAGATGTCAGCACTGTTGGTGTTTGTTTTCGATCGGCAACTAGGCCAGGAGAGGGCACAAGTCCAGAGAAATGGCTCGATTAAACTTGGAAATCGCGAAAGCATCCTGTACTCTGACACCTCTAGATAAGGCGATACGGCCGAGCAGAAAATAAACAACCGACGCGCATCTCGAGTCTGCAAACAGGAGGACGAACACGCGCCAGCAAAGAATTTTTTTAAAAAAGAAGGAGATATCAATGAATGCGATATCTTATATTAGAATGGCGAAGTGGGGAGACGCCGACACCGGCAGACACCGCGCCGCACCGGAGCATGTCTCATGCCATTGTCTTTAGTCGACACGCGGAATCGCCGCGAGGACGACGACCGACTGCGGAAAACCGATTATTGATAGCGTCTTCGTCGGCCGAAGCCCAGCAACGTTGCGTGTGGCGCCGCCCGCCCTGCCGCCCGCCCTGCCGCCCGCCGCTCGCTGCCGCGGCTGCGCATAAAAGCCGAGTCCGTCTGGCCACGACACTGGCGCTGCGCTCGCTGCCGGCGCCTCGCCTCCGCAGACACCAGGCGGTGCGCCGTGGACGACATCATGATGCTGGCGGTGGTGTGCGCGTGCGCCCTGACCGTGTGGCCGGGGCCGGCGGCGGGACATGGTCAGTAGAGTGATGCGCATTACTTGCAGAGGCCGACCTGTAGCGACCACCGCAGTAATGTTGGCGGTTCTCTGCCGTCCGCACAGAATGCCAGGATTCCCTGCTGTTTTCCGTGCTCGGCGACTGCGACGGTGCCTCTGCCTCCGCCGTGCGCGACTACTTCGAGCTCGCGGACGACGACGCTGACGTGGCCGGCGAAGTGCTGGGCGACGCGCTGCTCACCGTCAGCGACGTGGACGGGTCGTCGCTACTCCGGACGCACGGCGTCGACGACGCGGCCGCGCTGCCGCCGCCCCTGCTGGCCGTCATCGGCGTGCCGCCGCCGCCGTCGTCCCCCGTCGACGGCGCGCTGCTCAACGTGCTGCTGGCCGTCAACGGCCTGGACCACTCGCTGCTCGCCCTCAGCAGGGTGGACGACACGCTCCTGGCTGGGGTGGCCGGCGGCCGCGGCCCGAGCTGCGGCGCGCACCAGTGCCGCCAGCAGTGCATGCGCCACAGCTGCTCCGGGGGCTACTGCGACCGCGCCGACAGGTGCCGCTGTTTTTGTTAGGGGGAGATGAGACCGATCCCGTGAACTGGACAGGAACTCTGCCGCTGGAGCTGGAAGCTCTGCCGCTCAGCGGCGAACTCTGAGCAGAGACCGGTCAGCAGGACGGCAGCGGTCGGCCGTGGTGGTTGTTGTGATAGCGAGGGCATTCATCTCAAACAAACTTCTCATCTCAGCGGAGGTCTCAAGACAGCAAAGTATGATGGCCGAGGCAAATGTCCGCGGGAGTGACCGCGGGAGGCAGTGAACTGAAATTGGTACCGTGGCCGCGGCGTCACTCTCGTCACAACGACATGTTGCGTGCGCTGGGTGAGATTCCCGCAAGGCTACTCCTACAGACTGATTAGGTAACTTGAATTGCTTTACGTACGTCGGAAAGCATACTGAATATTTAAGTATTATTTAATAGCGCTTGTAATCAATCAAGTTCTACTTATTATGTTATTTTTTTCACTTATTCAATAAAAAAAATTACCCTCTACTGTTGAAATTTCGACAGATTTTTCAAATGCCTTTTGATGACGCCTGCTAGATAATCAAGACACGCATGGAGAACGCTTTACCGTTCTAGGACAGGCTCGTTCTTTGGGGCTGTTCAGTTACCACGTGGACACTTAGAGGGGAAGCGGGGTTCACAAAATGTCCACAACTGACCTGCCCGGAGACTAGAGTAACTTGCTGTATGTATAGCAGCAGCGCGAGCCAGAAAACGCCGTTGACCACTAGCGCCATCTCTCGGAGCCAACGGACGGTGCTGCTCTCTGCGGGACAACAGTGGATAAACTATCAATAGCGCACTGTTCCCTGCCATCGTAACTCCGTAGCGTAGTGGGCTAGCGGACCGGTCGACGACCGCAAGGCCCGGGGTTCAACTCTTTGCCGGAGTAAAAATTTTTCTGAAGTCTGCCGACCGAGGATGGTGGGTAAAATATATCAAAGGAACGTGTTCAAAGTGTGTTGTCTGAGTGACCGCGGACGTTGGGCCGCGGACATTCCCCGGAGGTTGAATACACTGTTGAGGAGCAGTGGTTCGACGCCCGAGCAGGGGAATGGTGCTTGCCAAGACTCGGCAGAAGTTAAATGTAGTGGCCTAGGGTTCGGCCTTCTACATTTTTCAAGCGTAAGGCCTCGGAATCTGGAGTATTCGGGCAACACCTACTTGGATACATGGCGTAGAAGAGTAGAGTACAATCGGCTTCGGCCGTGTACGATCTGGGCATCCTACCTCCCTCTCAATCCGCGAGGGAGTGGCTTTAGGGCCACAGACCAACTGGCTGGTCGAAGGGGGCTGACTCCTGAAATCTAGTCAGCGGAAGGGGCGATGTTGGCCGTTGCGGAAGCCTGCCTACCAAGGTGGCTGCGTCGTGCCTGTGTCTTAGCGGCGGTCAACTCCTGGTACACCGGTTCCCATCCGAACACCGAAGTTAAGCAGGAACGGTTCCGGACGGAAGTCTGGGACGAGGTAGGACCCACCCATTTTTGCCGTTTTTTGTTGTCGTTGTATTTTTTATTTGCAGGGTCTGAATCTTGAGGATTCCATATACTTTTGAATTTAAAAGAAAAATTGAAATGAAACGCTTTCTACCGATTAATAGAGAAAAGAGGTAAACCGCGAAAAAACAAATTCGATCAATAGTGCATGAGTGTAACGAGCTCATCACTTTAAAAAAAAAATCAAAACTTTTCATCATTTGATTTCACCTATCCGCTCCTCATATTTTTTTCGGACTTAGCCGCTGGCACTCCTCTAGACCGATACGAACAAAGGTACATTTGTTGACTCGAGGCGGCGCCTTATCCCAAGACAAACTACCGCCCATCTACGTTTTCTAAAACGGCTGGAAACGAGATTTTATTTTAACTTTTCAAAATGTCTTATGTTATTTTCAAATCTAAATCAACAACTGATCAAAATGTCGCGTTAACGTCTTAACGGACAGGGCGAGTGCAATACTCGTTCTTTTTTGTTTCTACGTCGTAGCAGTAGTAGTAGTAGTAATCAAAGAACGAGTAAAAACGGATGCATTGGGCAATTTAAATTAATTAGCACATCTTCAGTAATAAACAAGATAAGAAACATAGAGAACTCGATAGGGTGATTCTTTTTTTGTTCTCACTGAGCTCTGCGCAATGTGTGTCAAGTGGGTTGCAGCGGTCCATCTATTTCGTAGCTAGTCACTCCGGTCGGTCGGTACTCAACAGCTACATCTAACCATTAGTTAATCCTGGTGAATTTATTTACATTGTCAAAATAACATCAAGTGTTGGTCTACAATCGTATGTTAACACAGTGCATCACACCAGTGATGAGCTAGCAGCATGAATGCAACAGGCACTTAGATCTCGATTCCCTCCGCCGCTAGCATATCCTTGTACTTTTTCTCGTAGGTTCCGTCCGGGTCGAACTTTGCCTTGAGCACGTTGTACGACTCCCTGTCGTTGGCCAGTAAATAGCGGAGGACCTTCCCCGCGATCTCCTTCTGCTTGTCTGTGCACTTACTGCATCCGTTGCCAAGTGCGTCGGGTACAAATTCTGTGGGCAGACAGGAGATTTAGAGAGAGAGATTTAGAGAGAGAGAGAGAGAGAGAGAGAGAGATTTAGAGAGAGAGAGATTTAGAGAGAGAGAGAGAGAGAGAGAGAGAGAGAGAGAGAGAGAGAGAGAGAGAGAGAGAGAGAGAGAGAGAGAGAGAGAGAGAGAGAGAGAGAGAGAGAGAGAGAGAGAGAGAGAGAGAGAGATTCTTAGTGCACCAGAGCACCACCGCGTGCGACGACGCCGAGCGCCTGCAAGAGCTAGGGTAGGCCAGCCCGCACGACACGCGTGCGTGGAAAAGTAGGGTTTGCATACCTACCAGGCGCTATGCGCAGTAAGGTATGGGCAAAGTAGGTTGAGATAATTTCACGGACTGGAGGCGTTTTGAACTAACTCACTTTTGAGCAGCTCTGCGTCTGAGGTGCACTTGGCGCCCGGCTTGTCCATGATGCAGTCGAAGTATCTCTTGTAGAGACGTTTGTTGCTGAAGACCTCCTCCACGTTGATGTTGTCGAACTTGTCCGTGTACTTCTCGTCGGGCCGGGGGACGGCGGCCGTGAAGACGGCCAGGGTGGCGGCGACCAGCAGGCAGAGAACGAGCTTGGCCATGGCGACGGTCGAGGCGTGACTGCGAGGTGACACTGCACAGCGAACCCCCCGCTCCCCTATATATGCAGTGGCCATAGTCCAGCACTATTGAGCAGTACAGTGCCGACAACCCCGCCAAAAAAGGGGGTAAATGAGATGCTGTGACGTGGCCGCCACGCGTGGACCGTGGCGGAGAGGTGTCACCCGACGGCGTGAACGTTGCACCTGCTGTGCTGCTGCACCCGTGCACCATGCTCTCTGACTCACCACTGCGCACGTCCCGAAAATTAAATAACGAGATGCAAGGTCAGAATTGGCAGCCGGTCTGCGTTTCCACGGCGGCGGGGACAGGGGGACACTCCGTTCTGGAAGCATTATTGCGGCTGTTTCCTGCCCTGGGGCCGCCCAGCCCAGCCACTGTACCGCAGCGCCGCTATGGCGGCCATGGCCGCCTCGGAGTCTGACAGCGTCATCGACACCAAAGGGTGACAGCAGCGGAGAGGCCGTGCGCTTGTTTTCGTGTCTTTTAAATTTTTTTTTAAAGCGACTTTTTAACGATTCTTTTTTGCTTCAGAGGTTCTTCGGTCGGTTTAGCCAAGTCTAACCCTACTCTGTCGGTTACGGACATCACGCAAGAAGAGTGAGTCATACTTTTGTTTTTGTTGCATCTGTAATCTGCAGACCACTTTATTCAGTGATTGTGATTGTAGTGGATCTGAATTAGTCACTGGGGAGGACCGCGATGGGAGGCCATCATCACAGCAGTAAGTAGTAACCGTTTCGTATCTATTCCCGCCCGAATGCCAAGTTGCGAGACCTACGAAGAACGTCTCCCCAAAACGAAACGCGCTGTTGTCGACAGACCCAGTGTGGGAGAGGGAGGGGGAGGGTTGTCCCGCGGCGCCAAGAGTCTGGTCTGGCAGCACCACTCATCAGGGTCCTCGCTGGTGGTGCGGAGGCCGACAGCGATTGCCCTCAAGGCCTCCAAGTTGGTACCTTGGCGCGGGTTACTAGGACGGATGTCTCCACCGCTGTAACCCTCGTGCTCGTGTCCTTCAGGAGCAGGATGACGCTGGCGACGGTCGGCCAGGACGCCATCCGCGGCCCCAGCAGGTGGTCGGAGAGCGAGGACTACTGGGACTCGTCCTCGACCGGGTAAGAGGAGGAAGGTGGTGGACACGAAGCCGACGCCGTGAGGGTAGGCCACCTGTCTGACCGCGCCGTGGCCGCGGCAGCAGGCAGCAGCGGCAGCTGCAGCGGCAGCGGAGCACCCACTCCTTGGGGGCCACGGCGGTAGCGGCGGTAGCGGCAGAGGCAGAGGCAGGCCGGAGCCAGGGCCACAGCTGGACTAGCGACCGGTAAATCGCGTGTTCGCCGTGCACCCGAAAAAAATATCAATGATTATTGACTGTGTGGGTCAGGCCGCCGACGTCGCTGACGGCGCAGACGTCGCCGCGGGAGAAGATCCCCGCCGGCTTGGCGCAGCTGCTGCGGGAACTGCCCGAGCCACGCGAGCTCGCCCCGCTGGTCCGCTACGTCGTCATCTCGGCCGACACGTCGTTTAGGAAGATCGGCCAGCACTTGAAGTCCGCGATCAAAATGCAGCGCGTGGGGGGCGTGCCCTCTCCCCACGTCACCAGCTCGGCCCGGGTAAGTGGCGGCGGTCGGTCCTGTCGGTGTCCGCCCCCGTGACCAGCACGTCGGCGACCCCGGTGACACCCTGCGCCTGCCCTAGGTGCAGCTCGGCCGACAGCGGAGGGATGCTGGCAAGGGCCCGGTGCAGCACCTGCCCACCTACTGGCTGGGGCCCAGGGAGGTCCCCAGCTGGCGATGCGCCCGGGCCCTCATGCAGGACGTCCTGGGCGAGGGGCTGAGGGGTGTCCGCTACAGTAGCTTCCTGGCGGAGAACGGCAGCCGCATCCTGGCCGCGGCCATCGTGCAGCGCTTCAAGAAGCCCTCCCTCGAGAGGTACGCTCGGGCTGCGGGGTTCGAATACCGCGACACTGAAAAAAATTTGGGTTGGAAATTTCCAAACAGTTTGTGCTGCAATTTTTTCTATCATTCTGTTGGAAATTTCTAACAATTGTTTTCGAAATTCCAAGAATTTTTTTGACTTTTCCGAAGATTAAAGAACTGGGTTTTATTTTACGATCATTTGTTCTCTAGTAGGACAATCTCCTAAAATGTAAGAATTTCGGGTTTCTAAATTGTCACGAAAAGTTTGTGAAAATCCTCAACAATTCGTGCTGCAAATTTTCCTTTCAACTTGTTAGAAATTTCCAACGAAATTTTTTACAGTGGATCGCGGCGGGTTGTAAGAGAAGTAGCGCCCCTCCCCTCCAGTCCCCTCCCCGTCCAGGTATCGACTCGTGGCCCAGGTGCGCATCGCCCAGAAGCTGAATCAAGGCATGGCCATGTTCGTGGCGTGTCTTTGGGACCACAACTTGGACCGCTTCGCGCTCGCGCAGTTCGAGAACTCGACGCTCGCGGCGCAGGCCATCCTCTTCATGGTGTACACGGACTGAGGAGGCGCTGGCGGCTGTGTCGTGCTCACGATACCCGGTCGTGTTGGTTTTTAGGGGCCAAAACAAGTGCAATGACAGGAAAACGTTCCTTTTATTGCAAGGCACAAAGTATTTTGACAAACATTGGCGCAAACAGTTCGTGGGGGTACGATCCGAATTTGACAGCAAGCTAGAATCTTCAAAACCGGCACACGCAGAGAATGAGTGGTACATAAGGACCCTGTAAATACTACATTTTTGGTAGAGGCAATGGGGCGATCCCAAGACGAGAAGCACGGCGTTGTGATGGGCATCTTTCCCCTATTCCATATGATTAGTTTAAAGTAAGAGATCCGTCAATAAATGTGGGGTTTAAATACGCCATCTTTTTTAAACTTGAAAATCGACACTTCGTTTCCATTCTAAAAGGAGCGGGTATTTGGACTAATCACATGGAATAGGTCACCATCGCTCATACACATTTGATTCGCTGGCAGCTGGCGGGCTCAAGATCTAAAATTCGAAAGGACACAGAGCAACAAATTTCTGCTATGCACGGATTTATTTGTAAAAACGTGCTCTAAGTACTGAGCCGATCATTGCACCCAGAGAAACGAATTCTTGATTCAAGCCGAGAACAGCATATTCTTAAAGCATTTAAGAATATAATTCTTGACCCAAGAATTTTTCTTGATTTAACTCTAAGATTGGCTTGATTCAAGAAAAAAGCATGCTTGAATGCTTTTAGCCTAAGAATCTGTTTCTCTGGGCGTGAACACATCAAAACGCACGGCATTTTTATTTTATTTGAAAATGGACTAGCGTGCTGTTCCCGTGAGAACAATGCCGTCTTGGTGGCCTATGTATATGACCTGGGAGGTGGGCGTCAGCTACTTTTGCGGATACAATTTCTAAGTCTTTCGCCGTGCTCGGAGTCGGCACCGGGTCGTACCGCCTTCGCTCTTGCTGATGAATTCATTACTATCACTGGCCACATGTGTAACGTCTAGCTAGCAGAACACAGAGTGACTTACGATGATCATAGATGCGAATCCTATCTAAAATATAATAAATACATATATTCTAAATCTTAAAATGGCTTCGTTAGTCAACAAGGACGTTGCTTCCTTCATATTTGAATGTTCGTCCTACATACACTCCACTATATATATATACATAAAAACAGTCTTACAAGTTGAAAGTGGACACCCTGCTACTTCATATTTCAAAGATATGTACACACTATGAACAATAACTAACAAGTTGAGTGGATCGCAGCACGGAGTGACCGACATCAACACGAAAAACATTACAGAGAAGAGAGAACCCTGTAGTCAACAAACTTACCAGACTAAATGAACAAACAATCAGACAAACAAACACAATGTACAGATAAATGTATTTTAAATATTCCTATCTACAATTTTCACAAAACTACCAGGTACTCAATGTTCACGGCCCCACGCATTTTAAACGTCCAGAACAAGGGGGCTAGCAACCAGCCTTCAGGCGCCTCCAGGGTCCCGACAGGGAATCTTCGTCCTCTATTCTCAGTCCACTTTTTGCACCACTGAATATCCACACTAACGAGGCGAGGGGTTGACGAGGCGATCTGGTGGGCTCGAGGCTGGAGCGGATGGGGGTGTCGGCGGGGTATCGACGCTACCGGTGCTCTTTCTCCTCGCCCGAGAAGGTGATGTAGTAGGGCGACTGCTGTGGATAGCAGTTTGTGGGCGTCTGCGGGGGCCTGCCCAGCGACGCGTACGACGTCCGCCTCGGTGTGACGGGGCCGAGGGACGGCGCCAGAGACGGCGCCAGGGACGGCGCCATCGGGGACATGCCGTGGCCGTGACCGTGGCCGGGGTGCATCTTGTGCTGCGGGGGCAGCGTGGCGGTGGCGTAGCCATGCGCCGCATACGGGGACAGATACAGCGGCGGAGGACCTGGCGGAGGAAAAGGGGCGGGGTGAGAAAATGGGGTGACGGCCGCCGGTTCGAGCCGCGTCAGTCTGTTGATGTCCGCCTTACCGTACTCGGCTGCCTGCATGACGGAGTGGCGGTGGTTGTGCTGAGCTGCCGCCGCCGCCGCCGCAGCTGCCATGGGGCCCGGCAGGGGGCCCGCGGCCATGGGCCCGCCGCGGTACTGGTTGCTGGTAAGCCTGAGACGCACGATGCATATCACGATCACCAGGATGGCGATGAAGGCCACGACGCCGCCGACGATGCCGATGATGAGGGTGTCATCGTTGCTGACGACGGCGGCCCCCGCCGCACCCACGGCCGGCCTGGGGCTCATCATGGTGGCCCCCGCGGCCTTGTGGTGGGGCCGCGGCGTGGTGGGCGGCAGCGACCAGATGATGTCCGGCTCCGTCGTGGCCTGGCCCGGCGCCGGCCTGCCGTGGTGGCGCCCCCCGTGGTGCTGGTGCTTGGTCAGCATGGTGATGATGGGCGTGCTCGTGGTCGTCGGGGTGGCCGCCGTGGTCGTTGTCGTGGTGGTCTGCTGGTGCGTGCGGTGCGGGTCGCACGTCAGGTCGTCGTCGCCCACCTCCACCAGGAGGCGGCCGGCCATCGACGGCGGGCTCTGGCAGCGGAGATCTCCCATGCCGGAGGCTAGGAAATGAAAGTAGGGTTTTAGTGGGGATCCGTGAGGCCTGCGGTGTCCGCACGGCCTCGGCACGGCCTCGGCACGGCCACGGTCCGTACTCCGTACCTGGCAGCCAGCGGCGGAGGGCGCGGGCGGCGCAGTCGCAGTGCAGCGGGTTGGTGGCGAGCCCCTCCAGCTTGTACAGGCCGCGGCGGTCGTCCAGGGCGGCCAGCAGCTGCGGCGACAGCGTGGGCAGCTTGGCGCGGGACACGTCCACGACGAGGCGGCACGACCGGGGCAGCGGGAAGAAGAGCGCGGGCGGCAGCGCGGCCAGGGAGGTGTCCGTCAGCAGCAGGCGAACCCGGCCGGCCTGGGGCGGGGGCAGAGGAAACGAACATAGAGTGACAGAGTGACGGGGGCGGGCCGGGGCGGGGACCCAACCCCATGACCACGACCACGACGCTCACCTTGAGGCCGGCGAGCGCGCTGGACGACAGGCTGCGCACGCGTGCACCGTGCAGGCCCAGCTCCTGCAGGCGCGGCTGTAGCGCGGGGGCGAGCGTGTCCCCGCCCACCGTGGGGTCCTTGAGCTCGAGCCGGAGCACGGTGAGGAAGGGCAGCGACTTGAGCAGCCCCACCGCGTCCAGGTAGCCGAGGCGGGGGAAGCCGGACGCGTGCAGCGAGGACAGAGAGGACAGCCCCGACAGCGCGGACCGCTCCAGCCGCGACAGCACCGGCAGGGCGTTCAGGTTGAGGTGGCGCAGCCCGCTCAGCCCGTCCAGGTCTCCTGAGCGCAGGGCGCAGGGGGCGGTAACAGACCAGGGGTAAATACCTTTGCGTGATTTGGGTGAACGCCCTTATAAAGTTGAGTTCACTTGGTTGAACAGTTTATGGCGGTTTGGAGATTTAAAAAAAGTTTTTTTTTTTGTGTGTGAATATTTTCTAGTAAGTTGAGCTTGATTTTTTTTTCTCACCCTGCACAATGGAAGGTATGGGGTTGGAGGACACGTCCAGCGTCTGCAGGTGCTTGAGCTGCATCCACACCCGGGGGAAGGTGGCCAGCTGGTTGTGCGACAGGTCCAGCATCTCCATCAGCGTGGGCCTCGCGACTACCTGCGGTCGACGGGACGGGGGAGATATGAGAGGCCGATCCAAACCAGAACGGACAAGTAGTGCAATGCGACGAGGCGTGACGGGATCCGGGACGTACCTCTCTGCCGAAGTGCGTGATGTTGTTGTGGGAGAGGTTCAGCGACCGGAGGAAGGGTGTCTCGAGCTGTGTCAGGCTCTGGATGCCAGTGCCAGCCATGTTCAGCTCGCGAACCTAGACGCCCAACAGGAAACACCAATAGGGGTTGACATGCAAGGAAAGAGCTTAGGCTCACTCCAAAAAAAAAGTGGGATGGACGCAGTGACTCATGACACTACTCACGGTCTTGGGCTCGGCCAGCACGTTGGCGATGGCCTCCTGGCTGAGCGGGTTGAAGCTCAGGTCCAGCCGCTTGATGTTGACCATGATGGTGTCGTCGGCGGGGATGTCAACGAGCCGGTTGTTGCTCAGGTCCACCGAGGACAGGAAGAAGTACTGGCGCTGCAGCGTGGCGAGCGGGGCCACCTCGAACTGGTTGCGGGCCAGGTTGATGTTGTCCAGGATGTGCACGCGGCCGCGCTCGAACAGCGCGTCGGGCAGCTCGGCCAGGAGGTTGGCCTCCAGGTCCAGCAGCTCGATGCGGCACAAGCCCTCGAAGGTGCGCTCAGATAGCCGCTCCAGGCGGTTGCCGGCCAGCCGCACCACCTGCAGCTGCGTCGAGTTGTGGAAGGCCGTCTCGCTGAGCGCCTCCAGCTGGTTGTGCGACAGGTCCAGCTCGCGGAGCCGGGGCAGCCGCGCGAAGTCCATGTCGTCCACCGCCTTGAGGAGGTTGCCGCCGAGGTCCACCTCCTCCAGGTACCTGCGCCGCAGAACACACCCATTTTTGCCAGTTTCCGACGACGGCGTTGGCGGCATCTCGAGAATCAATTACCGCCGCTGGCCGACAGGTAGGGGCAGTGCGGGCCGGGCCGGGCCGGGCGTGCCGGCTCGTAAAGCTCGGCTCCGTACTCCCGGCTCCGCGGCACGGCCACGGCCACGGCCCCGACACAGCCCCGAGCCGCTGATTGGCTGAGCAGCAGGAATGCAGCTCTCCGCACGGTGCGGTGCGGTGCGCGCCCAGGGAGCTGGGAGCCCCACAGCCCTACAGCCCTACAGCCCGGGGGCACAGGCATAGGCACGCCAGCGCCAGCAGGCCGCACTGGCTGCGGTCGGACGGCGGCTAGACGTCCAGCGCAGCCCAGCGCAGCGTCCTGCCTACCGATCCCGCAACAGCTTGTTAGCCGGCCGGGCCGGGCAGGGCAGGGCCGGACATCGCCGGGGGCCTCCGCTCCGCCCGGCCCAGCCCGGCTCGGCCGCGACACTCTACTTTCCTCGGCGGTACTCACCGCAGTCCGCTGAGCAGCTCCCCGGGGAAGAAGGTGAGCTTGTTCTGCCCGAGGAGCAGCCGCCGCAGCCGGGGGTGCGCGCGGAACGAATTGGGGAACAGGTAGCCGAGCTGGTTGGCGGACAGGTCCAGTTCCCGCAGCGCGGAGCCCGAGCCGTCCGTGCCGTCCGGCCCGGCCTCCAGCACCTCGCCGCGGAACGCCTGCAGCTTGTTCCGCGACAGGTTGAGCCGGCGCAGAGACGGTAGCCCCGTGAACGCGCCCGCGCGGATGTTGGCCAGCTGGTTCCCGGAGAGGTCCACCTGAGGGGAAATCCAAAAGGTCATGAAGCATGAAGTCCACAATGTGTAATTACAAAAACTAAAATTCAAACTAATTCAAAAAGTTCGTCAAAAATTTAAACTCCAATTTTTTTTAAGTCACAAAAACGAAAGATGACTACGCTGCATACCGAGGTGAGGTTGACGAGGCTGGCGAAGGCGCCCTCGGGCAGCTCCTGCAGGCCGTTGCCGGCCAGCGAGACGCTCTCCAGGTCAGCGGCGCGGTGCAGCAGGTCGGCGCTGAAGGCGCGCAGGCCGACGCGGCTCAGGTCCAGGACGCGCAGGCGGGACAGCCCTGTCAGGAGGCCCCCCGTCGGCGAGGGCGCGAGCAGGGGGTTCCCGGACAAGTCGAGCACCTCGAGGGCGGGCAGCGCCGACAGCGGGGACCGGCCTAGGCCCTGCAGCTGGTTGTCGGACAGGTCCAGCACCCGGAGCTTGCGCAGGGCGAGCGGGCCGCCCGCCAGGCTGGCGATCCTGTTGGCGGACAGGTCCAGCTCCTCCAGCGTGTCCTCCAGTCCGACCAGCGCGGACGCGTCCAGCGCCAGCAGCAGGTTGGCGGACAGGTCCAGGCGCCGCAGCCGGGTGAAGTCGCGGAAGGCGGCGGGCGACAGCTCCCGGATCACGTTCCTGGCCAGGCCCAGGTCGCTGGCGCGCTCTGACACGGCCCGCAGCAGGTCCGCGCTCACCACGGCCAGCCGGTTGTAGTCCAGGGCCAAGGTGCGCAGCCGCGGCAGCCGGCCCAGCGCGGACGCGGGCACGGCCAGGATGTTGTTGTCCCGCAGGCGGAGCGTCTCGAGCGCGTCCAGGCCCTCGAAGGCGTCGTCCTCCACGGTCCGCAGCGCGTTCACGCTCAGGTCCAGCAGCCGCAGCGCCCGCAGCCCGCGGAACGTCCCCGGCGCGATGTTGCCGATGTTGTTGCCGCTCAGGTCCAGGGACTCGAGCTGCGTCTGCGAGCGCAGGGCCTCGTTGTCCAGCCTCTGGATCAGGTTGGCGGACATGTTCAGCTGCCTCAGCTTACTCAGGTCCTTGAAGGCGACGGCCGGCACCTCCCGCAGGAAGTTCTGCGACAGGTCCAGCACCTCCACGGCGACAGCACCTGCGCCGAGATTCATACAGTTTTTAACACAGTACTCTCACTGTGCTGGCAGGGACGTTTAATTTCGGGGGCCCAGTCTCACCCTCGAAGACGTCGCTGTTGAGCTTGGTTATCCTGTTGTGGCAGAGGTTGAGCTCCTGCAGCCGGCCGAGGCCGCCTAGAGCGCTGCCCTCCAGGGTGCCGATCGTGTTGTAGCTCAGGTCCAGCCGCGTCAGTTGCTGCAGGCCGTCCAGCGCGCCCCCGCGGATCAGCCCTGAGGTGCGAACCACATTCATTAAAAACGAAATACAAAATTGAAAAGTTTTTCTAGTTTTTTTCCCAAGTTTTTTTCCGAGGTCTTTTTTTTAAATTTATTTTTCGCGGAGCGAGCGGGCGGGCATTAGCGAACCGCGAGGCGAAGCGCTATCAGCGACCGAAATTTTTTTTGTCCGTTCGTCACCGGCTGACGCCCAGCCAGCGGTCAGCCAGCGTGGTCAGCAGTAGGATCAGACTGGATGGTCAGTCTTTCATGAGTGAGAAAAAAAGCCTCATGGCATGTTTGACCGCTGTTGACAAAACCTATGTCGTCCCGGCTTCCGCCAGGACCCCTGCCTTCAACTTCGGTGATCTTACGGGAACCGGTGCTTTACGGCTGCTAGTTGGCCCCGGGACACAGCACTTGAACCCGCTACCCGGCTTGCGCCGGACGGATCTCCCGGCAACCCCTAGCCCGCGCCTATGCGCGAGGCCCCCTCCGCTAACCACGGCCTCCGGGACTCCATCATACTGTAGTGCCCTTCAACCGCAGTCTGGTTTGGCCCCACTCATCGTGGGAGTCCGCCCCTGCGAAGATTTGGAGGACATAGGTTCCCTTCGTACACGGCCGAAGCCGCTGTACTCTACTCGCTACGTACCGAGTAGCGGCATGTCCGCACCTGCCAGATTCAGAGAGAGGAAAACAGAAGCTTCGAACCCTAGAAGCTCTGTACATCCCCCGAGTCTCCCCCCTGGATTTCTCCAGAGGCACAGAACGCCCCCCCGGGCGGGACCCTCGAATCTAGGGAATTGAACCCTAGACCCTCGGGACCGGGGGTTTGTGCCGGCGGCGCCTTAGCCCGCACGGTCGCTTGGACAGCCATACCTGTGCCGCGTTCGGAAGTATTCTCTAGCCACTGTCGTCTGAGCTGTGTCACAAGAAAAAGTTGAGCGACCGGCAAGATTTGAACCCCGGACCTGCCGATCGCCGGCCGGTCGGCCTACCCATCCGGCTACCGAGCCACGATGATGCGCGCAGCGCGCTCCCGTCACTCTAGCTCCGCAGAGCTGAGCGGAACATCGAGGAAAAAAATTGGAGGCGGGGGCCGCATTCGAACCTGGGGTAAAAGGGACCACTTACCCCCCCTGAAACTGTACCCCCCGGTACACCATCCCCAGAGGCCGTGTACCCCCCCCCCCCCCCCCCCGCCAGCAACCGACTCGGGGGTACACTATCCCTAGGGGCCATGTACCCCCCTGGGGATGGTGTACCGGGGGGTACAGTTTCAGGGGGGATAAGTGGTCCCTTTTACCCCAGGTTCGAATGCGGCCCCGGCCTCCAATTTTTTTCCTCGATGTTCCGCTCAGCTCTGCGGAGCTAGAGTGACGGGAGCGCGCTGCGCGCATCATCGTGGCTCGGTAGCCGGATGGGTAGGCCGACCGGCCGGCGATCGGCAGGTCCGGGGTTCAAATCTTGCCGGTCGCTCAACTTTTTCTTGTGACACAGCTCAGACGACAGTGGCTAGAGAATACTTCCGAACGCGGCACAGGTATGGCTGTCCAAGCGACCGTGCGGGCTAAGGCGCCGCCGGCACAAACCCCCGGTCCCGAGGGTCTAGGGTTCAATTCCCTAGATTCGAGGGTCCCGCCCGGGGGGGCGTTCTGTGCCTCTGGAGAAATCCAGGGGGAGACTCGGGGGATGTACAGAGCTTCTAGGGTTCGAAGCTTCTGTTTTCCTCTCTCTGAATCTGGCAGGTGCGGACATGCCGCTACTCGGTACGTAGCGAGTAGAGTACAGCGGCTTCGGCCGTGTACGAAGGGAACCTATGTCCTCCAAATCTTCGCAGGGGCGGACTCCCACGATGAGTGGGGCCAAACCAGACTGCGGTTGAAGGGCACTACAGTATGATGGAGTCCCGGAGGCCGTGGTTAGCGGAGGGGGCCTCGCGCATAGGCGCGGGCTAGGGGTTGCCGGGAGATCCGTCCGGCGCAAGCCGGGTAGCGGGTTCAAGTGCTGTGTCCCGGGGCCAACTAGCAGCCGTAAAGCACCGGTTCCCGTAAGATCACCGAAGTTGAAGGGGGTCCTGGCGGAAGCCGGGACGACATAGGTTTTGTCAACAGCGGTCAAACATGCCATGAGGCTTTTTTTTCTCGCTCTGAATTTTTTTCGGAATCATTTCGGTGTCTGATGATTGGAATGGTTGGGAAGGGACTGGACGTGATTGCACATGACACAATTCCGTTGGGTGTACAGTGACTTTGTCATGTGATGTACCCCTCGCCCTGGGACCGTGTGCCCCCCTGCTGACCGCTGACCGCCTCACTAGGGGCACACCAGCCCCAGGAACCGTGTGCCCCCTGCCGACCGCCTCATTGGGGGCACACCAGCCCTAGGGACTGCGTGCCCGCTGCTCACCGCCTTATGGGTGCATATCAGCTGTGACGTTCCTTATACGCGATGACTGAAACTAATAACTGAAATATTGCTATTGTAGCATAATAATTTCTTGAATATTTATTGATTAATTACAATCAAGTAAGCGAGCGAGCGACGCGAATTTTGAACCCCCTAAAGGACTCAAAGTACCACTTCGAAACACGTGACACAAATTCGCCCGCGATTGCCCTTTGGGCAGCCTAGTTTTAGTCAGTGCGACACAGGGGAGGAAAGGCTCTCGGGCGAAGCCGGCTGTGCGGTGCGGTACGGTGTGGTGTGGTGTGGTGTGCCCCAGGAGGACTCCATCTCATCGGCGTGCCGCATGCCGCAGCATTCCATAGACCGCAGCGTAGCGACAACTAAACAGTCTGTGGTGCGGCGCCGAGCCGTGCGGTGCGGTGCCCACGTCAGGACTAGGAGCCCCCCCCCCACCACCACCACCATCCCCCCGCCCCCTTAACTATCGGCAACGAAAATGACTTATTTTCGTCTTGATTTTCGTTCCGACCCCGTGTCTCCACAACCCTTCCGATCCGCGGATTGGAGGCACTGCGGCGACCAAGCCATGATCATCATCACAGGATGGGGACCAGTTTGCTATCAGGCGCCTTACATCGCGGCCCCGTGCCTACGACCGCCAGCGGCACCAGCCCGGGCGACACAATGCGTGTGTCGCGTCACCCCGCAGATGAGACCGGTCCGGTCCGGCGAGTCGGGGCCGTATACAAAGTGCATGAATGGAAATGAATGACTGAATCTACTCTCGCTATCAGCAGATCCATCTTTCCACTCTCTTCGCACCGACGGCTGACCCAGCCCGGAGCCCATATCACAGAAGTGAAAGGTGAAAGGTCTCCGCCGGTGGGCACGCCGGTGCGGGTGTGGGACAGTGTGCGACTCAAGTCCCTCTGCGGGGTCCGCGAACAGATGCATCCGGCGAAAGAATTAAACGGGAAACGTAATTGTTCGGCGAGCGAGATGATTGTGATTACCGTACCTATGCGGTTGTGGGCGAGGGCCAGCGCCCGCAGCGCCCTCGGCCCGTGCAGCGACTGTGACGGCACCTCGGTCAGACTGTTGCGGTTCAGCCGCAGCTCCTGCAAAACGGACAGACGGGCCGCGTCAGCGCCATGCAAAGAGGCGGTGGGGAGGGGAGGGGAGGCGCAGTCACAAGAAAAGAAATATAAAAGAGAGAGAGAGAGAGGGAAAAAACGAACAGCTGTGATGCTGAAACGTGCTGAAACATTTTTCGCCGGCGTGCGCTGCTTCACACCTGAACGGCTCTGTAATGACATAGCAGAGCAGAGTGAGGCGGACAGGCTCCGGTACTCTGCTGCCACTGCCACTGCCGCTGCAGCACCGCTCACCTGCAGGTTGTCGCAGCCCTTGAGGATTCCCTCCTCCAGGCCCTTGATCTGGTTGCCGGACAGGTCCAGGGTGCGCAGCTCGTGCAGGCCGTGGAACTCGGACGCGCTGAAGATGGGGTTGAGGTTGTCGCCGAGCAGGTTGTCGGCCAGGCTCAGCTCCTGCAGGTGGCCCGCGAGGTGGCCGGCGAGCTGGTGGTCCGACAGGCGGCGCAGGCTGTTGCCGGCCAGGTCCAGCTTGCGGAGGGGCAGCTCGGCGGCGGTGAGGGCCTGCGGGGGCGGGACGGGGAGGTAAGGCAATGGCTGCGGGGCTCTGTGGCCGGGCCGACACGACACGGCGTTAACTCGTTACCTGGGTGGGCAGCGCCTGGTGGCCGGCCCAGCGCTGGCTGAAGGACACGATGGGCGCCCGCGGCGGCAGGGCCGGCATCTCGCCGGGGAACACCACCCTGTCGCAGTCCATGGCCACCTCCACGGTCACGTGGTCCTCGCCGGCCCGCCGCGAGTGGATGAAGGAGCAGCGGCACGGCACGCGCAGCTCCGGATGCACGTCCTCACACAGCGGGGTGTCGTCCACGCTGGCGGCGGACATGGCCGCGCCGGGGAAGCGGCGCTCGAAGTCGAGCCGCCGCGGCAGGAACGTCCCCGAGGCGCACTGCAGCAGCACCAGCAGCCAAGCCGAGGCCGCCAAGGCCGTCGGCAAGGACACCGACCGCGGAAGCATCCTGGATGAACACACAAGCTGGGCTTTAGCGCGCGGGGCCTCTAGTCTGACGACATCGTACTCGTCCCCGGGCCAGTAGGCGCCTGCAATACGCCGCATAGGCAGACCCGCAGAGCGCGCGTGTCCTGCGGGTCTGCCTACCCAGCCGGGCGCTCCGGCCTGTGCCCTGTGCCGGCACTGTACTGTACGCACATGTCTGAGCGGCGGGTCGCTGGGCGTGGCGGGGCGGGGTGGGACGGGGCCGGGCTGGGCCCTAGCGCCTGCACCTGCAACATAGAAACCTTTCGATCAACAGGGACACTTTTAGAGTCTCCGGTCGTGACTCTGAGCGGTAAGTGTGCCGCGTCGTGAGCGGTGTAAAAATGACGGCCGCTGCGGCGGTGGCTGCGGCGGTGGCTGCGGCGGTGGCTGCGGCGGTGGCTGTGGCAGTGCGTCGCGGTGCCCGGCCGCCGCGTGGCACGCATGCAGCCCGTCTCGGTAAGCACCTGTCACCCCGGACAGAGACAAAGCTGCGCGGTAGCGGGGCCGGGGCCTATGGCCGGGGCCTATGGCCGGGGCCTATGGCCGGGGCCTATGGCCGGGGCCTATGGCCGGGGCCTATGGCCGGGGCCTATGGCCGGGGCCCTCCCTGCCCGGCCAGCCGTTGCACTGACAGAAAAAAATAGTGGTGGCCCCGCGGAGCAAGATCACGCACCTCATGCCTGCACACCGGCGAGAACAACGTCATCATCACCTACATCATCATCATCATCATGTTTACTACCACCATCAACATCATGATCGTTACCGTCATCATCAAACATCATCATCATTGCCATCATCATCAAACATGTTCATTACCATCATCATCGACATCATGGTCATTACCATCATCGTCACCATTTTCATCATCATCATCGGCGTCTTCATCATGATCATGATTCGTTTTGAGGGAAGCCGGCTGTGAACTGCAACAATCGATCGTAAAAAGAATGGCTCTCAGAGGAAACTCGAAACGATTCGGCGCGGCCGCGCGTCTCGATAGGTTCCTCATATATAATGAAACGGCTGCAGCAGTTCCCATTGCCTCCCCCGTGCAGCCACCGCCCGCCCGCCTGCCTGCCGTCTGTCTGTCTGTCTGTCTGTCTGTCTGTCTGTCCGCGTGCCTCACGGCGGGAGCCAGCGGAAACCGACTGGGACAGGGCAGCCAAGGCGGTATGTAGCAGCGGGATGTCGCCTGCCGCAGCTGCTGCAGCAGTCCCAGGGCAGGGATGGGGCCGTTACGTCAACACATGACTCACTGCCGTGGGGGTGGTCCGGGCCCCGACCACACGCACTCTACCACCTTCCTCCGAGCAGCCCGAGACACACTGCTCGGAGCGGCTCTCAAAATCTCGTCGGCGGGCGTCAGAACAAACACAAGAGCCTCCTTCTGGTGGTGCCGAAGCCGACGCCGCGCCGGCGCCTCGGCGTGCGCTTCACTTTGGTGGGGTCCCGTATCAAATCCCGGACACAATAACTTATTGTCGAGGCGCAGTCGTGCAGGTAGTCAGAGGGAGAGAGAGAGAGGGAGGGAGAGAGAGAGAGACCCCTCCTGAGCAGCGGCCAGCCATCGCCTCTCTATGCCGTCAGCCGCGGCCTGCAGCGTCGTGACGGTCAGTTTTGCCCGCTGCGCCCGTCCGCTCCGCTCCAACCCATTCGCCCTGTATTGTCTGCTGGGGCCGCCGCTGCCTTGGGCTGGGAGAGGTGAGGGCGGAGAGAACCCCGATCGCCAGCCCCCCCCCCCCTCCCATCTCTCTCTCTATCTCTCTCTCTCTCTCTCTCCGCGCCCGCAGGGGCCTTTGGGCCAGCCGCCCGCGCCGCCGCCATGCCCTACCGCAGTCTGGTAGGCTCTGGCATCGGTGTCGCTGGCAGGACTCCACGACGCCGCACAACCCGGACCACAACCACTGTCCAAACACTTCCAAGGACCACCAAAGGAATAAATATTTGGCAGTCTAAAAAAAAAAAGGATCCTGGTCTTGATCTTCAAAAGCACGAGAGAATTCGTTTCAAAAGCTCCCCGTGTGGCAGCCTAGGCGCCGGCAGCCTTAGAGGAATGCGAGGCGCCCACTGACGACTTTCATCGTCCCCCCCCCCCCCTTCTCCTTCTCCCCCGGTAACAGCCGGGCCGGCGCTATGGCCGTCATCAGCTCTTCGTCGTTATAGTGACACACGAGAGTGGTCATATTTCCGACGGCTCTCTAGGGCCGACTTGTGCCTGGAGGCTGTCAGAGGCTACCAGAGGCTGCCAGAGGTTGCCAGAGGTTACCAGAGGCTGCCAGAGGCTGCCAGAGGCTGCCAGAGGTTGCCAGAGGTTACCAGAGGCTGCCAGAGGCTGACAGAGGCCGCGGGGGTGCACCGACCATCCCCAACCGCACCGCGGTATAGGCGATCTGGTCGACTGAAAGTCACCACCAAATCCCCGCGAGATTTTTTCTGTCTCTCCGATTTTATTCTTGCGCCCGCAGTTCTGTGATCCCCCCCCCCCCCCCCCCCCTCTCTCTCTCTCTCTCTTTCTCTCGTGCGGACGGACACCGCCACCAACGGGGCGGAAACGAAATGCGGGTTGTGTTATTGTCATGATTATTGTCATTTTTTTTATGAAGACACACTTTCTTTGGCGCCACGCCTTCGCTGCTTCTGCTGCTGCTGCGCCGACCGGACCGGGCAGTCTTCGCATGGTTTCGTTTTTCCCAGCCCGCGGACACGCCGCCGGTGGGCGGCGGGCAGGGAGGAAAGGAATGCAGGACTGAATGGAGGAATGAATGGGCGGCAGCAAACCTCTGTTCTGATGGGCATGCTGTATGAGCACAGCTGGCACAGCGGGCGCTGAACTAGATCCCGGTAGTGAGGCCGGGTCCATGCCAAACGGAATGGCGGGGAGGGAGGCATGCGGCATGCCCGGGCACCTGTCAAAACACTCCACTCACCGTCCACACCTCATTAGCGCGGCTCTGTTGTTCCGAGGAGGGGAGGAGTATCGGAGGGGAAATGGTTCGTATGGCGTAGACGGCGGGGGGGGGGGGGAGGGGGGGGGGTGATGCCGCCGGCAGGTGACAGGTGAGACCACGCTCGGCACTCAGCTGCAGCAGCAGCCCCGCGCGTCTTGCAATTAATCGCCCCCATAACAGTAATTGAATTTCACTTATTGACGCAACGGGGGCGTGCGGGCAGCGCGGCAGCGGCTGTACGCCAAGCGCGCGCCATGAACAGAAACGTGCTGCGGGGTATCGTCAGATTGTCAATTAAAACTCTGGCCGTACAACAACGATGCCGTCGTCGAAATAAAAATGAAAATCACGGCAACCAGCTCGTATACTACTGCTATACTACTACTGCCACAGCCCCCTGGGGGCTGATCCGATAAGTGGTGCAGTTGCTGTGGAGGCGTGCGCCGCCGCCAGAGAAAGGAGCGGCCCCTCCGACCCCTCCGGCCCCTCCGGCCCCTCCAGCCTCCGGTCGTCGTTTGGGTTTTGTTTCACCTTTTGTGGGTCGATGCGTATGGAGTATTGCCCCCCCCCCCGCTTCCCCTCCCCCTCCCTCCCGCCCCCTCCTCCCACCTCCGGCCCTACGGGCTGGGCAGAAAGGCCAGGAACCTGTACAGCCAGCGGAGCCAGCGGTGATGGAGTGCCCACCAACACGGCGCGGCGCGGCACGGCACGGCGCGGCACGGCGCGGCACGGCGCGGCACGGCAGGTACCGCCCGTACCGCCGCGCCGCACTCCACGACTGAATGAATGAGACCATATTCCTGCTTACGTTAGCTTTCCCTTCCTTTTACTCTCCTCTCCGGGCAGGGTCGGCCAGGGCGCAGCAGGTCCCCCCGCGGCCCGGTCCAAGGCGCCTTTGAGTCCTCTGTGTGTGTGTGTGTGTGTGTGTGTGTGTGTGTGTGTACCTCTCCGGCCCCACAGGTTGCCTCTCCGTCTCCGGTTCCAGTGCACACCGCACAGCACTTTTAGGCCGTCGACCCCAGCCCAGGCCTCTGCTGCCGGGCCGGGCCGCGCATGTCGCCGTGGTCCTGTCTTTCTCCGGTAGGCCGACGACGGGTCGGTCGGAACGCCTCTTCGATACATCGAAGTGTTTCTCGATGACGTGCAGCCTAACTGGACCGGGCATGACGAGGGTTCCGTAATTAGATGTTTAACTACCTAATTCGTCCGCCCGCCCCCTTTTATGTTTTCAAATCTCGCGGCGCGCCCTCTGCCGGCCGGCGAGAGAAGCATTAGGGAGGCGCGCGGGCCCTGTCAATCACACGTGTGCTCTTAATGAGCGGTTGTTTAAGTACGGTCCGAAACTCGTGTTTTTTTTTGTGTGTTTTTTTTTTTAGCAGCGGCGGTGCTAGCCAGTCCCAACTCCGATAGCGGCAATAAAATGCGGCAGCAGTGTAGCCCGCTTAGCAGCGCCGCGCCAGACAGGCTGGCTGCCCCTCCTGCCGCCAGCAGCTCTAGCTTGGCTGCCCCTCCTGCCCCCAGCAGCTCTAGCTTGGCTGCCCCTCTTGCCCCCAGCAGCTCTAGCTAGCTAGCCTGTCGTCACGACCTGCGGACCACAGGCAAAAGAGGCATTTAGATATCACATTAACGTGTGTTAAGTTCGCCTGAGGAAGGCACCATGAGCGGTCCCGAAACGCCTCGCATGTGTTTATTGACGCTTTTATATTTTTGACGTGGTGTACCGAAAATCTTACCTTCTTAACGTGTGTGGTTCGGGCAGAAAATGCAAGTAGTGCGCCGGGCAACACACATGCGGCAGGGCAGGGCAGGGGGAGCATGGCCCGTCCAGCGGCTAACAGGCCTACATAGTTTTACACAGATAGCGCGGGGCTGTGGCGGGTACCGGCCGGTCAGCCGTGTCGTGTCCACGGCCGTGGTCACTACCCGGGGCCCCGCTGGGGGCACACTACTACCGAGTACCGTGTACCACCATTACTACCGCACCACCGCACGCGGCGCGGACACATAGTGTACGGAGAGAAAGTGTCCGGACAGCGCAGAGGCGATGGTCTGACTCGATTCCACTCATGCAAAAGGAAGGGGGCGACATGGACATGAGGGACATGGACGTGTGTGTGTGTGTGTGCGTGTGTGTGTGTGCGCATCGCGAACGGCGCTGCGTGTGCCTCGGCGGACGTGTGAGTGTGTCTGCCGCATCAATGCATGGCATCTGGAGTACGACACACATCGTGTACATGACACCGCCGCGGCGCAGCGAGCGGACCCTGAATACCGAACCCTTTGCGTCAGCGTCCGCGAGAGCCAATTTCACAGTGTTACCAACCGCGACCTACATCTCCGGAAAAAAAAATTCATGAAAATCGCCCAGTTGGAATTTAAATTAGTGATTTCGAAATTAGTTTTGCAATGAATGTATTTTGATTTCCCGGCATTTCTGCTGGCAAGTGACGTGACGTGTTAAGCGCCTTGCTTCTGCCGGAACGTTGCCCCGGTGTGCATATACTTGTTGCCGCCAAGGACGCCGGCACACTTAGCGCCCCCGCGGCCCCCGCGGCCCCCGCGGCCCCCGCCCCGTCCTGGTTGTCCCGCCCGATCTGTCCCGTCGCCGCGGCGTGCGTGAGTACGCATGCATTTATGCCCCTCCCCTCCCTGCCCCGCCGGTCGATTCCAAGCAGAGCGCTATGGTGTGCGCCGCCCACGCAACGCGTTGCCGTCTTGAGGCAGGGCAGGGCACGTCACAAGCCGGCGCGAGGTGAGGTGCGAGGTCGACAAAGCGACGCGGTGTGCCGGCAGGGGATTACTGGTGCAGGGCGCTGAAAGATGAAGGGAATGGAAGGCGGTGCTCGGCGGGGCCGGGCCGGGCCGGGCCGCGTGCTTTCACCGCCTTGTCGTTGCTTGTTGCGTCGCTCACGGTGACACGACACGGTGACACCCGGCTCGGCCCGGCCGCCCGCGTGTGTTGCGTCTCCAGTGCGTCACACGCAATCCCTCATCCCATGCAGAAGGCGCGTCGCGTCGACATGGAACAACTCGCCGGCGCCCGGTGTGACAGTGATGGCATACCCCCAGGGAGGAGGTGCCCCCCGGTACACCATCCCTAGGGGCCATGTACCCCCCCCCCCCCACCAACCGACTCGGGGGTACACGATCCCTAGGGGCCATGTACCCCCCGGGGGGTACACCATCCCTAGGGGCCATGTACCCCCCCCCCCACCAACCGACTCGGGGGTACACGATCCCTAGGGGCCATGTACCCCCCGGGGGTACACCATCCCTAGGGGCCATGTACCCCCCACCAACCGACTCGGGGGTACACTATCCCTAGGGGCCATGTACCCCCCGGGGGGTACACCATCCCGGCGCCCGGCCCGGCCAGACCCGGCCAGACCCGGCCTGGGTGGCCATGGCCAGGCCTCCCCACGTCTCCCTCGTATCCTCGTCGCCGCGCCAAATCAGCCCGGCTGGACACGCTCAGGGGCTGAACGGCGATGCGGTCGTGTTGCTGCTGCTGCTGCTGCTGCTGCTGCTGCTGCTGCTGCCGGTGCGCGGGGCGACGTGACGCGCAAAGTCAACATTTTTATGTCGACTGCATACCCGCCGCTTACACGCGCGCACGCACGCGCACGCACGCACACGCACACACACACACACGCACACACACACACACACACACACAGCATCGCGAATGGCATTCCCGCGGCGTTATGAGGGGAAGGAGGGTCGGGTACGCAAAGCCATCCCATATCCGCCCACCGCACCGCCTGCTGTCTGCTGCCGCTGCCACCTGCAAAAACACTCGAGTTGACGCCGAATTTCTCATGATGATCTTCGTTCATTTCCCCGCATCCAGCCCGTCGTCTCCGCCGCGGCGCGCCCGCTCCTTGACCATGACGGATGGCTTCTCATTTTCTGTGAGCATTAAACAAAAAAAAAAACCGAAAAAAAGAAGGAAAAAAGGTCCGTTGGTGCTCTTGGATGGGGGAATCGTGTCCGAGCGGTCATCGCCTAGGCCAGGCCACCGGGCCGTAGCCGCCGTCGCCGTCAGCAGCCCGACTTTTTCAAACCAAACAAAAGATTAACGCCGTCCCTAACTCCATTAATTTCGATGCGCTGTCCACGGCCCCCAGACCGGACCGGACCCGCAGCCGGGACCCTGTGGGAGCCCCGACGTTGTTCCAGTAGTTATCTCTGCGTGACGCCTGGTCAGGGACGCCGCGGGCACCGCCAGGCACGGCCAGAGGCACGGCCTGTAAGATGCTATCGGCCGTCGTTAGTTTTGACTAGGCAGTGAGGAAGGTCTGGGTCCGCTCACGGCCCGTTTGACGCTAATGTGGCCGTCCGGGCCTCGGGCCGGTAAAGCACGGTGTATCTGCGAGGCGGTGGCGGTGGACCGCGGGCGGGACGGGACTCGAAGGGTAAACGGTCGCGGCCACCATGATCGCGCCGCCGCCACGCCAATTTCTCATCCCAGTTCCCATGGCGTCCGCCACCCGGTGGCATTCATTCATTCATTCATTCACTCATTCATCCACCGCGCTGCGCGTGTGCGTGCGAATGCGCGTGTCCGTTCGTTACGTTTGAGAAAAAAAAAATAACACGCCGACGACGAAAATTAAATAAAAGAAAGATAGCGGTCGGTGCGCTCGCTGGCAAAATAAAAAGCGGGCAAGAAAATGTACTAGCGTGACTCCCCGGACCGGACCGGCGGACGAGCAAAGCAGTGAGCCCTCAATTACCGCAAAGCAACACATGATTGCCATGCTCTGCTGTGAGCAGCTGTGAGCAGCTGTGAGCCGGGCTGTCACCACCTTTGCTGTGCGCGCGCTCGCCGGCACGGCGGGGCCGTTTCACCGAGCCGGGTCACTGCCTTCTTTGGAAGCGGCGGCAAGGCGTTTCCTGCAGTCTGCAGTGCAGTGCAAGGCAGTGCACCGCCGCGGAGGCAGGAGCCTCGTGACGGGTGACGGCGCCGGGTCTTGTTACTCTATCAGGGAGGGGACGGGGACAGTACGGCGAAAACACAGCTGCCCTCTTTGCGCTGGTCAGCACGTCCGGGCAGCTCCGGTGCCCCGGCCCCGACCCCCGCAGAGGACTGATAACACTGATAGCACCGATCCTGGCCTCGTTCTGTCCCCGCCCCGCCCCACCCCGCCCCCCGCTCGGCTCAGCGCCGACGACCGCCCTGGCGCATTTTAATTGCGGCCTATTGTTGGCTTAATAAAGGTCAAGTGCCCTCCGCTCTCCGCTCTGCCCGCCTACCTCTGGTCGAGGCGGTGCGGTCCCCGAACCGTGCCGATGTAATGCCAGAGGTGTTCCAGGATCTCGCTCCAGGGCGCTCCAGAGACCATCAAGGTCTTCCCCACCCCGCCGAGCGGTGGCATTCCAAAGGCGTGCCCGGCCGTCCGGCGGGCACCCGGCTTGGGCACACAGCGACCGCTCCCTCCGGCCGGCCTGCCCCGCCCCGCCCCGCTCGGTCGGTTCCCATTGCTTCCCATCCGGCCGAAAGCACGGTATACTCGACACTTCCTCATATTTCACGAGCGTTTAAGTGGGTGGTAACTGAATGGAGCTCCCGTGGCGGGCAGAGGCACCCGCGCACACGGCCCCCGCCACGCGCCGCCACGCGCCGCCACGCGCCGCCCCCACGTTCAGCGAGCGTGAAGTTGCACCAACGCCACCAACGCCACGCGCGCAACGGGAGGAGGCGCTGTGCAACGCTACGGAAGGCGCGCGCCACGCGTCCTCGTCACGGCTCGTGAGCGTGAATCGGAGCGAGCGCGCGCGCTCTGGAAAAGGCGCCGTTTTCAAACTATGATGATTCTGATTGGCCATACCAGATGAGGTCGTTCATAAACCACGTAACACCGCGTCCGACACAGCGAGCATCCCGGTGCATCCCATGTCCTCTGTCGACACGTGACTTTTGTCGACGGCTCTGACCGAGGGGGAGCCCGCTTGAAAAAATTGGTGTACGGTGGTCAAAAAAAAAAAAATCAGAACAAAATCAAAATAAATCAAGTTGAGAAAAAAATCAAAAAAGTCAAATATACGACACAGAATGTTAAAAAAAAGACAGAATCATGCCAGAGAAAAATATTTTAAAAAAATCAAAGAGGAAACAAAAAATTCGGGTTTGAACCGATATTGAATGAATGAATCAGCCTCGATTGAAATCGTTGTACATCGAGAAGGGGCGGTGATAGCTAGTGATAGCCCCCTCGGCTCTGACAGGACAGCAGCAGATCGCAGGGCGCGCCGCCACCGTACTGTCCGCCCCGCCCCACCCTGCCCCGCCCCTGCCCCGCCCCACCCCGCCCCGCCCCGGCATGAGCTTACCATAAATTAACCCGCGTCGATCGCATTGCCGCGCATGTCACCCGCTGGCTCTGCGCTCCGCCCCGCGCCGACGTATGTATATATTTGGTCGCCGCTCCGATTTACGGCGCCATATAAAATAGGCCTTATTGCACAGCGGCGCACAGCACAGCACAGCACCGATGCCCGCCTCCGTCCGCCAGGCCCCGCCAAGGTAAGCGGACCATTTGCTTTTAGAAAGCTGATGATGATTAGAGTCCGCGGAGCGCCGTATATAAAATGTGCGTTCCGCAGAAAAATGGCGAGATGGTCGAGGTTGTGTGATTTTTCAGCGAGGCATTCCCGGTGGTGTGTGGCTGGGCGCTGCACCGCGTCTGCACTGCACCACTGCACCCCGTCTGGGGCCGCGGCTAGCCGGGTCCGGCCGGGTCCGAGCCGAGCGCGTGGTGATGGGACGAGAGGCACGGCAGGCACGGCTGCACGGCCAGGAGCGGATACCGTTGGCCTCCAATCAGCACCGCACGGAGAGGGCTGCGTCCGCAGCGTCTTCTCGCGGCAGGTGCACGCACCCATCCACGCGGCAGTTCGCTTCCGCACGCGGCCCCAGCTAGGCCCTGCTAGGCCCTGCTAGGCCCTGTTAGGCCCGGCTCTAGGCCCTGCTAGGCCCTGCTAGGCCCGGCTCTAGGCCCTGCTAGGCCCTGCTAGGCCCTGTTAGGCCCGGCTCTAGGCCCTGCTACCGCCACCACTCGCGGCAGCAGACGCTCTGCCGGCCGGCCGGAATCCTGCAACACAGCGCCAACCTCCTTCTTTGTTTCCAAGAACGAGGAGGCCGTCACACGCGCGAACGCCGCCCCCTTGGCAGCGGTCGGCGCCTGCTGGGTAGGCAGCCCCGGCCGCTTGCACGCACGCGCGTCGTGCGGGCTGGCCTACCTTGGCATTCGCAGGCGGCGCCGCGACTGAATGCTGGATGCATTATTAGCAATGGCGTTACGGGAAGTATCCGGCAGCGTGCCGGGACCGCCTCCCCGCCCAGCCCCGCCCCGTCACACGCACAGAGCCGTTACACCGCGATATGTAATTAACGGTAATTATAATTGCATCAGGCTGGCTGGAGGCTCTCGCGGCCCGGGGCCCCCGTGCGGGTCTTCTGCTCCGCCGAAAAGCTGTTCCCGGACCGGGCGGCGTCTCCGGGCCCAACCCCGACAACAACCCGAACGGCTCGGCTCGGCTCGGCTTCTCATGCATGAGCTGCTCAGGCTGCGCAGGCTGCGCCGCTGCCGGGCTGAGATCGGCCTGCACGGCTGCCCCCCCCCCCCCTCCCGCACAACTCCTCCGCCACTCCGTTGATGCAGGTCAGGACGCACCCCCGCGCTCAGCGCAGGTAATGTATGAAAAGCTCGGCCGGCGGAGCGCGCACAGTAAAAGCGCGGCTCCGTTTTGGGTCGGGAACGAAAATAGGTCCATGGCGACCCAAAACCGAACTGATTGATTGAGACGCTTGCGGAGTCTTGGGGTTTCTCCGAGCATGGTAGCTGTGGTGGGGTAGCCTAACACAATTCATATATGGTCACTGATAGTTTCCCACGGGTGACAGTTGCCACGAAAATGCATAAATAGAATAGGTCGCCAATGGACCTCTTTTCGTTCCCGACCCAAAACGGAGCCGCGCATTTACTGTGCGACGGCGACGCTCACCCGGATATAGAATAATGGGATATGAGAAACTCAGCTGGTGCCCGGCGTCGTCGGCCGAGCGCATCGGGTGACCGGTACGATGAGAAACTCAGCGGCCACACGGGCGCTGCTATCAGGGCCTTGATCCCTGTCCGCCGGGAAAGAAAATCTCTTGGCCCTATTTCGTTACGTGACAACTATTATATTCCCCCTGGAGCCGAGCGAGGCGGCGAGGTGACACGACACGGAGCTACGGTGGGGGGAGGGGGGGGGGGCGTGGGAATAGAGTGCCCCCCTCGCCCGGGCCCCGGCCAGCCAGGCCACAGGACCGGCTCAGGTCAGGCGGGGCGGGGCTCACACAATGTCAGGTCAGGTGCAGTCGGGTCCGGTGAGTACACAGGTGAGGACGGCCAGTGGCAGTTCACTTCTGGACGAGTCACGGCCCCCGATTGGCGCCGCGCACCCATAACGCCTGGTCGTGCGCGGTCAGGCCGCGGGACTCTAAGCTCTAGGGGAGGGGCCGTGAGCACCTCTAGATGTAGTTGTTAAAACCGCAATCTGGAGCGGCCGACCGCATACGGGAGCTCAGGCTGGCCGTGTGTGTGTGTGTGTGTGTGTGTGTGGTGCAAGGTTAGGAGGCCGCGGCCAGTGCAGTGAGTGTGCCGAGGGCATCGCAAGTCCCGGCTTGTGCGCGGATAAGAGAATACTAAAAATTACAACAACAAAAAATTATCTCGGTCATAAGGTCAATCTAAACACCGAGATGGAGACTCACATGGAGATACGCTGCCGGCGCTGCTGCTGGGACAGCAGGGAGGTCGCAGTCCGAGACGGCTCCATCATCTGCAGAGGTTGAAAAAAAAACAAAGAAGAAAAAAATTAGTCAAAAGATTATCACTGCTTATCGGGGTTGTATCTTACCGCCCTCTCCTCTCCATCTCTCGACGCCAAACGGGCGCACGGGACAACAAGGGAGATCTAACATGCGGCGCTCTGATCGCGCGCTTTTGAAGCTGTTATTCAGCGCTGCAGTTGGCACTGCCGCGGACATCGTGAAGTCATTGCAGGGGGGATGCCCCGGGCTGCCCCGCCACGCCACGCCCAGTGCCGCGCGCCGTGCCGCGCTCGCGGATCGGATGAGTTCGGGGAAATGTCTACGGCGGCGCGGCCTCTCTCTGGCGGCCTCTCTCTTGGCCGGGCGCGGCGAGCGTTCCGCCGGGAATTAGAGTGACACCGTGATAAATGACTGCAGATGGCTCCGCCTGGCTCCGCCGCGCCCGGCCCGGCCTGGCCCCGGCTGCTCTGCTCTGCCTGACCCACGCATCCCGCCGAGCCGAGGATCCCGAAGGCCCCGTAGGATGGCCGGCGCCGCCCGGTCAGTTAGGAGAACGTCGATGAAAGCGGGGGCCGACTGGAGTGGTGATACCTATATCGGGTCACACCCGAAGAACACGTCGCATTTCTCATATTAAGCAGGCTCCGGTTGGGCCGCCGACACCGCAGGCGGCGTCCCGCACTTTTGTCTTTGTGGAGGGGTTGGTAGTGCCGGGCTGGGCTGGCGGGGCCAGGAGTGCCACTCGCTGCGGCAGCTGCAGCCAACGGGACTCGGTGCACTGCACTGCACCTGTGCTGTTGGGTACAGTACCCGGACGCGGCCCCCGGCAGTACGCCGACTCCCCGCTGGAGAGCTCTCAGCCACCAGTTTCTATCCGCGGAGAGATTTTTCGAAAATGGGAAAGAAAAAAAAAATATGTTGAGTGCCCCCGGGCTGGCTGCGCGGCACAGCAGCCCTGTGTATCTGCATTCATATCCTGTTTCCTGGAGAACGCGCAAGGCCCTCCCCATTCCATTCCCGAGGCGTACGTGAGAGGAATGTTTTAACCGGGGGTGACGTGTCACGGAGCGGCCTGCCATGAACCTGCCATGAGCGGCTCGTGCTCAGGACCTACGACCCTAACTGAACGCGCCCTGGGAGCCTCCGGGAGCCTCACGTGAGCGTTCGACGACACAGTTGCCAAGTGAAAGGCGGCGCAGACTTGCCGGCCACTTGCACGGGCTCCCACAATAATTACGCCCCAGGGGCCTGCCGAGGGCGGCCATAGCAGGAAGCGGGCCAGTGACAGGGCGGGACCCCGGCGAAGACCCCGGCGCCGGTCGGCCAGGTCGTGGCGGCTGCGGCCTCCGGGGGGGACCTCATCCCATTCATAGCCGGACACGGCCCTGCCCGGCCAGACACGTGTTACGTCATTTGTGAAGGAGCCCCATGGCCGTGTCCACGTTTACAGCCATGGCAGTCAGCTCGAGCTCCGGGGACCGGCTGAAACACGATGCCAGAATTCTCATCTCCGACGATAACCGTCGGGGAGCCCGATCCCAATCCCCAGCAGCGCAGCACAGCACAGCGCGCTCCAAGGAAAGAATGGCGATTTAAACGCTGGACGTGCCGCCGCGCCGGCCGACTCGAGTCCGTAAGCTTCTCATCTGCTCTGCTGGCCTCTGGTGCTCCGATCGCTCGCCTGCGGGGCCTGACGGCCTTCTTTTTCCCTGGTCTTTCTGTGCACGCGGCAACGGTTAGTTGGTTTCAGCAAGCATTAGTCATCTCAAACAGGCTAGCGGCAGCAGGCTAACGGGCACGCTACCACGCTCACACCCGTTTAAGAGCGAGTGAGAGAGAGAGAGAGAGAGAGAGAGAGAGAGAGAGAGAGAGAGAGAGAGAGAGAGAGAGAGAGAGAGACAGACAGAGAGAGAGAGAGAGTGATGCCGGCTGTGATGCCCTCCCGACCCGCCAGCACCTGTGGGAATATGGTCTTGACACGGTATAAACAAACATGTAACTGTTGCTGCTAGGCCGCTTCCGAGCGAAAACCGGCCGGCCACCCCGAGCCACAACCAGAAACCGAGCCTGGCCGAGCCTCACGGGCCCCGGGCTGGGGGCATCTCGCATCTCTGTCGGGGCCGAGCCCGCCGGAGTGAGACAGATAGCGAGTCGGGCGGGCGAGTGAGTGCGCACGCCGCACGCTACTCTGTTATTTGGTCCGTCGCGGTCAGTGCGTGTGTTTGTGTGTGGGTGGGAGGAGGTGGGGGTGGGGGTGGAAGGGCAGGCCGGAAAGAGTAGCCGCCCCGCCCCGCCCCGCCCCGCCCCGCGGACCCGCCCCGGACCCGTCCGACCGGCCGCCGCCCGCGTTCAAGAGAACACGGTCAAGGCCAGGTCGTCTTTTTTTTTGGGGGGGGGGGGGGGGCTCAGCAAAATGGGAAAGAAAGAAGGAACGCAATAATCACGAAGGGGAGACAAGGAGGGGTTGTGAGATCTTCGGGGGACCGACGCGCTCGCAGAGACGACCGAGCTGCGCGGCAAACATGTAGGCAATCTCGTCGGGCCGAAGCCGTCAGCAAAAGTGCGGCCAGGCGACCTTTCTGCGACTGGCATTCATATGGCATGAAAAAGCCAAGCAGTGAGCAGTGGCCACTGCGGGCTGCTTGCAAGCTCGCTTACTGCCAACGCAACGCACCCTCTTCGTACAATTATTCGCAGTTCGTTTGCAGCGCAGCCCTCGGACTGCGAATAGCATACGCGGAGTGTCCCGGCGTGTCTTCATCGGGAGCACCGGACTGCGGCGACCTTTGAGCCCGGCCGGGGCGGGGCGGGTGATGCCACGGCGCCAGCAGCGGGGCAGGAAATGGCTTCTCCTCGCATTCAAAGTGATCCCATTAGAGGGCGCTGGACGCGCTCCGCCGCCGCTGCTGTCGGCCTCAGACACGGCGTTGTTTGATGGCTGCAGCGCGCGGTGTCGCAGCGTCGCAAGGGCTCTGTTTCCGGCCTGCGACCGTCCGTCGTATGGATGGAAAGTTGAAGCAGGAATCCAACAACTTCGCTCTGCGACGCGTCGTCATTCGCAGTTCGCCGCGACCATTGTAGACAGAGCATATCGCATCGGCCGTCGGTTGCCTCAGAACTGCCAATAAGTAAAAGCCCGTAGCCCCTGTGACCGGCCTGACCTATAGCCGGCCGACTAGGCTGGATAACGAACTGGAGCGGGCCGGACGGGCGAGTGCCTCTTCTGATCCAATCTGCCTAACCTAACCTCCCAGCCAACCCACAAGCGGATTTATATTTATTTCTTTTTGTCTTCTCTCTCAATCTTGTTTTTGGCACGCAGAGAGGAGGATGTTTTCGAGGCCCGTCACATATACGAGCGGCGCGCTGCTGATGGAGATCAGAGGATCCGCCAGAGATAACCCAGTTCGGTAGGAGGACCAGCGCAGGCCCAGGCCCCGGAGGCTGTGGAGTGGACCCCAAGGGACCTCAGGGGACCCCAGGGGACCCCAGGCCTGGAATCTCATCTCGGCAGCATCATACATTCCGCAGCAGAGACCAGCTCCGCCGTGCCCTGCTGTGCCCTGCTGTGCTCCGCCTGCCTTCACGCGTGTTGTCACGTCTCACCCCGCCGGGTCATGCCGGATTGGATCAGCCACTCGCCCCCCCCCCCCCCGCGGCCCCCACGGATGACCCCCCGTTGATCACCGCCGACCCCGCCGCCGCCAAGCTGAGCTCCGACGACCCCCACGCGACCCGGTTGAGCTGTCAGCGTTGGACGGCCGCATGTCGACGGGCAAACAAACATGTCGGCCCAATCCCGGTACCGTCCGCCCGGCCCGGTCTGCGCTGCCCGCCCCATATGATTGATAGCGCACCGCAGAAAAATTTCTCTCTCTCTCTCTCTCCCGCGGGCGCGCAAATATGAGGAATGAAATGGAGCAGGTTGCGCGTATATCGATTTCGTACCGCTTCCTCCCCGCCGGCCGCCGGCTCCGGTACCGCAGTGGTGGCGGTGGCAGCAGCGGCGGTGGCCGTGGCGGAGGCGGCAGCGGCAGCCTCACCTCAGGCAGCCTCTGGCCCGCGGCTCTGGCATGCGCTCTAACGGGAGCTGAGCCTTGCTGGGCGGAGCGGCGGCCCGGGGCCGGTGGGGGCCGTGCCGGTGGGGGCCGGTGGGGGCAGTGCCGGGGCAGGCTGGTCTCTGGTCTCACTCTCCTCCGCCCTCTCCTCTCTCCTCTCACCGGACCTAACCGGCCGGCCCAGGCCCAACCCGCTCGCCATCCCCGCCGCACCGCGCCGCGCGCCCGGTCACGAAAAGACCGGATTTTTCGGCAGAGCCTTGCCTCAGCCTGAGCCCCCCGGCCTCGCCTCGCCTCACCACCTCCACACGCCGTGTCCAGGACCCCACGGGACCCGGGAGGGACTCCACGCCGGGGTCCTCACCATGGACTCCACGCCGGGGTCCTCACCATGGACTCCACGCCGGGGTCCTCACCATGGACTCCACGCCGTAGTCCTCACCATGGACTGAACGCCGGGGTCCTCACCATGGACTCCACGCCGGGGTCCTCACCATGGACTCCACGCCGGGGTCCTCACCATGGACTCCACGCCGGGGTCCTCACCATGGACTCCACGCCGGGGTCCTCACCATGGACTCCACGCCGGGGTCCTCACCATGAACTCCACGCCGTAGTCCTCACCATGGACTCCACGCCGGGGTCCTCACCATGGACTCCACGCCGGGGTCTTCACCATGGACTCCACGCCGGGGTCCTCACCATGGACTCCACGCCGGGGTCCTCACCATGGACTGCACGCCGGGGTCCTCACCATGGACTCCACACCCCCGTCGGCGGGCGCGTTGCCCGCATCCGCACGTACAACTCTTCCGCTGCAGCCGCGCCGATGCCAGGAATGCGATCCTCTTCCTCCTCCTCCGTGAGACTCGAGTCCGCAATGCGCCGCCACCGCCGCCATATGGCCTGCAGTCGCCGGTCCTGACCATCCTGTCCCTGTCGGCCCAGCTCTGCCTGCTTTGCCGGTCCAGCCCGGTGATCGATACTCGAACGGGAGCGAGGAAAAAATTGCGAGTGACTGGCATCCGTTTTGGGCGTGTGGATCTGAGTGCACCGCCGACCGCTACAGGCCGGGTTACACCTCCGGTGCGTTCGGTCGAGGCGAGGGCGCCGGCGGGGGCGGCGGTGTCCTAGCCTGTCCCTCCCTGCCCTGCCGGGGGCGGCACTGCAACATGCAGAGGCGGAGGAGACGCGGAGCCCGGTCCGGTAGGCGGGCGGCGCTGGGATGGGATGGGAAGTACCGTTGCATAACTTGGCGTAGAACAGCATTCCGCTCGAGCGGCAGGCGGCAGGCGGCAGGCGGCCACTGCCGGTGTCCCCTCCTTATACCCACCGATGCGTCTGCAGCGGGGCCCAGGAGAGCCAGCACGGTGCCGGCGGAGACACGAGACCAGGCACCCCTCCCCGTGTGGCCGTGGCCGCCGGACTGGGCTGAGCCTGGCCCTGACAGTGACCCTGCTATGTACCTGTCTGCGGTGCGCCGCCAACCCTGTGCCTGTGGGGCCTGGGATCCTTCCTGCCCCCCCCCCCCCCCACACACACACACACACACACACACACACACAGCATTAGGACGCGATGCCGAGCGCCTGCGAATACCAGGGTAGGCCAGCCCGCAAGGCACGTGTGCATACACACGTCGTGATTGCCTACCCAGCAGGCGTTATACGTGCCGAGACTGGCGAAATTAAGCTCGCATTAATTCACAAAACAGCAACAGAAATCCAGAAAAAAAAAGGTCAGAAAAATGGTGTACGGTGTACGCCAAAAATTCCAAAGTTATTTCCCCGTGGCGTGCCGCCCGATCGGCGAGTGCAGCGAGCAACGAAATCAATCGTTTCCAGCTGTAGAGGGAAAAACGAGAAAATGAAGCGTGTCTGACGTGGTTACTCCACCCGTTTACTGCTGCGGCCCGGGCCTGGCGCCGGATGCCCACTGCCCAAGTGGCCCGCGGCGGCCCCGCCAGCTGCAAGTGGCCGAAAGGAGTGGTAAAATACGGCGTTCGCCGTCGGACGCGTCCGCCTGCCTCCGGGCGGCGCCAAGCAGCAGCAGCAGCAGCAGCAGCAACAGCAGCAGCAGAAGCAGCAGCAGCAGCAGCAGCAGCAGCAGCAGCAGCAGCAGCAGCAGCAGCAGCAGCAACAGCAGCAGCAGCAGCAGCAGCAGCAGCAGCAGCAGCAGCAGCAGCAGCAGCAGCAGCAGCAGCAGCAGCAGCAGCAGCAGCAGCAGCAGCAGCAGCAGCAGCAACAGCAGCAGCAGCAGCAGCAGCAGCAGCAGCAGCAGCAGCAGCAGCAGCAGCAGCAGCAGCAGCAGCAGCAGCAGCAGCAGCAGCAGCAGCAGCAGCAGCAGCAGCAGCAGCAGCAGCAGCAACAGCAGCAGCAGCAGCAGCAGCAGCAGCAGCAGCAGCAGCAGCAGCAGCAGAAGCAGCAGCAGCAGCAGCAGCAGCAGCAGCAGCAGCAGCAGCAGCAGCAGCAGCAGCAGCAGCAGCAGCAGCAGCAGCAGCAGCAGCAGCAGCAGCAGCAGCAGCAGCAGCAGTTCTGTGCGCCGCCGACGGGTATTTGGGCGGAAACGCGCCTTAACCGCTCGGGGACAAAAATCGAGCCGGTTCGGTATCATGGGAACGGGACGGGGGGCCGGCGGCATGGCCTGGCGGGGCACGGCGGGGCACGGCTGCCGGAGCCCGTGGGAACTGCCAGCACGGCGGCCTCAGACAACGGCAAAGGTTCTCTGCGTCCTCAGCGCACGCCGTTCATTAACAAACCTGACTTTGGTTCTGTGCTACGTTTGCGGACGAATTTCCATTAGAATACGTGTTTTATCATGGCGCTCTTTACTTTGGGTCAGCCCGCACGGCACGCCGACATACCGCAGTCTGCTGGCAGGCGCCATCCGCGCTCACCCGGAACAGAGAAAATGTTATTTGAACAGTAAAATGATGGAGACTCTTCCGTGGTTTCAGGCAGTCAAGTACATCAGAGAGTCGGCGAAGGAGTTTTCTATATTTCTCTATCCCCGCGGTTGCCGCTATAATGCCCTTTGTGGCATATGCGAAGAGCGGTGCGAGATGTGAATAAAGCCGCTGCAGAGAGGGAGAGAGGGGGGGGGGCGGAAGGGGGTATATATAAACGCGGCTCACTCGAATGAGGCGCGCAATGAAATTCAGATGCCCTGCGGCAGAGATACCGTAAGCAACACTCTGCGTGGCGTGGCGTGGCGTGCCGTGCCGTGCCGTGCCGTGCCGTGCCGTGCCGTGCCGTGCCCGTCTGTACCGTCCAACTCGCGCAAAAGCAGAGCCGAAGCCGCAGCCGTCTCTGTTTGTTGCCGATGTATCCGTACACACCTCCACGCCTCCCTCCGTGAGCCGTGAGCAGCGCAGAGCGGCGCGGCGCGAAACCAGGCGAAACCGTTTGAATGGCGTCATGCCATATGCAAACGGTCGGAGTATGCACACATCTGGACGTCTGGGGTGTACCTTTGATTTGTTCTGATTTCGGTGGGCCGCATCTCTCTCTCTCTCTCTCTCTCTCTCTCTCTCTCTCTCTCTCTCTCTCTCTCTCTCTCTCTCTCTCTCTCTCTCTCTCTCTCTCTCTCTCTCTCTCTCTCTCTCTCTCTCTCTCTCTCTCTCTCTCTCTCTCTCTCTCTCTCTCTCTCTCTCTCTCTCTCTCTCTTTCGAAGTAGTGAAGCCGCAGTCCGCCGCCGCTACAGCTACGATTGTCCCCGCTGCGGCTGCGTCCGGACGGAGACCCGTTCCTCCCGCCGCGCGCCGCGCTGTGAACACACGACGAGGACGAGTGTCGCCTCGGACGCGGCCCGAGGGCACGGCGGCGGGGCCGGGACACAGCCCCAGCGGTTTTGTGGCAGCGGGACAGCGACAGGATTGCCAAGCAGCGCTGTGTGCTTGTGGTCCTGGTTGTCGTCGAGCCGCAACGGGGCCCCGGCCCGGTCTGGGAGGCCCCCGGGGCCCCCGGGGCTGTGCCGGCTGTGCTGTGTGACCCCGGGCCTCTCTGTTGGCCGAGCGGGACAACGCTTGTGTCCCGGTCGACACACCGCGAAGCTTCCGTGACCTGACGGCGTTTAGAGTTTTCCAACGAGGCTCAGAAGCGGAAGCTGAAGAACAAAAACACTCCCAGCCCGGAATCTCTCGAGAGCAAGCATGAGAAATTTTGATGCAGAAGAGCGTCGCCAAATATGGCAGATAACCTCCAAACTCACTCAGCACGCCATTCAAGTTTCTCATACCTGCCCTCCAGAGTTTCCGGTCTGGGAGTGGTTTTGTTCCTCAACTTCCGTTTCCAAGTCTCATTGGAAACCTCTATTCACCCCGATACTCCATTCACACGGTCCGGGCGCGGTGAGGCGGCGGCGGCACACATCTGTACGGCGTGCTGTGATCCATGCCCGGCCACACCCGGCCACACCCGGAGCCAACGAGTCGTTTACGGAGCCACTAGTTGCTTTGTCACGGACCTGCTGGAGCCGGGGCGGCTAGGGCTGCCAGAGCCCCCCCGGGGGCGTCCGCGGGGCCACACATGCGGGGGGCGGCGGCGTGTAGCGGTCGCTTTTGTTGCCGTGATAATGAGAAGGAGCGCTGGTTCTGTTGTGTGCGCCGCGCGCCGGTTAGTCGGGCGTCGGGCGTGAGGAGGCGACGCCGGGCTCGCAAGGACTGACACCACACACACACACACACGCACGCGCACACATACACACACACACAGCCTCCCGGCGGTCACCCTACAAGACGTAATGGGATGGAAGAGAAAACCACTCTAGACGAGGAAGTCGAGTGTAAAGAAGATACTGCAGCTCCCTCTCCTCTCCTCCCAGCAGCCCCCGCGTCTGCGGTGGCGATGGAATACAGACGATCTCCCCCCCCCCCCCCCGCCCCTCTACACCTCACTGTGTGGCTCCGCTGGAGCAGACGGTTGCAGGTGCAGGGCAGTGCAGGGCAGTGCAGGGCGTCAGCGACATAACACAAAGGGCCGTCAGGACCCGTCATGGGCCGTCCCCCGTCCCGTCCCTTCTCAACAAGGAGGCAACGCACGCTTGCAGCGGGCGGTGTGCCGTGCCCTGGCCGTGCCGTGACGTGCGGCGCGATGCGCTACCGTGTCGGCTGCCGCTGCTGCTGCCGCTGCTGCTGCCGCTGCTGCTGCCGCTGCTGCCCTCCCCGTGCTGGCATGTCAGTATGTCGTCGTCGGTCGGTAGTGAAAGGAACGGGAACGAAACGAACAGAGAGCGGCAGCAAGCAGCGGCGGCGGCTGGCGGCGAGGTGAGGTCACGCCGTTAAGAGTTGCAGTGGGGGAGGCGGCAACAGCAGCAGCAGCAGCAGCAGCGGCGGCAGCACCTCCCACATCCCACCGCTGCCGACGGCATTGCGCGCATCTTTGGGAAGAAGCCATGGAGTAATAATAATGAAAAAATACGGGAGAAAACCGTGTCGCGGGGACGACGCGAGGGCCTTGAAGGGACGGAGAGAGAAAGGGCGGACCGTGCCGGGCCTGGGGCCGCACCGCGCGCCAAAGGTGTTCCCGTCGCCACTTCCTCGTTCTGCGGCCGGGCGCCATGCCGTCCCAGAGCCGGCGCCTCCGTGTGGCGTGGCGACAGTGCCATCCCCGCCGCTGCCGTTGCGTCGCGTTGCGTCTCGGGACGACATGGTCACGACGCCGTCACGCCGGGGTGATCCTGGATGCCCCTGCTTCCTCCCCGGCCGGCGGCGTCCTGGCGCACCCCCTGCAGGGCGGCAGGGCAGCAGAGCAGCAGCTCTCACGCCAGCGCCGCGCCGTGTCGTGACTCGGGGGAGGTAGAGGAAGGCACAGTGTCTGTGTTCCGTGCGGCTGCTGCGGCTGCTGCTGCTGCGGTTGCCGCGCCGTGTGCCAAGCCACAGCGCCGCCGCTGCCGCTGCAGCTGAGTGATTCATGGGGTGTTCTGTCCGCACGGCCGGCCGAGCTGTGCTCAGCTCCCCGATCGAGTGAGCGAGCCCGGAGCCCGGCTCTGCCCGAGCAGCGGCGGTCGACGGGGTGGGGGTGGGGTGACCGATGATCTCGAATTAAGTTTATGTTTTCCGCGCCCCGTCGCGCCGCGCACTGTGCCGCTGCCATCGACATATCTCATGCGGCCCGCCCGTGTGTGTGTGTGTGTGTGTGTGTGTGTGTGTGTGTGTGTGCAGGCGTCGATCTCCTGGGGAGAGGAGTGGCACGCGCACGCAATATGACCACCACCACCACCCGAGCCGGGAGTCCCGAGGGGTTGCCCAACCGCCGACTCTGAGGCATGCTAGAAAAGAAACCACTCGCTCTGGCAAGGAACTGCAGTGGGGCAGCAAAAGGTTCCGTCCATAAAGCACGGCCGGGTTATGACGTCTATCACACAGCCACTAAAACAACGGAGTCTGACGCCGAGCGCCTGCGAGTGCCGGGGTGGGCCAGCCCGCACGACACGGGTCGGGTTTGCCTACCCTTCAGGCGCCATGTGCCGCAGCATAGAAGAGGTTTGAACTCGCGGTCGCGAAGGTAAAGAGTAGCAGCGAGATGGATCAGTCAGTCGTGCTGTCCGTCTGTCCGTCTATCCGTCTGTCTGCCTGGGCGGTCGGCATTCACCTCACTTGACCTGCCACCATACTGCCGCCGCCGCCCGTCACCCTTCACTGATCCGGCTTGAGATGACGACTGCCTGCCGTATCGTGCCGTGCCGTGCCGTGCCGTGCCGTGCCGTGCCGTGCCGTGCCGTGCCGTGCCGTGCCGTGCCGTGCCGTGCCGTGCCGTGCCGTGCCGTGCCGGCTCTGTAGAGAAGGGCCGGGACAGGACGGGGCGCCGGCGCCAAGTCGCGCGTTGAGCAAGGACCGTGTAAACGCTCATTAAGTGCAGGCGAGCCGCGAGCCCTCCCCGCCTATGACAGACTGACAAGCCCAGAGCACAGGCTGGGTGGCCGGGTGCCGGGCGGCGTGGAGTGCAGAACACAGCGCGATCTTACGGCCGATTTCACAACACGACGGTGTCTATCGTATCGGAAAACGAACGCGACAGTTTACGAGCAAAACGCTCTCGGCGAAATGCCATCGTGTTCGACCCCCCGACGCAGAGTCATGGCGCCCCGCCCCGCCCCGCCCCGCCCCGCCCCGCCAGAGCGCTGAAGCCTGCTCCTTGTAAATGTCTGGAGCTAGCGGCGCACGCGTCTTGGTTGGTCGCCATGGCAACGCTTGCACCTGCCCCCGGGACGTCGAGGCGCGGGGCGCTGCCTGTGGCGCTAGGGCTGGGGACTAGGATGGCTCAATTTGAAGAAAGATTAAAATTTTCATCGGCGTTTCGGTTTTCTGGTTCCATTTCCGGAGAAAAATGAAAAAAAAAATAATGGCCGGGATAGGTCAGACATCCCCCCCCCACCACCCCCCAATTTTCTTCGGAAATAAGATCGAAACACGATCAAAATTTGAACTTTTCTGCAAATTGGGCCACCCTACTGGGGACCCCGTCGTAGTCCGCAGGGCCCGAGTATGACCACCCGACAAGAGCCATCGTGTGTCGTGTCCATGCCGTGGAGAACGCGTTCGTAACAGGTGTTCCTAGGCCATGGCTGCCCTGGCCCGTAGCCCCCATAAAACATGGCCCGGCCCGGCCCGGCCCGGCCCAGCCCGGGCAGTGAGCATTCCAGGGGCCTAAGAGCCGACGGCCGACGTGGTCCAGCACGGCACGCCGGGCCGAAGCCTCGTACGGCTTGGCGTATAGACAGACGGGCGGAAGGAAAACTGGCCGCTGGCCGCTCGCTGTACGTACGGCTTTGCCCAAAGCGCGCCGATGATGACGGGACATGCCGGGGCCGGGGCCGTCAGACAGCGGCGGAGCCATGGCGGAGCCCTCCAGCCGCCAGGAACGACCCCGATAACCGTTCACACTCTAAGAAGGCGGAGACAGGCGGAAGGCGGAGGGGAGGCTCCGTGGAACAATAAAGCAAACGGGCACGGGCATCGTTGGCGCGGCGCGGCGCGGCCCCGCGAACCCAACACCGTCAAGGCTCGCAATTGTGTAGCGCCGATGCGGTGAAGTAAAGCGAGTAAAGCAGATAAACCGAGGAAAACTTCGTTTTTCTAAAAAAAAAATGTACAGTGGTGCGATTTTTTTTTTCTTAATCAGGTGAGAGAAAATGGAAATGTCAAATCACGACACAAAATACAAATTATCATTTTTCCTCGCTTTCAATCAGTCATTATTGAAACCGGTGAACATCGGGAGGAACGGGGTCCGCTTATGAGGCGGACCACCGGAAGTGAGAAATTTAGACGGAAGTGCTGATAAGTCCTCTGGGTCCGAGGCCCCGCCCACCCCTCCGCCCTCCGGTGTGACTGCCGCTGGAGCCGCTAGTAAGTCCGGCCCGTTCAGGTCCGACCACGGCGACCAAGTGGGCCGTGGCGCGGCGTGGCATAGCGTGGCCGGACCGTGCCGGACCGTGCCGGACCGTGCCGGACCGTGCCGGACCGTGCCGGACCGTGCCGGACCGTGCCGGACCGTGCCGGACCGTGCCGGACCGTGCCGGACCGTGCCGGACCGTGCCGGACCGTGCCGGACCGTGCCGGACCGTGCCGGACCGTGCCGGACCGTGCCGGACCGTGCCGGACCGTGCCGGACCGTGCCGGACCGTGCCGGACCGTGCCGGACCGTGCCGGACCGTGCCGGACCGTGCCGGACCGTGCCGGACCGATGGCACCGCAGATACGCCGGGCAGCCGCAGGCCGCGGCCAGCATGTGTGCGTATCCGTACGGCATGGCCATACCGGTACCGGACCAGAGTGGAAGCTGCGGCTGTGGCAGGCGCGGCCGGTTAGACACCCCCCTTCCCCCCGGTATCCCTTCCCCTTACGATACGGTTAGCGCACGGCAACACAACAGCCCCAACAACAACAACAACAACAACAACAGAGGAATAGCACGGGGAATAAGTGGCGTAGCGAGTTGTCTTTATTTTCTGGGGGCTCCCGACAACAAGGACTCGTTTGCAAACGCATGTACTCGTTTTCCGGATTTGGATTCAGGGCAGGCGGTGAGACGACAACCGTGTGATCCCTTTGGGGGAAAGCTAAGAAATCTTAACCTGTTCTCTCTGAAACACTCTGTTGGTTGCGTCCTATCTGTTGCGGGCAAAGGCTTCTGAGAAAATCATCGCGATATCGGCTCACGCGCAAACCGACTTTGGCCAGACCACGCACGAGAGGCGCCTTTTGGGTAGGCAGCCACGGCCTCTTGCATGCACGCGTGTCGTGCGGGCAGGCCTACCCTTGCTTTGGCGGGCGCTCGGCATCGGACGAAATGCGGACGCTCTGAAATGGGACGACGCCTACGGCCTTCGGGCAGACACCGGCGGGCTCTCATCTGAAAGCCCAGCCTCCGCCTCGAGCCGAACAGTCGGAGACTTGAACGCGGGTGGCGGCCGACAGCGCAGGCGCACGCGGCGGTCAGCCAATCGGAGCTAAGAGAGCAGTCCTTCCCCGTCTCCGATTGCGTCGCGTTCGTACTCACCGGAACATGGGGCTGCGGGCACTGCGTTTGTTACGTCCACATGTATCGAGGCTGGGGCGGTGTCGGTGGGGGTGTCACAGAGTACTCCTCGGGAACCACAAGCACACACGCGGCACGGCGCGGCACGGCGCGGCACGGCGCGGCACGGCGCGGCACGGCGCGGCACGGCGCGGCACGGCGCGGCACGGCGGCACGACAGGTGCAGCGGTGGATCGGTAGCGACACCTGTGCTCGGGGCGGACGGCGGACGGGGCGCGGCGCAGCGCGGCGGCACTTCCCTGGATCACGGTACGCGACAGACTGAGGTGGAGGAGGAGGGCCGGTCCGCTCCGGAGGGGCCGAGAGGCCGCGCACCGCACCGGGCCTTCCCCTCCCTTCCCCTCCCCGCCTCGCCCCGCCGAGTGGCACCGGCACCGCCAGCGGCGCGGGCGCGGGGTAGAGACGGTCCGGCCGGTGGCTGCGATAGCTGGGGTCTGTAAAGTTGGTGACGTGCGTAGCTGCGAACGAGCGAGTGAGCTGGCCACGGAACTGGCCATTTTCAAAAACAAATGGGCTGATGGGCGTGATGGGCTCATTTTAGAAAAAAAATATGTGTATTTTCGCACGCTGCTTTGACAGCTCACTCGCACGCACTCGCGCGTCTCTAGCTTAACAACCCCCGCGATGCATCGGATGGGGCGAGTGTGTGCCGGGCCGTGAGAGACACAAGTTCGGGACAACCTCCACAAGAGCTTCAAATCAGTCGTTTCATGGCCTGCAGGCGGTCTAGAATTTAAATTAAGAATTAAGTCACCACGGAGGGTCCTAGAATTATTTTTGAGGCAGTCACTTGACTGGCTTTTTTCCCCCCATCTCAAAGTTGAGGAAGTTTTTCCGTCATGCCACAAGCTATATTATGGCGAGTCCCTTGTCAATACAGTGCATTACACCGGGCGTTGCAGATTGTTCTTGTGGGGGGCCGGGAGGAGAAGGAGAAAGTAATTGGGAAGGGAAGATGTGAAAAAAGAACTCTCACTTGCATAGATGAAGGATGTATTTATTTTATCATAGAGGAAGATGTAAGGAAAAGGGTAAAAATCATAGGACTATAAATAACCTTTTATGAGAGTGCTTCCACAAAACACGAATGTTATTTGAAAATTTTCATAGCTCAGACCGTTCTAACAGTGATATTAGAAGTTAAACATGAATATTAGGCTCTACTGAATGACTAAAATTATATCACAGCTTTCAGACACTAATCGTGTCAAGTGTGAAGAAGAAAAGTGATTATAGGAATTTGAAAAATGTAATTTGCAGAAGACTTCATATAATATGCTGGATTGCACAAACTATTCTATTTGAGATCATCATTTCAACATACATAAATTGCAACACACAGGGCAATATGGATACAGTATTAAGTACAAAGTTGTAATCTAGACATGGTATGGTTACAGGGTATCTTTTAAATATATACGTGAGATAATCTTGGATCATATTTTAAAATGAAAATTTAGTAATGTCAATACTATTCAACACATGATTCTGTCAAGGTCTATGACATCCTTCTTAATAAACTTGATACCAATTTGTACAAATTACAAAGCTGCAGTCAACCAAACTTAAGATATGTTTTAAATGCTTCAAATCAAATGGGATTGAAATCACAAGCTGAACATTAAAAAATTGGTATCGGTAACAACTTGCTTTTCTAAATCTACACTGTAACATTATTGCCATGATTAACTGTTGGTTTAAACAAAACAAGATGGGTCATGACATTGAAATCATTAGGCACAATTGACAGAGATACTTAAGTTTAAAAGCAATTTACTTCAAACCAGTAGGCAAACAACATATGTTGATGAATATGAAGGTGTCTTCAAAAGAGGCTGGAAACAGGGTGTAGGAAATCTATAATTATGACGGTGGATTAAGTTTCTAAAGCTGAACATGAAGCCTGATGACATAAACCTCAAAGATTTATACAGTTTTTTAAACAAAACTTGAATTGGAAATCAAAGAATCCAAGCGGTATGCAACATCAAGGTTCATGTTCAGTTTCAGCAACTAAATCCAACTTCAGCTCCAGCTACCAATCATATCACAATGAACAGATGGACTGAGAAGCTTGTCACATGCATGAGACACACACATCAGCTGTAAACCAGCAAATCAAGCAGTGACATTATATCATGTGCACTGAACAAGCACCAACAGTCGATTCCTGTTTCCTACATACAGGGAAAACAGAAAAACAATCACACAAATTGAACTAACTTAACTCACATTTGTCCTTAAATGACTTGATCATAAATTTATATAAGCTCAATCACATTATTGTGAAACACATTAGTAATACATTTCCACAGACCAAAATATTGGATATCAAAGTAACATCTTGAAACAAAAAGCATTTCTTAAACAGAATGAGGACAAAAGCTTAGGCCATAATGAGGCATTTTTGTTTACAATGCAGAATATCAAATAAATGTAAGATGTTAGCCTAAGTTATGCAATGAAATCTTCAAGCAATATAATATACCCCAGCATGAAACATCACTGTTTCATTGAAGTTTACTTTCATCAAATGCATAAAGTTACAAAGTTAAAATTTGTCCGATTCCTTAGAAACAGGGATTCTCAATACTTCATTGCTACTCATTTCACAGTCTGGCTCATCCATGGCTATTTGTAAAACTGTATCAAAATAATCATTTGAAAAAAAAATGGATGATGACAATTTAATTTAGCCAGAGAAGTAAGTAAATGGGTCTAACCTTTTCAATTGAGTATTTACATATTCAATGTTTTGAAACTTGTCACCCACAACTTCAACTTTACAAAAGAGCTAATAATTTTAAAAAGTGCAAAAGCTGTGGCAATATTTTATATTAAAAAAACAAACAAACAAAGACAGGTTTCCAACACAAGGAATGTAAAAAATACAAAGTACGGTAATTGACATAAATATGTAACACATGATCTAAGTTCTGTGATTGGGTGGTCAAACAGTGACGATAGACATGATTTTATACTAAATAAATACTGTGTATATGGACATAATGGGTCTCTTTTATTGGAAAGCTGACATACACAAAACATTTAAGTCCTGATTCCTCACTTTGGGTAAAAGACCAATATTTCCCAAAATAGGCATCTCACGTCTGTGTAAGGAATTTAATGGCTCTCTCAAAAATACAAGCACCAATTTCACATACACTTAACAATTTTATTTTGTGCAATGCTCACACTTCCTTTGTGTGCTACACCTCAGTCGGACCCCACTATTAGGTTTAGAAGGACAATAGATAGTCTGGGAATGGCACTTTGTACACCTAACACTTTTATAAATCTTATACAAACTGGTAGTTTTCTTTGGTGTTAAGTAATGGGCGTTCAGCTTCTGGCGCGACTTGAAATGTTTTAGACCAGTCCGTTGTGTCTGGTTGAAGTAGTCCAAAACAACGCCACCCGAAGAAGTCAACTAAATTTTGGAAGTACCCTTTGTGAAAAGGACTGCGAGAGACACCACCTTGTTGAAAATGTTGATACCGCCAATGGTTTAATCTTTCATTGGTGGTCATGCCCAAAATTACAATCTGTGTGAAAAGAAAAAGAGATGGATTGCATTTACAAATTAATTAAATATTTGACACAAGATTATATTGTGTAGTCGACAGAGAATGTGTTGTTCCTTACTTGATAGGTTTGACATCCAAGAAGTAGAGAAACCCAAACTGCATGTATGATGCAGTTAAATGTAATCCACATAACCCAGGCATCACACTGGCCAGCAGCAAGAATACCTGAAGGTGAAAAAATAAAAAATATGGACATCACACTAAAATTCATAAAGACACACGAGGGTGCAGCGACACAGTAAGAGACATACTTGAAAAGAAGCCTGAAGATGAGGACAAATCGCATGCACTCCCCCAAAATTGTACAGCACCATAGATCATGAAAATTATCATAACCAAGAGCATAAGCAAGTATCCAATGAAATGTCGATGGTTCTTTTCACCTGGGAATGAAAAAGAAAATAATTATATAAGCAGCACTTACAAATCAATTTAGATGTGTGAACTATATGATACAAACCAATACAATTTGAGACCCAAGGGCAATGATGGTCATGTTTGGCAATGCAACGATCACAGATACCACAATGCTTAGAGCGCAAGGGTTTGTGAACTAGGCATGAGCTACAGAAAGACCGAGCATCAAATCCTCTCCTTTCAGCTTCATCAATTATGATCTGTATAAGAAATTACAAGAAAGAAATGTGTAATTAAAATTAATGGATCTATAAATTTGCATTGGGTGAAGACAAGGGAGGAACTTACTCTGAATTTTTCTTCTCTTGTACTAGATACAATCCCAGGGTCACCTTTCCAAACTTTCAAAAAGTTGTACCACAAAAGAATAGAACTGATCAGCATTGCGGTTGTGGCCAAAAAATCAATGCATGGAACAATCCAAACAAACCAAGTCACATATACCCAAAACTGTTAACAAAGGAAGAAAAAAAAGTATGTGAGACATGGAGGCAACAGTTCAAAAGTTAATTACCGCATAATAATTTCAAAGGTCATACTTTCGTTCCAAAATAAGTGGCCAGAGGAAGTATGGTATAATATTTGTCATTGCAAACATAGGGTTTAACAAAATATCCAAGTACATAACCTAGCAATAAAATAACACATTTGATTGGTATTGGTATGGGTGATTGCAGCAATTGGCCAATAACATATATTGCAGCAGCTGGCAAAAGTGCTGTCATCCACATTTTCACTTTCTGTAAAGAAATTCGATGAATAATGAAATTTTACTAGAGTACAAAAATTATTTGAAAGACACAATATATTTCACTACCTTATCCTTGGTTATTCGATCACAGAATGCACTAGGTCTTGACTTTTTATCAACTTCCTCTATTTTCTCCATTACTTTGTCAGTGAGAAACATATCTCTGTTGCCTTTAAGCAATTCATAAGGCGTTTGTCCCTGTCAAGTCAACACTAATAAGAGACCAGCACATAAGCTTCATTATGGTAGGTGATATGAAAACAGGTTACATACTGCATTATTACGTATCCCAAGATTAGAACCAGTTGTGGTTAGAGTTGTAACAGCAGTAGAGTTACGAGCAATAATGGCCCAATGCAGTGCTGTATTGCCATGGAAATTATCTTGAACTGCAGTTGAAGCTCCAAGACTGATGAGCATCCGAGTTGGGTCCAAACTACAACAAAAAGTTAAAATTGCCGTATAGTTGTTGGTATATACAACAGCAGTGGAGAAGTGCATATATTCATGGCTTTCACAAAAATATTGCAGTAGTGTATCTATACCAGACAACATAATCATCTACACACTCAGCATACACATTACACTGTTCAATTTCACCCAAGTAGATTTTTTCTACAACAGTGCATAATAAAGCAAAATACATATTCCTTGCACAATCAGTACTCAGAAGTATAAAATCTTAACTAGAAACTGCAGCTTGATAAGCTAAAGCACTGTATCTACAAAAAAGCCTGTTCCTAATAAAAATTTTGTGCTTGATATCACCCTTGACATCACTGGTCATAGTTACCAGTAAAACAATGAAACTAAGTGCACAATTTAAGGCCTGCACAAATTATTTCACTTGATAAGACTTGACAGTAAAATAACATTTGGAAAGATATCCGAATATCCAAAAACTCAATAATCACTTTTATTAAAACCAAAGTGAAAAGAAACATGAGGACAGAATGAGGGGATTACAGCTCGCAGGATTAGAACACATTTGCAAGTTCACAAATATGCACCAAAGTACACATTTAAAAAAAACTTAATTATGCTGAGATGTAGAATTTAAGTGATCCCAAGGCTTACAGACATGGATGTGTATGGGCTATAAGTCTATCCTGCTACAAAAGCTAGCATGGCTTAGCTTCCCCTCATAGCAATAATCAACAGATGTTTTTGCGTGGCAAGGCAACAAACCCAAGGTGACAGCACATCAGAAAACTTAGAATGATATTCATTACCGGGAGCTGAATCCCAAAAATGTCCAGGGCGCACATACACAAGAAAAACAACAAAAATACTATTAATAATTGAAGAAGAATATAGAGAGACGAACTGAAAATTCACATTTATACATTGATGCAGAGCCAGTGTGTGAAACTTAGAAAACTAAGGTTACCTACAGAACATTACAAAATAGGTATATTAAATTTGTCCACTTAAAAATGCTTGAGAGTTTTTTTAAGCAGTGACATTTAAGACATGCTGTTTTATAAGGAATGCAGTAAAATAGTAATGGAAAAAAATCAAAGAGAAGTGGATAAAAGCCTACATTTTGCTGTAATAATAGAAATACACTCCTGGCAATCTGATCAATTGTTTGTGGTTCACTTCAAAACATGTTGTTTATGTTCTAGAAATGAGCAATAACACAATAAAAATTATACAATGACTGATTTGAAAACATTTTTCATTTCAATAACAATCAGAAACTGATTGGGAAAAGATGTAGAAATAATGGCAATTTTGAACGTGCCAAAATATCAATTTTTAGTATAAAAATCACTATATTTAAATACAACGTTGTTTCAATTGCAGGTGACTGAACTGACTCAACCACAGAACACCATAGGTTTCAAATGCAGTAAGATGAATGCTTTCCAGCAATACACCAGCAAATGTTTGATTTGCCATAAATTGAAATTTTTGAGGAGTGTAATTTGTGAAAGAACAACCTTGAACTTGCGCACCTGGTGACTCGGTATGCGCTCCACATCAAGGGGGTCATTCCACCACGATCTTGGCAATTCATGTCTGCTCCTTTGGCGATGAAATATGCCATGATTCCAGCAAATCCCAATTGAGCAGCTATGTGGATACATTGCAATCCGTCTCCATCACATATTGTGGAATCTGCACCGTGTTGCATTAAAAGGACAACAGTACCCAGATGGCCAGCTCTGAAAGCATTAAAAAAATAAAAATAAATATGGAATGCAAAAAACATGAGATTAACGTACAACAAAAGAGAAAACACACAAATCAGACAGAGATTAGCAGCTACATCACCTTGTTGCCCAGTGAAGAGGAGTTGCCATCAGATCTCCTCCAACAGCATCAACCAGTGCACCACGAGATATATAGAAACGAATCAGTTCTTTGCGGTTGTTGATGGCTGCCCAATGGAGGAGAGTAACATTCTCAGCATCTCTCTGGTTCACATCATACCCTTCCTCAACCAGCTGCTTACACCTCTCTAATGCCCCATTCTACATGAAATAAAGCAACAGGAAGTGGTGCATATTAAAGGTTAAATAAGAAAGCATTGGAAAATAAGATAAAATTAGAATTAAACATTAGTACAATCATTATATTACCTGTGTTGCTTTCACAATATCTAGACTGCTATAATCTGCTTCTGGTGGCGGAGCCTTGGCTTGTGGTGTTTGCTCTTGGAACATTTCAGCTTGGGCATGCTGACAGTTTTCTCTCTCTCTCCGGAACAAGCTGCCTGGTTGGCAAGCATCCTGCAAGTCAAATTGATGGGTCATTCCTTTGAATTAAGAGTCCAAAGCCTTGAGCATTAACACAGTCCATAAGATGACCTCAACTACAGTTGAGAGAATGACAACATCAGGTTATTAATCCTTCGATCATATTTTTTTATAAAATGGGTTACTTTCTTAGTTCATGTAGGAGGGGGCTCAAATAGTCAAAATAAAAATATGGAGAGCTTTTCCTCTAAACTTCACATGTCAATTCTTATCAACAAAGGTTAGGAGGGAGAAAATATTGTAAAAATGTAACATTGGTAACCAGAAAACCCAAACTGCAGGAACTGTCTTCACCTGAGAAACAAATTGGATCGGATTGCAAGTTGGATCCGCCAGGTTGATAGTTGTTTTTTCAAATGTGGTGGATTCAAATTAATCACCTAACTTGGCTCACACACTTCAAGTCACTGGACATGAGTGGGATGAGGATGAACATAAAAAAATATTAAGCGGGGATATTTTTAGGGAAAAATTACACAAAAGTTACAACTAAAAGAATGTTAAAAAATTGGCATTTTACGGAGATACAATTATGGCTGACGGCCAGATATTATTTTTTCACATATACACACGATAACCATATAACCATAGACGAAAATGTCAATACAGTTATTTTCCCTGCACACATATCGCTGTTTGTTTGCATATGAAAATAGAACCAGTACGAAACAGCGAGACTACCTTTGACGAGAAATTCACGTGGGCTTCAGACTCGACCTATTCAGTTTTTCTCATATGTAGTCTCTCTACAATGCTTCTGCGACACAATTTGGAGGAAGTGACCAGTGGCGCCCTCTTGGCGATGTCCATGTTTAGTGAGTGGGTGGGCGTACCTCCACCTATCGTATTTGAAGCAGACTGAAATGCATGTCGTGAGAATGCTATCTGTGCTTGTGTGGTAGCCTTGAGCCTAGTGCCAGCTGAAAGAAATCTATTTTACATTCCTGCTTTCAAAACTCGAATCCATGTTAATGAGTTTCGTGCCTGAGTTTGGCGACGCTCACTATCGAACAACAGTCTTACAGTTAGTTCAGCCAACATGTTTGCATCTCTCGGAGTGGCATTAGATGATGTGCTCTATGGGGGGCTCTTGGGGCTGTGCATTATATTTGGCTGGTGTTTCCGTCGCATCAAACATCCAACAAAAAAGAAATGGATTTCGACTGTTCTGGGATTCTTTCTAGTGTTTGCAGTGTCAGGGTACCATGTACTCAGACCATTAATTGTTACTGCAGTGAATGCATTCCTTATTACTGTTTGTGGAAAAAAGTAAGTGTGAAATCCATTTTAGTTTCGCTTCAAAATGGCATGGTTGTAAAGTTGCACTTGTGTACATCGTGTTCATTGTTCATCTTATCATTTCCAGGTACAGCCATATACTTAGCTTCATTCTTACATTCGGATTTCTGACGTTCTTCCGTTTTTCTGATTACTTTGGAGCTCCTTATGCACCGGGTCCTGTGAATCTAATTAATATGGTCCTCACAATGCGGGTAAGAACTCTGATATTGCAGACTTTATATTTTGTCATAGGCTGGCAGCAGCTGTTATGCACTGATTTCTTAAAATGAAACTGCCTTTCTATGCTTATGATTTTTCTGTGCAGATGGTGGGTCTAGCATTTGAATCTCGGGACAGTTGGATCTCTCACAATACGGAAAGCAAAATGGCAACATCAGGAGCGAAATTAACGGAGATGGAGGAAAGGGAACCATTAGATGTTCATCCAGGTTTTGTTGATGTATTTCACTATGCTTTTTGCTATGTAGGTGTTCTTACAGGTAATTCATAGTTCTTCTAACACATTTCCTAAAACTTTCTTTGATTGATAGCTACAAGCAGTCTTGTAAAATAAATTTGTAATGTAAATTACTTTTTCTCCTGTGGAATTTAGGTCCATATTACCGGTACAACACTTACAGGGATATGATCAACACTCCATTTGCTAAGTATGCTCCCTGTTGGGATGCCACACTATCAAGACTTTTGCTTTTACCTTTCACTGTCACTATTTTTGTTGTTGTGAATGGCTTATTCCCAAATAAGGTATGAATGAAATGAAATGTAATATGGCCATTTGACACATTTTGCATAGATTTTGTGTATCTTATGTTCTTCGTTTTCCAGATGGCACTAACTGATGAATTCTATTCAAATCACTCAGTCTTATATCGCATAATTTTCTTGAGCATTTCGTTCTTTAATTTCCGTATGAGAATATACACTGGTGTGATGCTCTCCGAGTGTGTCTGCACTATGGCTGGATTAGGAGCTTATCCTGATTGGTGCAAGCCACGATATGGAATGGGTCCCACATGCCGGTGGCAAGAGGTTGCTCGATTGTAAGTTTGCTGTTTTTATCCAATTCTATTTGGTTCACTCTTTTTGGGGCAACAATTACGGTTAAGATGGTGCCATGGCCCAAATACATAATACAAATTTTATGTATGTTTATGTATGCTGTTGATTCCTCTTTCCATTATTGTCTGATTTCATTCATTCCTATTTCTCTTTTAGAGGAAGAAGTCCCATCCAAGCAATGAGAGAAAAATACAATTTTGAAACAGTTCACAGCATTATTATATCGAAGTGTGAATTTGAACCAACGGTTCGACAGAGTATGAAAAGCTGGAACATGACTATTCAGTATTGGCTGGCTGCATATGTTTATAAGAGATTCCCCATTAAACCCTTGAGGTTTGTATGCTGACTGCTCATTCATCAAACTTGGTGTTAAGAATTTAAAGTTTTGACAGGATGCAGATTTAACCCCTCTTTGGTACCTCCACAGAACCACAGCCACCATGTTTATGTCAGCTTTCTGGCATGGAGCTCATGCTGGTTATTATTTATGCATTATGTCTGTCCCCCCTCATCTTGTTGTGGAAGATTTGTATGTGAAACTTTTCCTCAATAATGCAGGGCCAAAGGTAATAATAGAAATGAAATACAACATACTCAGCCTCTGGAAATACATTCTACAGCTGATTCATTTTGTCTATTCTTTTTTTTTTCTTTCTCTTCTAGCTTCGGAAGTTCCTTAACTTCATGCTGTGGTTTATGCGCATGCAAGGATTTAGTTATATGAGTATCACATTTCAACTGCTCACTATTGATGCTGCTCTTCGCTATTGGGGTTCCATTTATTACTACTACCATTGGATTCTGGGAGCACTTTACATAGCTGGTCTTGTGGTACAATTTCGTAGGCCCAAGAAAGCTGTTCCTGCTGCAGCTGTTCAGCATGACTTCCATGCCATTGACCCACCAAAAATAAATAAGACAGAATGAAGAAGGGGGAACCAACTTGATCCTTTGTGGCATAACTCTTCTGCTCCGTCAACTCCGGTGCTAGATCCTGCACGAAGAGGCGCTATTAGAAGCAGTCTGCATTCAAGTCTTCATCATCGAATTAACAGTGAATATTACATAAGAGATAGCTGGCTTTAAGCCTGTGTGGAAGTTGGTATGTAAAGTGGAAATAATGCTGTTGGGATATGTTTTTGGCTTATAAAGATTCGCTTGCACAATTCATGATGACAATATTATATCTGTATGAATTGAACTATAGCACATCTACATTTTTCTGAAGTCTTCCTGTTTGAAGAGAAACAGCCAAGTTCTTTCTAGGATAATTAATGGCTTGTGTGAAAAATGCAGAAATCTGTTTATTTTACCTTGTTCTTGTTCCAATATCAATTATTAACATATCTTGCATCATTATTTCCTGCTTTAAAGCTAAGAACAACGATGCCCAAACTCCAATCATTGATTGTCTTCCAGCATGGGTTTTTTCAACTATAAATTAATTAAGCCAATTGCCGACTGAAACAAGATGACTGTTACGCTAAATGTACTGACAGTTTTTTGCTCTCTAAAAAGGTGTTGTAATTGTATGGTAAGGTTTGAAAGTGAAAGGAAAGTGAATGCTGTTTGGTTTACATGGCTTGAAGTTTGAAAATCTGCTAGTTCCTCCCTGTTTCATTGAGTCTGATCCATGGTTTAGGACCACTAGAGACCATATGTCAAAATAACAGACAATCATTCAAAATTTTACCGAACCATGAATATATGTAACCCTGCGAGAATGAGTTTTGTTTGTACTCTTCTTTTTTCACACAAGTCTTGAAAGTTTTGTTGCTGAGTTTATGGTTCTGGTGGTCAGAAGATGCACAAAGGGAGGTATGTACTTTTCAAATTTGCCATAAGCGATGATGGATGCTCTGATATTGTGCCACAAAAGGGTTGAGTTGTTTCCCCGTAATTCAATAATTTCATTCTTGAATAATCCAAATTTATGTGGACTGTTGGTCATAACTTGTAGCTTTTAGCACCATTAATTCACTCTACTTTTAACATTCCACTATCAATAATAAAAATAAAAAAACATTGCGGTCTTTGACATCGGATCATAGAGCTACTAGATGCACAAATACTAACAGCAAAACAAAAAAAATTAAATCTCTTTGTTATGACCAATCCCCTTAGATTTGGCTTATCAAATGGCGAGATCCAAAATTATTCTTATCATAAATTTGCTTCTGATGCTGTATTTCTAGGGTGTTCAGCAGTAAGTTAATTTCAGGTGGGTAGCGGATTGATTAGCACAAGATTCTTTTCAGCATGACTGGGTAATTGTAAAGATCATGTGCTTGTGCATAGAAAAGAAAAGTATTTTAACTTTCACAACTGTACAAGAATTGTGCATTTAGAGTAAGATTTAAATGCTAGTTTGTCAAATTTTGATGAGTGTCTTAGCAGGTTCATTTTTTCCTGAATGACCTCTCAAATTCGTAGAGCTTTTCACTTTCTTTTTCCTGAATTCTACAGTTAGAAAATTTGCCAACAGAACTGTTGTGCTTCCCTAACGGTAAATTAGCTGGACACCCTGTTTTTGAATCTTCTGTAGAATTTTTGGGTAAAATTCCACACTTGCTTGCATCAACTGGCACAGTCCTTTAAGAGATGCTTGGTAGTGGAGACAGGTTATCGCATAGTGTGATCAGATTGTTGAATGAGATGAGCCTTTGCTAGAGTCGTGAGTTTTTTGGGACTACAACTTTTTCAATACATTCTCAAATATTTTATGATGTAACACAGATCTGTAGTCTATTGACTATTTTTACCTTTTTGTTCATAGATCTTTTTTAAAGGTCATCATTTAGTATCTTTAAGAGTTTCTTTCTGTGCTTTAGTATGTACGTACTTTCATAACTGAATTTTTTCTATGTTTTCCACTATTTTGACTTCATTTTTAGATACCATTTGTCTCTATTGGCATATGGTAGTATGGTCTAACTATAACAATGGTCTACCCTCAATCACTGTTTTCTTTTTCACAAACAGAATAAGCTTGTAGTGTTTGTGGCAGTGTTGAGGTCATGTTGTAAATATGTTTAAAACTAACTCCTATCTGAAGGAAATTTTAAGTATATTGTTCTTACTTTATTTGTACTTTTTTAAACCTTTTATGGCTGTGGACTGTAACGAAGGTTGCTGTGACTCCTTCTCATCTTAAAAAAAAGTTAAGATTATAAAATGATAACTTGCTCAACGGGTAGCTTTGCACACCTAGTTACTGCTACTTGAAACTACTGTATGAAATGATTGTTGTACAAATTTTACTGCCAGTGCACTTGCTTTGTGTCATAATTCATAATTCTATGTTCTCTGTTGTTTCTGATTGCATTCCATGCACAGTGTTATGATTTTATGAGTCTTGTTATTACTTTTTTACCTGCATTAGAAATAGTGTGCTTGTTTTTAATGAACACTTAGTTTCAGCACAAATGTGATGGATGCTGTCTTGAAAGTAGTTCTAATATGTCTGCATTTTCCATCATTCATACAGAGCATTGTAAACATGCCTTTTTTTTTTAATTTTAGAAAATGCCCACCAGCATTTTAGTTCTGTATGCAATGACAAAAACAAGTGATAGATATTTACATGTATATTTGTTGGGAGCAATAATGTCTTCAACCATTGGGGGTTGAGATGAGTGATACTTTGAAGTAAAGAGTAAATGCATGCATTATTGTACTTTTGAAACTTGTGCAGAGTTTGGCCTGTTGTCTATGTAAGCCAAGTTTTATTGGCCTACCTACCTGGCTCTTGATATTTTGTTTAGTGATTGTGTTTTCAATTTAATTACTTTAAACCTGTTACTAGTCCAGTGATTGTAGAATTATCACCAACACAGTGAATAAATATTCCGGTATCTTGTGTCATTTTGTCAAGGGGTTAAGTTGTTGAACTTGATACACTGTACTACCCTTGGACTGAGTATTGTCACTATGATTCTGCCTCTTCATGAGCCAACTGCAGGAAATTATAGAGCCCTAGGTTGAATCTTGTACAGGTATACATCTTTGACACTTTCTCAAAGACTGCCACTTGCAAAAACTTCCAAATATTCATTTCCTGTGGCCGAAAGAATACGTATCTAGTCTCAAGACATTCTTTCTTGAGTCCTAGTTGAGGCATTTGGGTATGCATTTATAATGAAGCATATTTTTCAGCTATTAAGTGAGAAATGTAATAAGGCAGGCTTACTTTTTATGGAAAAGTGAAGATCTGAAAGATCTAGGAAATCAGTAATTGTGGATTAGCTCAGTTACCCTGGTGTTGGGTCCAAAATGTACAGCTGTCTACAGATCAGGAAAGAATGATTTAGTTCCTCGCCCTCTCTTGGCTCGCTTTATTAGAGCAGAGTTTTAAGTAAAAAGATGTAACTATGTGAAGCATTGTAGAACTGCAACACCTAGGAGATTTTCTTGTTATAAATTGTTACTTGTACAATTTGGTACAATCTGTTTTCCTTGTATTATTTTATTTTACTCACAACAAAACATGATGTGTCCTGATAGTAAATGCAGTGACTTTAGCTTGTTTTGCTGCACCTGTTTTTATTGTCAATTGTTGTACACTTTCTATTGAAATTTGAGTTGCTCAAGTAGTTTAACTTCATTATTGTTATTATATCTTATATTATTATTATTATTATTATTAGAATGGTGCCATGTTCTCATCCCTATGCTGTTGGTGGTGGAACGTTATAAATGAATTTTGTTTCAAGAAAAGGGTTTTCTTTTTTTCACCAGTCTTGTTTTTTGGGGCTCTTTGCAAATTCAATTAAAAATTATATGCACAGATATTCTGTTATTTCTGGAACCAAAATCCTTCTAAATCAGTACTATACGTTCAGATAATTTAAGAATCATCTCAAAAATGTGTTTGGTGGCTGTACACAATTTAACACAGTGTATTAAGATTTTAAAGAGATCATGTTAATTTTATTTGCTTCAATTTCAAAGTACAGAACTCAAGTCTTAAGGCCTCTAGGTGGGCCTGTGAATTAGCTATTTGAACTGACAATTCAATCGCTTCCTTGAATGATCCTTGAGCTACACGTAAGTTTTGAGGCACAAGAACACCAAACCAATGAAGAGGGTCACATGATGAACGAGAATCATTAATAGTATCTTTCACAGTTTTCTTGCCACCATTTTTGTCCAGTTTCTGTTTTGTAAGATGCTCATCTACTAATAATCTGAAATCAGATACCTCAATACCATTCTGTTCAGACTTTGATTTCTCAATTTTACGCAAGGCATCAAAAGGTACACTATCTTCTGTTGGTAGTTGAGATGTAGAAACGTTTCGGTTTCCCATGATGTACCTTGATTTGGCAAGGTTTATGGATCCAACCTTCATGCACTCTTGTAACTTTAATTTCTGTCGAACTATTTGTTGCATCAGTTCAAGTGCCTTCAAGCCAAGACAATCTAATGTAGCTTCGTCTTCGTGGCTCATCTGTGAAGGTAAAAACAGGGGAATGAGTCTTAATGGGAACGGATACGATACACTCCCTTCCAAATCACATGACTTAACCTGAGACGGCATACCTTGGATTTTCGTTCAAAACTCAGTAACTTGCACTGCCGGCCTAGATAACTCACTTCAATTCAGTGCCTCACTTTGAGAGCCGGCGACCGTATACGAAATTATTTATCTGCAGTCCCTATCAACCTCGTCGCACATCACCAACAACAACTGCGGACGACAGGACAATTTTTTTGATTTTTTTGAAAAACCTAAAGCCACTTCTTTAGTAGTGCGAATAACGTAAATATGTATTCGCAGTCCGAAGGGGGGGGGGGGGGGCGGCAAGTGATTGCGGCGCGGAGTGGGAGCAAGTGTGGGAAGGGGCAATGGAAACAAAACCTCACTCATATCATCGAACTGTCCACACACAGCCTACAGTCAAGGTCGCTTGCGCAGCCGTGAAGATTATTTTGTATTCCGGCTCTGGTCTAAGCCCGTTGCGTCATCGGGGTCTTGGTTCTGAGCGAAACGGGACCGACTGTGATTACCACCTTGGCACCATCACTTAACACCATTCAGTCGCGATAGCTGTAGGGCTGTAGCTTAAAGCAGGATCATCATGGCTCTCTCCATGAAGGCGTTCCGTCTGGCCTCTGGCCTCCTGTCGACGCCGGTCAAAGGGCTTCCCAGGGCACGTGGCTTTGCACAGAGCCTTAGATTCGCCAGCACCCTCGGTAAGCCTAGGCCGGGAAGGGAACTGAATTCGTGCACCTGCACCTTTATGATACCTAACTCTGTTTTTCAATGTACGCAAGATAGCTGTGACAGGTGGTCACTTGGGCCTGTGCTGTCTTGTTATAAAAGGCCTTGCGTTCGACTGTTATTTATGTCCTGATTTTTTTCAGAGATTCCCAAGTATGAGTATGTTGAAGCATCAGTCGTTGGACAGAACAACAACATTGGTCTGGTTCGGTTGAACCGCCCCAAAGCTCTGAATGCATTATGTGATGCTTTAGTTGATGATCTTGCCGCAGCTGTGAAACTGATGGATAAAAGCACAAGCATTGGTGCTATTGTCATCACTGGAAATGAGAAGGCATTCGCTGCAGGTTATTACAGTTCTACAGTACCTTTTTGGAATTTTGCAAAGTCACAGTTTTTACTAGTTTTTTTTTCATATCTTAGGGGCTGACATCAAAGAAATGAAGGATGGATCATTTGCATCAAATGTTACTGGCGGACTCCTTCAAGGCTGGCTTGAAATATCCAAATGCTCCAAACCCATAATCGCTGCTGTTAATGGTTATGCTGTAAGTTCACTTTTGAGAGGTGCTTGTTTAGTTGCTATTTGATTAGTTTATATCGCATACTATAACTTATTACAGTTGGGTGGCGGTTGTGAACTTGCAATGATGTGCGACATCATTTATGCTGGTGACAAAGCCCGCTTTGGCCAGCCAGAGGTGACTATTGGAACCATCCCCGGTGCTGGTGGTACTCAACGCATTGCTCGCTCATGTGGCAAGTCAAAGGCAATGGAAATTTGCCTCACCGGCAATATGTTTACTGCTGAAGAGGCCGAAAGAATGGGTAAGCTTAATGGTGGACAACGCATAACATGTTTTGGATTACTGAGAATTGCACTGAAGAGTGTTTTTGGTGCCAGGTTTGGTGAGCAAGGTGATTCCTGCGGATAAATTGTTGGATGAATCAATTAAGCTTGGTGAGAAGATTGCTTCTCATTCCCCCCTCATTATTGCACTGTGCAAGGAGTCTGTTAATAAAGGTACGTCTTAAACTTTATAAGAATCTTTTTCTGAGAATTAAAGTTAGTTGTGGCTTGGCTTGATTTTAAGTTAATTTAATTCTTATGAAAGTCTAAAGACCTGTAGCATGTTACACTGGGCCTCTCATTATCTTGCCTCTTATCTTATCATTGGTAAACAAGTATTCTCTTATACCCCTTTTCTCCTTCCAGCATTTGAAACTTCACTGGCTGAAGGGCTGAACTTCGAGAGGCGCATATTCCATGCCACATTTTCAACAAACGATCAGAAGGAAGGCATGCAGGCCTTTATTGATAAGAAGGCTCCCAAATGGACCCGTTCTTGAATTTGTACCTGACTTTTGTAAGGAGCTGAAACTTTTAAGAGACTGTTCATGTTCAACTAATCTTACTTTGTGCCACATTTTCCCTGTTAATATTCTATTTTCAGTTTGTATTTTGTTATTGATATAGTCTTTGGAATGAAATGAATAAAATGTTATTAAAATTTGAAAGTGATTTATTTGTTCGCCTGAAATAACTTCACAATAAGTATTTGTTCTGCAGGTGCATTAAAAATCTCCTGATAACCTTTGCTGTACAAATTACCCAGAGCATCTTCTTCTGTGAAGATTTAAAATTGCTTATGCAGTGCAAGGCTTAAAACCTAAAGGTACAGGACATGAACATCAACAAGAATGAAGCAAAGACAAACTTGAGCTAGAATCAGACTGATATGTTACATGTAAATAATTTCTGGGCAACATTTGGTGAACATAACAATCTTTGTTTCAGAGATGAGGAAAACATTCTTTTTTGTCTACCCTGTGGCACTTAATTTTATTTCATGCAGCACAGCACATGAAAAATTACAGCCTGCAATAAGCAAGTGGCATTGCAACGGAGTTTGATATGCTTGAAACTTCAGTAAGGTCTTCCCACAGAGATATGTAGCATACATACATAAGTTCAAAAACAGCAAAGCTGTATAATACAAGAAGAAACTATAATAATAAAAAAATCTAGTACTGTAGATTCTTACTTACGATAAAAGTTTGTAAAAGATCCTATGCACTCTCTTACACTTTGATATTGCCAACAAAAATGGCACACACAGAAATACAGGTTGAGATAGCATAAAAGCCTTCATATAACAAACAGAAGAAAAACAGAAATTATTTTAAAAAAAAAGAAGTTTTTTTTAAAAAACGTCTGTGAAATCAAGTTCTGAGTAACAGTCTTAAAATACTAATACTGTTGTCTAAAATTTTAAGATGGCTAGATGTATAAGAAAGAATGGCACAGATAAAACAAAATACAGTAGGTATATAAAGAAGAAGCAAATCTTCATCTCACGGTCACCGATGCACTTAAACAACTAGAGACTTCACAATTTTTTACACAAATGTACAAAAGCTGTACAAAGAAAGTAGACAACGGCTATTATACAATTGTTATCCAGAGGGGTTATAAGAGTCATGTCTCTGATCGATCTCTACTGCCTGAACGGGATGGTCTTCGCTCAACTGGGCAGGATTGTTTAGAAACATTGCTTATAACTGCTTCTTCTTTCCCTCTTTCTCTTAATCCAATAAAACTCTCTCTCAAACGACCCACTGATGCATCACGAAGTACTGGTGGCACCATGCTGATTGTTGGTCTATCTAGTCTCTCCACAGACACAGAGGGTGTGGCATATCCTTCAGGCACATATGAAACTTGAGTGCCAGTGTCAACAGTGACTGGGGCAGCAAGAAGTGAACGAACGCTACGCCTAGTTTCAGGATTACCTGTTTGTGTGCTACAGGAAGACACTGTCACAGGTTCTTCCCTTACTCCAATAGGTGGGGAATAAACTGGTGTGGCTGGTGGAATTGTGCTCAAGAGAGCATCACTTTCATGTGCCACATTGTCTTCACTATCTTCTTCCACTCTTGAAAGATCTTCTGAGGCCACAGTCCTACAAAATAATTTGAAAATCATTAGTAACATATTTTCAGTGGGTTGAAATTATACAGTATTCAGAGTACGGCTTATACCTGGAGAGATTTTCATGGGAAACATAGGGAGGGGGAGGTCCCTCTCGTGGGGGTGCAGAGACAACTTCAGAATAGGGAGGGGGATCAACTGGTCGACCCACAAATTGGACACCATTGTTAATATTGTAAGTAACCAGGAGTCCTGGACGGGTGTGGCCAAAGAATAAATCAACATCATACATTTGCTGTGGCATTCGACCCATTCCAGGGCGAGCTCCACTTAAATGAGCTCCAGGACTTATGGTGGCACCGGCCATCAAAGTGCGTTTCATGTGAACACGGCATATTGCAATGACAAGAATGGTAACAATGACCATAAAAGCCATAGCACAACCTGTGACATAAAAATGTGCATGAGTACCAGCAAGAGGGTGCATTTGGTTAAAAATAAAAAAACATTAACTCACCAATTACAGTGAAGATTGTTGTTTGAAGAAAACCCATATGACTCAATGAGGGAGGGTCAGCATCGTCAATCAATCCTTAAAATGTAAAGAAACTGGTTAGGAAATGATTTAAAGGCAAAACATTTATAAAACAACACATACATGACATACCTTTCAAATTTGGCAAATGATCAAATGGATACAAAGTTTCATTCATTTTTTTTTTTTTTTTGGGTGGGGGGGGGGACAAAGAAAACAGAAGTACACATTAAAAGTTGAGACAAAGCAGGGCATAGAAAAGTGAAACAAGCAATAAAACTAGAACATGAACTCAATAAGCAATCTTACTTTTACAACATTCTTTGAAGGGAAAAGTGACATTGCAATCAGATTTTGTATTACTTGTACAGCACCAGCTGTGTGGGATACAGCGTCCATCATCACAAAGCAGCTTGTCTTTGCATGGATTAATGGGGTCTGAGGAAGATATTTTTCATGCAATTACCATCACACACTAATAAACCACAGCAACATAGAAATCTTTGACATAAATAAAAGTACCAACCACAATTGGCGAGTTGAGGACTTTCATCCTCTCCATTAGCACAGTCTTGTTTTCCATCACAAACAAATCTTTGGAATATACAATGAGATGGACTGGCAGGCTTACTAGGACACTCAAACATTTTGCGACTACAATTTTCTGAAAGATGGTGAGGAATAAAAAAGTTAATTTGATGACACAAAACACTGAAATGTTAATATAAAAACAATTAAATGAACTTACTTAAAACAAATACTTGTACTGAAGCTTGAAGCACATCTCCACTGGCGCCCTTTGTGATCTCCCGAGCCTCGCATTTGTATTCACCAGTATGAGATTCAAGCAGGTGCGAAATATACAGAGACAATGAGTTAGAACTATGAGGAGATATTTGAATTTCTGAGCTTCCTTTCCTTTGGAAAAAAAAGTGCGTATGGGATCAGTTTATAAGGAGACTAAAAATTAGAGAATGTTCCACAGAGGTACTTGTAATAAACATACTCATTCAAAGGAGGCATCCACGAAATACTATACTCCTTGGATCCTATTGCATTGGGTCTCAAATTAATTCGACATGTTAAATTCAGAGATTCATAAACTCTCTTGTACATGTGTTCATTACTTCTGACCTCTGGTAAAATCACAAGTTGCGGGTACAAATTTGATCCACCCACTCTCTCATCAGACCCTGGGAAAATTAAGTAAATGGAACCAATTAACAAAGTTATCTTCATTAACATGAAAGAAGTGGAATGAGACTGTCATAACCCTTCTAATACTCTTATAAACAGAGTGAACATACCTCTTACACGAGCAAGGAAGGTGATTGCGAACCATAACAAAAATATAATAGCCATAATTTTACTAACGTACTTTAATGTCCGATAATGTTCATTTCTGTAAATTTGTTCCCGTATCATGCCTTCCCTGATCTCACAAAATAATTTGTACACAACGAACAGAATACATCACAATGGCTAAACAAACTGTGATGAATAAAATTCGAACGAATGATAATATGATATCAATCGTCTGAACGAAGAATCTGAACGTTCATCCATTATTGGATGAATGGGTTGGATAAGTATCTGTCAAAACCAACAACAAATCATTTTTTGCTACAACAATACGACCATCACGACCTGGAGAACAAAAGCGTAAAGGCAGCAGTATCCTCAAAATCCCCACTCGCTCAGAAATCATATAAGATTAGTTTGAAGTGATTACTTAATTTTCCAAGGTTTGATTTATTTTTTATGTTACAAATTTTAAAACCTTTGTTTTGTTACAATGTCATTTTGACTGCGGGCCGCGGTTGGAAAAGCAGAAATATTTGTGTTGCTAGGTTGTTACTTACCAATTTTTCATAGTGCTGTTGTTTTGATTTCAAAAGAGCGGACCGCGGACCGCCTTCAGGCCACAATGGCTCTTCACCCGAAAGAAACTATCCATGATATTGCCTACAAAGGTGATATATATACCATCAAATTAAAGTTGCAACAAGATAGTGAATTGGTGACCAAGAAAGATGATGTGAGTTATTTTATTATGCTGTCATCGAAGTTGGAGGTTATGTGGGGAATGACATGTCGATTTTATTTTTTTGTTGTCATTATTTATGAATCTTGCTGGCATTTTGTGTTCTTAGTACAGTGTGCTGTTGATTATGTTTGCTTACAGAATGACAGATCGCTGATTCATTGGGCAGCCCTTGGAGGACATGAGGAACTTGTGAAGTTCCTTGCAGATCTCGGCTGCCCCATCGATAGCACTGACGATGTATAGTTATGCACATTTCAGAATTGGTTTAAGTTATCTCTTGATCTTATTTTATATCATTGCATGTGATGAAAGCATATTAATTTTTGACAGATTGGTTCAACCCCTTTGATTCTTGCATCATCAGCTGGAAAGGAACAAGTAGTCCATACCTTATTGTCGTTGGGGTCCCAAGTTAATGCAAAGAACCACGAAGGTCACTCAGCCTTACAATATGCTGCTTCAAAAGGCTGGTTAAATGTAAGTCTGAAGGTAATTGTTTTTTATTAATGTGGAGCACAGCCCCTGACTTTATAAAAATTATGTTTCTTAGATTGTGAAGAAGTTGATATCAGATTGTGCAGATGTAAATATCGCAGACAAACGGGGAGCCACCCCTCTCCATAGAGCTGCCTCACTGGGAAACATAGATATTTTAAAAGAACTTCTTGCATGTGGTAACCAAATCACTGTAGATTGTAAGGATGCATATGGCAATACACCGTTGTAAGTCCCTTAATTCCAATTCTGTTATTTCCAGTGTATATTTTTTCATTTCATTAACTTTTTCCTTCTCTTGACAGACATCTTTGCTGCGAAGAAGGCAGAACAGAGGAAGCTGGCTTGCTAGTGCAACAAGGTGCTAGTCTGACAATCAAGAACCGTGAGGAGAAAACTCCACTTGATCTTGCACCACCTACACTAGCTCGTCAATTGAAAAATTGGGTTGAGCAATAAATCTCTTAACAATTTGGTCTGTGAATACATTTATTGCTGAATCTTTAAAATTAATGGAATCTTGTAGGAAAGAAGGCAAGACGGACAGTAAATAATTATTGCATGAAGCTGCAATACTTTCCACACATTTAACAATCTCATATTTTGACACATGGGCACAGCTAAACTACCAACAAACACTTTTAAGAAGGTTTCATTCTTTATTTTGTGTGTGTAGCTATCCAAGAAAGAAAAGTCTTACAAAAGAGTGCAAATCATGCCAATCTAGGAATGAAATGGCTTGATTTAACCCAAGTGATGGTCCTCAAGATTTGAAATTGTCTTTTTCTCTCCGAATAAACTGCATTGTAGCAATAGGGTCATGCTGACCAGCATGTTCTTGAACACTACTTGCACATACTCTCATAAAAGGGTTGGTCAATTTCTCAATACCTGTAAAACAAAGGGAGAGAGAAGTGATGAATGTATTTGTGTTCATAAAAATATTTATTATTGCACCTTCATTTTTCTTACCAATTGTGGAAGGTACAGAGGGCTCATTTTTCCCTCTCTTCTGTCTGGTTCTTGCATTCTGCTCTATTAAATCACTATTGTGAGGCTCCACATGCATGGCAAAGGCGTAGTTTTGTAGAGCATATTCATGTCCACAAAATACCTTCTGCAAGAGAAGTGCAATCAAAAATTTAGAATCTCAAATGAGCAAAGTTTAAAGGCAAAATATGAAGTAAGCAAAATACTAACAGTATCATCGGGCAAATTGCCCAAAATTTCCACTAAAGCTGTATACATCTGCTCTGGAGTGCCCTCAAAAAATCTTCCACATCCTCCAACGAACAGTGTGTCTCCTAAGGACAACAATAAAGAGATATGTTAATACATGTTGTTACTTTTAACAAAGTTAGCTTTAACTTTACATTACTGATCTTACCAGTGAAAACAGCGTAAGATTCTCCAGGAGAACGCACAAGGTAACATATGTGGCCTGTCGTATGGCATGGTGTAAATAATGCTTCAATTTCCAACTTTCCAACAGACAACTTATCACCATGAACCAACTTTCTAGTAAGAGCAGAAATTCTATCATCACCTCCAAAAACTTCAAGTCCAGGGTGCCGCTTCACAAGTTCGTCATTTCCACCTGCATGGTCCCTAGAAACCATGAGCAAAATAATTTTGTTAAAAATAAATTTCTCCTTGCTACACTACAGGAAAACTTATGATAGTACAAGAAAATATTTTCTGCATAATATTGATCAAAATACAATAGTTATGTAAAATACCTGTGATGGTGAGTAGTCAGTACTGATGTCAGATTGACATTTTCCTCCTGGACTGCCTCTAAAACAGCTTGAGGATTCACTGGATCAACAATTGCAGCCTTCTGAGTTTCCTCATCAATCAACTGCAAAATATTAACTTTCAGCAAAAGAAAGGTAGCTGGAATCAAAACTTAACAGATGGCTCTCAAGATTTACCAAGTACATGTAGTTATCTTGCAAAGCTGGAAGAATCCGGACCCTCATTTTGTTATTGACTTGGTCAGTTGTTGGGACACTATGGAGACCTTGGGATCGAAATGTAATAGCTGTAACAAAAATGAAAATTAACAGAGTCCCTTTATTGAAGTATTTACATATTGAATTTTAAATTTTCTGTACACAGCAAAACGTGTCCATCGAGTGGTCTAATAATGTGAAAAGGGAACAAAAGAATCACCTCGGAAATATGCAGATGTAAGTCTCTGTGCCACGCAATTGGGCAAAGAACGAAAGACAGCGCTGAACATGAGAAGGTATAAAATACTTTCTCTTACCTCTTCAAAGGGGAAACACACGAGGGCTACAAAATAAGTAAAGAAGAAATAATTTGATGTATTTGAAGCTTGGTTTAAAAAGCTTTCAGACCATCATAGGCAACAAATAGAAATAAGCTAAAAGCTAAAGGCAGTAAATAACATTATTCAGTCGAATGAATGGCATTTACTGCCACAAAAGAAGATAAAAAGCCATATGCAGTCTGTCATCACAATGTCAACCACAAGGTGATGAGGAGATAAAGGCCATTCCCTGGTCCAGCTTAAAATAGAGGTGTACATAGTGACGCTTCTTAAGAAAACATATATACACAGCGAGTGGAAAACGAGAACTGCCGGTATTATGACGTGTTGAATCACTCCCCAATGCCCTCTCCTAGTCATCAACTCCTAGCATAGACATTGGAGTCTAACCTCTATCAGGACAAGCGGCAACAGAAAGCTATCATAATTGATGCATTTTCATGTGTCGTAATCGGAACAGATACTCCGGTGATATTTTTACTATGCCCTACACAATATTATTTCCTAGGTAGCGCCTGTTATCAGAACGAATGACGAGCAGATAGCTTCTGCTGCCAATACCGCTTCTCATTCCCACTGCCAATAGGCGTGCATGACGTGAAATGTAATTTGGGCGGGCAGAAATGCCGTGGACAGAAATGCTTCTCCTCCGCGGGACCCAGCACCCAGCATTTCGTTTAGGACTCGGCTAGCCAAAGGCGCTCGATGGGCTGCCTAGCTACCCGGCGGAGCCAGACCGGCCGATCTCCATTCAGATGCTGCAATGTGATGGGTTGATCTCAGCGCTCACCCTGCCTCATGTTCGTGACCCAATAAAGTCTTGTTGTAGCTTGCCTTCACTGTTTAAATGTGTCCACTGTTAAAATGTGGTTGTGCGAGATAAAAAAAATGGATTGTTTGCAAGGTAAATCATCTTGAAGAGAGGAAAGTTCGGGATACATATATAATAAAATTATAAAATAAATACAGTTTATTCTCAAAACAAGGAATCACAGAACTCACAATTTCACTGAGGGTAACAAAGGTATGAGACAAAAGCAGTTTAAGACTTACAATAGGTACACAAACATACATCTACAGAAAAATGGCATTCCAGACCAAGTACATACTCAGTGTGGAGTAACTGTCCACAACCTTCACTACGGGAGAGCACAAGGAATCACAAACCCCTCAAAGCAAGACAGTCGTTTATCCATGATGTACTGCAACTGCACCACACGAAACCGACGAGACGAAAGGCACGTTGAAAGTAATAATGGGAGCATACCCCGAAGGACAGGTTTTCGTAACACACTGCCACATCGAAGTACACTCCCTCCCCACCTGGCCAAGGTGGATCATAGGGAACCGTCCCACTGACCGAGCCAGTACGCCCTGACCGGTCAGCAAGCGAGGTTGTTTTGATTCCTTGGTGTGTGGCGTAGACACACCAAGGTAGGCCGCAGCGCCCCCACCAACCACCACCCACACAACACAACACAACACAACACAACACAACACAACACAAACCCGCCAACACCCACACAACACAAACCCACTCCCACACGTCTTGATGTGTCTTCTTGATTTGTCTTGATTCGTCTTCTTGATTTGTCTTGATTCGTCTTATTCTTGATTTGTCTTGATTCGTCTTATTCTTGATTTGTCTTGATTCGTCTTATTCTTGATTTGTCTTGATTCGTCTTATTCTTGATTTGTCTTGATTCGTCTTCTTGATGCGCCGGGTGAAGGATATAGAGGCAGGCGGCGGATGGCGGTCCAGGAACCGCAGAATGGCTGCAGTACTTGCAGGTCCCCGCCGACGAAGTTATTAAGTCCCCCGTCGAGAGCAGCTCCAGATCAAACGCAGTTTTCCCGGTCGATGCCTCCAAATTATACTCCTCTTACCCTTGCGGTTCTTGCATTTCCGAAGCCAAGTCCTTCCCCATAAGATGCGGAACTACGGTCAAGCAGCAGATATCCAGGCAATGGGGTTGTTTACGTCGGAGTCCAGGTAAAGGCACGCTAGTTAGCCATCGTCTAGGGAAAGACATAAAAATTAATACACCACTGAAGACACAAATGGCCCCCTACTAGACAAATAACACTCGTCCTTACGTACCTTCATGACATGGAGGGCGAGGACCATCGAGGACAGTGGGTTCTGGGTCGATGCCTCCAAATTATACTCCTCATACCCTTGCGGTTCTTGCATTTCCGAAGCCAAGTCCTTCCCCATGAGATGCGGAACTACGGTCAAGCAGCAGATATCCAGGCAATGCGGTTGTTTACGTCGGAGTCCAGGTAAAGGCACGCTAGTTAGCCATTGTCTAGGGAAAGACATAAAAATTAATACACCACTGAAGACACAAATGGCCCCCTACTAGACAAATAACACTCGTCCTTACATACCTTCATGACATGGAGGGCGAGGACCATCGAGGACAGTGGGTTCTGGGTCGATGCCTCCAAATTATACTCCTCATACCCTTGCGGTTCTTGCATTTCCGAAGCCAAGTCCTTCCCCATGAGATGCGGAACTACGGTCTAGCAGCAGATCAGGCAATGCGGTTGTTTACGTCGGAGTCCAGGTAAAGGCACGCTACTTAGCCATCGTCTAGGGAAAGACATAAAAATTAATACACCACTGAAGACACAAACGGCCTCATACCCGCATCCATAAATAACATGTCTTTATGTACCTTCTTGATGAAGTGGAGGGCGAGGACAGTGGGCTCTGGAGCCTAACAGACGGAGACGACGCATGTTCACACGACGATGGTCCACACAGAAAAAATCAGGTCAGGACGCCCGGGGTGGACTGAAAACAAAAAGCAATCGCTTTAAAAAGCCGGCTGGTCCACCGCTGCCCTCACCGCCAATACCGCGACACGCGCTGGCGCTGCTAGACGGCACCAGAGTACGAGCCGAGCCTCTCTCGCTCCCCGTTAGAGCTCTGCTGAGCCGCAGCTAAAACTACATAAAATAGTACACTTACGGCAGGAGATCCGGAGATCCGCGGGGCGGCGCCACTGAGACTTGGCCACGGAAGCAGAAGCTCATGATTCCAAACCAACGTCACAGAACCAGGGAGGGGACCACCTTTCAAGAACAAATAAAAGGGTGTACACAAACAGAACAGAACAACAATTTATCAGCGGAGCATACGTAACTTAGAGCGATCCATTTCTTCTGTTCGGATGAGTTTCATAAAACTCCGACGGAGCAGGATGAGCAGGAGCTGACAAAGCCCAACTAATGGAGTAATTGTCGCAGTTTTCACAAAGGTTCAGAGGAGCGGAAGAGGGAACCGACAGTCTGTAACAGATGAAGTGTGTACACAAATAGAACAGGATAGAACAAAAACTACTGAACAGGGTATACATAACTTGGACTCCGATGAGCGATGCAATTCTTGTAATGGCGGGACGGAATGCGGCTGTTCGATGACAGGAAGAAACAAGTGACAAGATACAAATAACAATTTCATTTACAGACACTTAAAGAAGACTACAATCATGCCCTACCATCACCATACAATATACCATTAACATACACAACACAGAACCAGGGAGAATACAAGCAGATACAGCAGGGTTGAAAGAAGACCGTACTCACTCAGATCATCAACCACAAACTCAAGTGTTGCGTCCTTCTCACTCAGACTAACTCAATTCAGTTTACCATACGACGATGGTCCACACCGAAAGCAGAAGCTCATGATGTCCAAACCAACGTCAAAGAACCAGGGGAGGGCACCACCTGTCAAGAACAAATAAAAGGATGTACACAAACAGAACAGAACAATTTATCAGCGGAGCATACGTAACTTAGAGCGATCCATTTCTTCTGTTCGAATGAGTTTCATAAAACTCCGGAGTAGGATAAGCAGGAGCTGACAAAGCCCAACTAATGGAGTAATTGTCGCAGTTTCCACAAAGGTCCAGAGGAGCGGAAGAGGGAACCAACAGTCTGTAACAGATGAAGTGTGTACACAAACAGAACAGGATAGAACAAAAACTACTGAACAGGGTATACATAACTTGGACTCCGATGAGCGATGCAATTCTTATAATGGCGAGACAGAATGCGGCTGTTTGATGACGGGAAGAAGGATAATACAAACAAGTGACAAGATACAAATAACAATTACATTTACAGACACTTAAAGAAGACTACAATCATGCCCTACCATCACCATACAATATACCATTAACATACACAACACAGAACCAGGGAGAATACAAGCAGATACAGCAGGGTTGAAAGAAGACCGTACTCACTCAGATCATCAACCACAAACTCAAGTGTTGCGTCCTTACTGACTCAGATTAACTCAATTCACTTTCCCATTGCAACAAATTCTAGTGTTGCCTCCTTGTACATGCCTGTGGAAACTTGCAGAAGTTACATAGCACAGCACTTCAAAAATAAGAAAAGCAAAATAAGGAGGGAGTAGTAGCAGCTTGGGCGCCCAGTGCCAAAATGGAAAGGGAAAGAAAGACACAAGGAAGAAGTGAACACATCACAAACACAGCAAACAAGGGATATGAACACAGTATCGCTGGATTACCATCAGAGCTGGACTTACGTTGGCTATCGAAGAAGCGAAAATGATGGTAGATGTCCGCATACCTGTCCTGTCCTGTCCGGTTGTGTCCGCGTGCGAGTCGATTCCATTTGACAGTTTCTAGCTGCTGCCCTTGCTGCCCGCCGGGCCGAACCAAAACAGGTGCAACGCGTTGCCGGCGCGTTGCCAGTGGTAGTCAACCGAAGCAATCGTCTAGGACAAAGATGAGAAGGCACTAAACATGTTCCAAACAAAACAATACCAAAGCACAGTTGAGAAAGAGTGGCAGAAGGGCAGGATGTAACGATAGTAATTACTCGCCAAGCGTCTGCAGCCACTTCGCTTGTAATTAACTCTCGTGTTAGAGAAACAATTAAACTTGTTAAACTTGAATACTTATTGAAAAGAATGCTGGACGGAGAGACACTTGCGACTGGCGAGTGGCGACTGACCACGACTGGAGACTGATGGCTGGTATCGGACGATTTGACGCATGTTCGTTGTTGGGACCACAACATCACGTGACCACACAACGTTGCCAAGTTGTGCTTCCGGTCATGAACCTGAAATAAACTAGAAACTCTTAAATTTTCGCCTAGAAAATATGTGAGGATTAAGGCAGAAATATTGTCAGTTCAGAATTACATCACCATGCTGAATATAGGTGGATTTGGAGTGTGCAGCCGTAAAGGCCAGTGCTTCCTAGATTCTTCTGCTTTTGTCAACAAAAATCGAACCGGAAACGTCAGTCTTCACTCTCCACTTTTTTTTAAAATCTACCATCCACCCTAACAAGTTTATCCCGCTGTTTCTTTGTCTGTGGACGATTAATAATGTGTTGATCAATGGTGCCCCTTACTATACAACGACAAAACGTTGAACCATAACTGGTGTGGTGACAGCGATCTTGAGCTTAAGGATTCTTCAATTTTTTATTTTATTTTTTTTTCGGAAAAAAATAAGGCCCAAACGTATGTTCAGTCCGTTCTTACGACTTGCTCAGGCGAAAAAAATAGAAAAAAAATCGGCCTTTAGTAAAAAGTGACGCTTAGCAGACTACAGCGCCGCACCCTTACCCCAGGGCCCAGGCGCTGCGGCTCCATTGCCCCGTAGCCTAGTTCGCTGGGGTGCCTTATCTACGCTGCACGCTAGGGTTGGCAGCCTAAACTACACCTCACGTCTTGCACGCACGCTCGCAGATACGCGCGTCCCTAACTTTACGGACCACAGGCAGCTACGGGTACGAGCATCAACTCTAACCATTCAAACCGGTCTGTTCCCTCCGGTCCCGGTCCGGTGCTTAGTGGGGAATGACTGAACTGATGTTGAAATTTCATGCTGATCAACTCAAGATTCACGAGTTAATGTTTTGGTGCTTTGCTTGTTTCGAGCCTTGCCACCTAAGACTGAGTTTTGGTGGACACTTGTTTGATCTTTATTGATACGAATAATCCTTACAATAGATCATTTCTTCATAATCACAATCAGGCAAGTAGGTAAATTTTCAAAATTTATTGTCAACAAGGAAGGAATTTAAGCACAGACAAAAACCTACTTGGAAGCAAGATAGAAATTAACAAAACGGGTGAGATTGGCCATCTAAACAATGTTCCAACCACATATACGAACGAATTGAGGTATCACACATCTCCTTCAACTACATGGCACTAAATAAGTACAAGAATAATACTACCACAATGTGTTACAAGGTACTACCACAGTCCTTTTGAAGGATGCTTACAAATTATACGGTGGTACCCATCAGTCTTGGAGGAACTTTTCTGACATGTGGACAATGAAAACTGAATAGCACCTTTGGTTTCCAAACAGAGTATTTCAAATAACTTACACTAATAAGACCCACTAATGGGTATGTAATACTGAGATTTGTAAGTTACTTCAGGTGGAAAATGCAGACACCTATTTGATCAAATTTTTAACACTCAGGTTGAAACATTTTCAAACAGAAGAAATAAGTTACCAGGCACAGCAATGAATGAAATTTACTGTCGTGTCTTCTTCACATAGCTATCTCAGAGATTTAGTACAAATTGACCACAAATTTTAGAAAAAGTTTTAAGACTACAGATTTTAAGTCGTAAGTAGTCTTTTCTTTCTCATTTGAAAAGTAGTAATGTGTCAATAATGGTATTAAAAACGGAGACACTATAACAAATTGAATTTGAATTGAATCCGTAACAATGTGTGTGCCAGACAGAGAGAGAGCAAACCTTAACAATTAGCACCTCTAAAGAAGATGAACTTGACTTCACCTCTAGTCTTCTTCTTTAGCAGAAACAAATAGCTTCTGCACACAATGAGTGAAGGTAACTGAAAGCAAATCCATATGTAAATAAATAGAACAGAACTATGCATATTAAATGCACATGACCAACAAACCAAAATAAATTGCAAGGCCAGAAAATTATAATTACCCATAGTCTCTGTAAACCAGAGAGGTTTTTTGTCTAGGGCAACAAAAATGATGTAAACAGGAATACCAGTTACTGTGATTAGGATACCCATTCCCACTGCATATGGCTCCTCAAAGACTGGCACAATCAGCAAAAACAGGCAAATGAGGATAAAGGAAATGGGAATCCAAACTGATACCTAAAAGAATTCATATAATATAATTAAGACAGAATTTGAGGAATATATACAGGATGGTGTATCATTCACGCCAAAACAAAATTTCTCTCACACCTTTATAGGTCTCTCCATATTGGGTTCCTTGTAACGGAGCCATAGAAGGCCACTTACAGATAACATGATGAAAAATGATTCCACAAAACTTGAATATGTTATTAACACATTAACATCACTTGAACATAGCATAATGAGTGACAGTATGCACTGCAAAAGAATAAATAAAAATTAGACACTCATCCCAGCATATAAGGAAAGATCAAAATATGGAACTCACTAGGAAAACCAGACTTGGCACAGGAGTGTAACGTTGAACATTGATGTGAGACAACATTGCCGGGAAGTGCCCATGCCGGGCACCAACAAAGCACATTCTGGAAAAGTTTTGTAATAGAAATTCAATGTTGGATGTTTCTACAAGAGCTCAAGACAATTAAATCAAAAACTACTGAATCCAGTCCTTTAAACTTACCTTGATGAGGTCATGATATGAACACTTAATCCTCCAAAGGCAGAAAGGGCAACCATAAAGGGCATGACTCCAGCTGCAGGCCCCAGAGCACGATCCGCAAAGGACTAAAATATTTTTCAGAGGAATTTCTGTTTAATGTCCAATAGAAGTTGACAAGGATTCATCAAATTTAACAACGGTACTTACAAAAGCTATGGCCTTAGACGACATAATCTCTGTGGCTGATAGTACAGCTACATAGGCAACATTGGCCAGAACATACACAAAAGTCACCACAGGCAGCGAAATATAGATGGCACGAGGCAAGTTTCTAAAAAGACACTTTTCTATTAGGAAACATCCATAGATGAACAAAAATTTCTGAACCTTGCACATCACAACTAGAAATAAGGAAACTTACACAAATGGGTTAACAAGCTCTTCTGTCATAAAATTAAGGTAGTTCCTAAATGTTGATTCAACAGATGCAAATTAAACAGTAAACACACATTAAAATGATAAAATCCCTTGACCCTTTATTGACCATTACACTTACCAACCAGAGTAGGAAAATATACCTGCATAAAATGCAATTGACACTTTGGAGACACTGGTGCTGGTACCTTCAAACATGTTGTCAAAGTTCCTTGTGCCACCTTAAGACAATATTTAAAAATTGTAAGAGCCCAGGAAGAACAACTGAACACAATTACAAATGCCTTAAAACTTACCCGGTAACATAAGATACACAACACCAGCAACAATTATAGTTACAAGAGCGCCAATCTTAGCAAACATAAATACATTTTGCATCTTGGTAGTTGACCTTACACCATGACAGTTGATCCACGTTAGAAAACCTACATGGGCATATTTACACTTAAAATTTGTAGAATACTGTGGAAATTAGAATTTTCAATAAAGGTAAGAGAAAATACTTACATATTGTTACTGCTGCTAAGATTCGAATTGCAACATCAGGAGCAGGACAGTCCTGAAAGAAGGGTTGGATCACATACCTCGCAAATGTCAGTCCCATAATGGCATTAGTTGTTGGTCTGTGAAAGAAAGTTAAAATTTAGCGCACAATTGAGACCCTTGCATTTTCATATCATAATGAAATCCTTACACAAATATCAGCATTGCGTCCCAGAGGTAGAGAAAAGCAAAAAGAGGACCAAATGATTCAAAAATGTATGCATAGTCGCCACCAGATTTGGGAATGGATGTGCCCAATTCAGCATAACATAGTGCACCAATCATAGACATAAGTCCACACATGCACCAAACCGCCAATGAAAATCCCACTGAACCAGCATCTTCCATGACCCCAGAAGGAGATATGAAGATACCTACGGCACAACCAAAGAATACATTTATTCAACTGTTTTCACCAAGTCAAAAATATTACATCAGACACATAATCTTCCATAAACATAAAAGCAATATTATCAACTGCCCCAATACCGAACTTAGAAAAGCAAGTGATCTACATTTTCCTAATGTTAGTGAGATGTGTTAGTATAGATTCTCCACAACCACAAGCTGCTTAAACAGATTGACTATCCCATTTCAGATCAACTAAATATTTACCTGAGCCAAAAATTATTCCTAAAATAATGGCTACACCTTCCAGTAAACCCAGCTGCTTCCTCATTTTCACCTTGTCACCTGGTTCAGTTTTACTTTCCTCTTTGGGAGTAACCAGGGTTGAACAGGCAGAGCCATCTTGTTCTACCCCACTTCCAACCATATTAGCTGCAATACGAAACATACTGTATTGATTAAAAGGATCACAGAAGACAGATTGTATGATAAATTACCATTTCCACATCGCAAAGTCTAAAACATATTATAAAATCGAGATCGTAAAATATTTAAAGTCAACTTCAACATACTCTATACCAATATTAAGATTTTCATTCTTGAAAACTGTTAAAGCCGAAGGGGTAGAGTGTCACTTCAACCTTCAACCCTCCAAACTCAAAATGGGGCTTCAGCTTGCCAGCTGAAATTTATCAAGCAACATTACTGAGATATTACTAAGGGCCATTTGGTACCAGGAACTACACAATTTCCTAAGTCGAGAATTACGCATTAAAAAAATTCATGCTCAGTTTCTGTCACCGCCATGGCCCTGCCGGAGCCCACCCCTTCGAATACCGGCCACAAATAGTAGTGCGGGACTTGTGGGGCTGCCATAACCTGGGCTGCGCCCCAGCGCACTACGGGGTAGTTTCCAGACGTACGCCGATGACACTATGAAATTTGTCGTGAGACGCTATAGGTGTGGAAAACCGTGCAGTTAAACGAATCGTCACCTTCTTTGCCTCGCGACACAGTCAGGATACAAGAGGGTCTCCAATTGTTGCTTCCTTGACTGGGACAAGCCCGCACAACATGTGCTGCGCTGCAGGCTACAGACCGGTTCCCCCGCCCCGGGCGCGCAGAGGGAGGAAGGGGAGGGGGAAGGGGGGAGGGGGACGGATTCGGTCTTAAGCGAGGGGTGGAGTGGGTGTGAGGGGAAGGGTAGCAACGGCGGGCGATGTGGTCGGAGCGGGATGGGGATGGGATTGGGTGGCTGGCTGGGTGCGTCCAGAGGGAGGACTGAGGAGGCCGAGAGAGGGTTGTTTTGGCTTCAGGCATGCGCGTTTACGACTTGCTAGCCGCTTGCCTTAGTTCAGCGACCCTCTAAGGCACGGCAGGGGTGGCAATGGGACAGCGGTCGTTCACCATAATCAAAAAGGCGGGGTTGATGACATGACGTGACATTCAGCCTACCTCGAATGATTGTTCTCCGTTTGGCAATGCCAGCGGTTCTCTCGAGAGATCCTGGAGTGGGATCGAGTGGGATCGAGGATCCTGGGAGTGTACAACAGGCGCTGCCGTGCCAAGCAGATCCCAAACTGGAGGCCGCTCCGCCCTGCGTCTGTATGCAGGCCCGCATCGCATCTCGCTCGTTGCCCCTTGTTGCCCTCGGCGACAAAAAGTCAGGCCGCCGAGCCGGGCCAGGCTGAAATGAAGAGGCCCCCACCTCCGCTCTGGAAGTCATGAAACCGAGTCGCGTTTCGGGCGCGGACAAGAATACAAACGTATCCTTCTGAAGCCATCGCCGGCCCGCTCTGCTCATGCAGTGTGCTGTGTTTCGCTTCACTTTCCCTGTACACGGCTGAAGGCCCCTTCGCCCTTTCCCGCGTCGGCCCCGGACAGGACAATGTCCCACTGCCGTGAAGTCGGAGAGCCGCACTCTCCCATCCCGCCCCTCTCGACCCAGCGCTGCTGCGCAGGCCGCAGGCCACGGGTGCATTGCCATCACTTTCTCTCTCTATTGCACTGCCACTCTGCTTTCCTCCTCCTTGTCTCCTGCTGGTGAGCATGAGAGACACACGGCCCCCAGCACCCTCCTGGAGAGGAGCGGCGCCGTGAGGGCGATCCCTCCGCTCTTATGCACTGCATGGAGGCCCAGAACAACAGTTCGACGATCCTCGCTCTCTCGTAGTTCTGGCAGCCCGGTGTGGTACAGGGGAAGGGGCGTGGTGGGGGCGGGTCTAGTCGGCTGTGCCGGGGCCGAGCTCTCGCCAGCAGGGGCAGGGCGAGGAGCAGCGGAGAGGTGGGCGCCAGGCGGAGTGAGGGAGAGGGAATGCCCCGCACCGCGCGGCCCGGCGCACCCTGGCGGAGCCGCGGCCGCGGCCGCGCCGGCCCGGAGTTGGCGGGGGTTCGGTCCGGCTCGTGGACCCGCAGCACCAGGTAACCGCTGCTGCTGCTTACCGCACGCCAGTCCGTGTTGTCCGTCGGCCGCGTAACGTTAAGCCCGCGCAGCCAGTGCGCACTCCGACCACCTTTCACCTGCCGCGCCAAAACCGAAAGCTGCAGCGCGTTCCCTTTCCGTCGCGGACGCGGAAGTCTGGAGGCGAACCGGCGACCATGGGCGCCATGGGCGCCAAGACGACGACGGCCGCGGTGGCCGTGATGCTGGTGCTGCTGGTCGTGCTGGAGCAGGCCGCCGCCAAGCCCACCATCTACGTCAAGAACGACAACGATAAGCTAGAGCCCGGTGAGTTACGGGGTCCCGGAAGGGATTATTATTATATGCTGAGGACGTTGACATTGCCATGACCAACAGGTGTGTCTATCGCAGGGTGGCGGCGGTGGGGGCATGCAGGAAGTGTGTTGAGTGTGTGTCCAGGGTGCCCCGACCCCTGGCCAGGCCCCCCGCCGGGTCCTGATTCACAGGTGGCTGCCCATATGGGCTGCGGGCCCGGGCGTGGGCCTGCAGAGGGAGGGAGGGAGAGCGGAGCAGAGTAACGTCATGCAGAGCCTTGTTTGTTGCCTCTGATTCACGGCTGGCCGCCAACGCCCGCCATCGCACGTCCCGGTCCTGATTCCGATCCTGATCAGGGGTGTGACACGGCTGCACTGGACGCACCTCGTGCCACGTGCCGCTCCATAACGCAGCAAACACACACACACACACACACACACACACACATACACAGAAAAACATTGGTTTCTCGCGCCAAAAATGTGTACAATCCTCACAAAGTCCTGCTGTGCGACGGGGGCCTTTGCGCAACGCCGCCGTCGCCGTGCTCTGGAGAAACTCTTCGCGGCGCGCGCCCGAGGAGACGGGGGGATCGTTGTGCAAATAACTCGGCGGGTCGGGTAATGGTGCCGCTACGACCTGCTGCACGTCTGAAATGTCAGAGCAGCGCCATAGGCGGAGAGCCAAGGCCGTGGGGACGGCGGGGCGGGGACCGGCGGGGACCGAGGGGGCCGAGGGGACCGAGGGGGTGGTCTGATTCCGGCTCCACCGAGTGCCCGAGGAGCACAGCCGCCCACTTGCACTGGCAGTGTGCGCGCCAGTTAGCTATAACGGGGACTGGATCCCGGAGAGCACGCCGTCATGCGCGGCCACCTGCGGCAAGTGCAGCGCGCGGCGTGCACCTACCGCAGCACGGCCGGTACTTGAACCCGCGGCGCACCAACGGCTGCTCAAAACACAGCAAACGACCTCTAAAGAGATGCGCCCTCCAGGACCAGGACCAGGACGTGGGTGCCGGGCGCTATGTCATCGTGCGCAAAACGAGCCCCGACGGAGATGAGCCATACAGCTGCGTGGGCCGGCCGGCGGCGGCACGGGCCTCCGCGAGTGGGAGTCGGCGGCTCACCTGGCATCGGCGTCGGTCCGCGTTCGGGGGGACCCAGGGGACCAGCCGGGGCCGGCCGCGAGCACACCGTCAAGCACTCGCGTCCCCGCGCCGGCCTTCAGCTCCAGCACGCCAGAGGAGAGGAGAGGAGGGAGGAGCAGAGGGCGTGTTTCGGTAGTTGTATCGTCAGTGTCAAAGGGGAGGACCGCCGCGCCGAGCTCGTCCGCCGCGTAAGACAATGGGCCCGGGGCCCGGGCTGGGAGCCTCGAGGCCAGGCTGCACCGCACACCTCGGGCAAACACAGGGCATCTCTCTTACGTCATTGTCGTGAGGGGCCCAGAGGGGCCCAGGGCCGCGCCCGGCACTGCCCAGCACTAGCGCGGGGCGAGGGGAGGGGTCTTCGAAGAGGCATTCATTGCCATCTCTAGCGCCGCGCGCGCCAGATGGAGGGGGGGGGGGGGGGGGCTCCATGAATGCATGGCGCGTGCCACGGCCAGGCTGCGGCACCTGTCTTTGGAATGCATTGGAAGCCCCGCTGACGCCGGGATTTTTCCATTTCCTCCCTCGAGACGACGTCGCTATGATTGTTGCACGTCGGGCCGTGCGTGATTGGCTGTGAGCGACGCGCGGGTCGGGGCCGCAGCCAATCGCTGGGTGTGTTTTGACTGCCCCACGCGTGCGTTGTGGATCACGCTCTGTTTCGCCCCCGGCCCGTCCGCGCCGTTTCCGCGTCTCGGCAGCCGCACCCCGCGAGGCCCACAGACCGCACCGCTGCTCAACAGATCTTTTTAAAACTGGCCTGAACGTCGCAGGGAAAACCGACTTGGAGCCCAGGCTCGCCGAGGCGCCTGGTGGGTAGGCAGCCCCGACCTCCGTATGCACGCGTGTCGTGCGGGCTGGCCTACCCTGGCTCTCGCAGGCGCTCGGCCTACCGTTCCCGGTCCTCAGCTCGGATCGGACGGCACTTCTCGACGCTGATAGACCCCCTTCCCTCCCCCCGACGGCACGCGGCGCTGACGCAACAGACGGAGAGCCGAGCTGACGGCTGCTCCCGCTGGGGGGCCTCACCCCGCGGATCGATTTCATGTTCTGCTTTGGATGGAGGATGGAGCTACGGAGGACGGAGGCCACCCCGGTCCCCCGGCCCGGCCCCCGCACCAAAAACGTCTTGGCGCTCGGGTCCACGACAGGTGGGGGCCGGGGGCCGGGCCGGGCGGCGAGCGAGCACTTGGCAGAGCACGGAGCGGACTATGTTCGCGGCTGTCGACATGGGAGGAAGGCAAGGACTTGCGGACAGGGCAGTTTGCAGTCGGCGACGGGTGGCGTCCGAGGCGTTGGGTCCGGTCCTCGGCACGTGATCCAACTCCAGACTGCTCCAGGCCGGGCAGGGCGCTGCCGAGGCCGTGGGCGAACCAGTTGATCTGCCAGCATCACGACGGCTTGGCTCGGTCTCAATGGCACTGCCATACACAGCCATTGCCGCTACCGCATTTCATACGGGCAGGACGTGAGTGATGTGGAGGGGGCCAGAGGAGCCAGAGGGGCGGGGCGGGCATTCCCTGCGCTCGGCTCGCTAATCGAATCGTTATTCTTTGTCTATGCCGCCGTCCTGTTATACGCCGTTATCGCAGCGTGCTCATAATTTTGTTTTTCTCTGTGTCTGTGTTCCAGTCCTGGTGCCGGTCTCGTCGACGGTGATCCCGCTGCCCGTGTACAAGGTGGGCTTCAGCCTGGGGGCAGCCAAGGGGAGCGAGCGGGAACGGCCCGGCGCGGGGCCCGGCTCCGGCAAGCCCGACGAGCCCATCAAACTTATCACAGGTGAGACTGAGACGGCACCGCACAGCCCTCGGCACAGCCACAGCTGGTCACAGCACACAGCTAGGGGGCGTCCACAAAGTCTGTGCTGGGCTGCCTGCAATTTCGTTCTGCTTTGGTACCGATGATCAGACCATGTCTTCTTTTTTTTTTCAGTGCACCATAAGAAGAAAGCGACCAGCAGCGTCACAAAGGACAAAGCTTCGTAAAAATAATTAAGACTCCATTCCTTCGGGAGGAGCACTCCAGACTTGTAAATGTGATGGCAGACGGAACAATTTGTAAATGCGAATAAAAATCTGACAGCAGTACGATAAGGGCAGATGAGGAGGTCCTTTAATTTAACACAAATTTAATGTTAGTTTGTTTTCATGTTCTGAATGTCACCAAGAATCAAAACCTAGCATACCAATATTACCTCAAAGCCATCTTAACTTTGAGTGGATTTGTTATTTCTTCTTTTCCCTGTCATTTAGAATTATGACTTTTGTATGAATTTGTAGCATAAAAAATAGAAATACACAATACAGTTTATATAATTAAAGTGATGACACTTTTTTCCCCCTTAAGTCATTACAAAGACTATACACACACCAAAAAATATTATTTTCTATAGCGAACCACAGTAAACAAACAGCTTAATCTAATTTGTACAATTTACTCTGAGCCATCACTATCTACTAAGTGTTCAGAATCTTCATCATCTTTTAATTTTTCACTATCAACATCCTTTGATGAGTCCGATTGCATGATGGGAGCTTTAAACATATTCTCAAGCTCTGACCATGGATCTTCTATCATAGATGGATGATAATATGATGATATGTCTTGTACTGAGTCCGACGATCTTTGACCCTAAAAGATACACAAACATAGTTAGAAAACAGGTCAAACAGTCATTCTCGTAAATGTACAATTCATACTTAGTTCCACACCTGATGCCTCTGGTTTCTATTGCCCCTATGGTTATCAAAACCACCACCTCTCATAGGACCACCACGTCTCTGATGGAAAGGCTGATGCTGGTTAGAGCCCCATTGATTCGACCCTCTGCCTCTGTTATTCCATCCGCCACGAGAGGGACCACCATGGTAGGGTCCTTGGTTTGACGTTCCAGATAGTAGGCGGGGACGCCCACCACGCCCACCACGAGGTCGCCACTGCTTGTGAGGCTCATTGGAAGGCTCTTCGGCACCGAAAGAGATGAAGTCAGAACCAAAACTAGAGTTTTTATTTGGACCTGAGAAATTGCCATAACCTCCCGGCAAGCGTTCTTCGTCCATTATATTATCATATAAATAACACAAAACGTTAAAAAAAAACCCAGAGAGATCAAATGTATCACGGAAAGTCAAAATGGGAAGATAGAGTGATCGACGGGACACAGAAAGTATTTTTTAAACACTCAAACGACGGTTAGTAAGAACACGGAGAATGGAAATGGAAATACTGTGTCTTGTTTACAAACTTGTTTGTCGTCTGCTTCTGCATTATTCACAGACACGTCTGCATATAACGATTCTGAGCATTGCGACTTAAATCAAAGCCGATAAATAACACCAGACTTCCATAAACAAGTAATTAGGTGCTACATTGGATTCCTACCATTACTACTGCCCATGGCAGTTCACAACAACCAATCAAAAGTATTCAGTAGAGTTGGATCACGAAGCGACTAGTCTTGAACGACGCGCTCTCTGTTTCTCATACTTCAGTCATCACGTGGTTTCCGGTGACTGGCGTTCGGGTGGTGTTCGGCAGCTCTCGGTACGACTTCGGCCGTCTTCGGCACCACTTCGGCTGTCTTTGGCGCTCGAACCTCAAAGCAAAGCGCGAGCTGGAGCCGCAGGCCGCAGACGCGCGAGGTGTCCCCCCGTTCTTCTTCCCGTTTCAAGGTGGTGTTGGTCGTGAACTTGTGTATGCGGATTGCGGCGTGCTGAAATTTGAAGGGAAACTGTAAAGAGGAGTTCAGAAACGCTTGCCGTATCAGAGAAGATCAATATGAAGTTAGTCTCGTCGAATGCACAGTTGCGGTCGGAGATTCGCAGCGTGCAAACGCAGATGAAGACTGCAATACAAAACCATCAGGTGAAACAAATTTTGCAATGTTTTATCAAAGTTGCTGGTGTGTACGTTATAACGTCAGTAACTCGGTTGTTACTACTGAGGAATTGTCCTTGTTCTCTTATTGGTAATACCCGTGCGATCTTTAATTTCCGCTCGTGCTCATTGTTTATCATATTCACATCATCAAGGTTAAGAACGACGTGAGTTAGCTTATGTCAATTATTATTTCTGCCTATTCGAAATGACACTGATCAGTATCGTTCCTTTCGTTTCAGTTTAGTATATTATAGTGTGCTTAGTTAACATTTCTAACCACCAGTTCAACCCTCTTCTTTACCTTGTTGGGGTAACTTTGCCAGTGAGGTGGTGTCATACATTTGCAACAAGTTCTTGAAAATTTGTAGTGATGTGCTAGGCAAGTTTATCTCTCGTAGAGTAACTTCCATACTGTGTTCTTGAATTAGGGCATCTGATACATGCTGTACATGAATTCTTTTACAAATGAAAAAAGTGTGGGATACTTCATGAGTACTCAAACCTCTTTTTTATTATTTTCAGATGATAGTATTCAAGTTGAAGGATCAGCCAGTGGTGAGTGTCAGCTAATGAAAAAATAATAAAAATAACTATGCATTAATTTGTCACTACATTTTATTTGTGTCATACCTTGTTATTTTCCAGTCTATCAAACTAAGAGTGCAGATGTGCAATGTGCAACGGCATATTGTGAGCCTGGGGGAGAAACAGGTAAGAAGTTCATGTAAAATAAATATTTAAAGAATTTACATTTTCTGATTTCTTCTCCATTTTGAATTAATTTTGCTTTCTTCTCAGAAAAAGCTTCTTGCACAACTGAGACAAGAATTAGAAGCCAGTGGTTTAAAGACAGAACATAAACCGTCCCTCAAAGTACTCCAAAACCTTAGGCCAAACCCATTACACAATGATAATGCAGTGTCTCCTATACCAATTAATATCAAAAAGGAGCCAGAAATTGAATCTGAATATGTAGAACCATCAGACAATATATCTATCCCTGTGAAGCCTGAGGTTGTGCCACATTCTTCAAGAAGAAAATCAAAACTTGTTGCAACACCTGATGTGCCTCTTACAAATGGACACCCTGTCGGTTCCTCCTTACCACCATTGCTCAAGGAAAATACTCCATCTAGCACTCCTTCATCCTCACCAACCCATGTTGCAAACTCCAATAAACCTGTAAAACCAAGGTGGGTCTCAAATCTTTGTTTTGTTCCTTAGTCTGCATCAGTCTCACCTCCCTTAATTTGGTTTTTGATTTTGTCTGTCCAGAACTCCCAAACGAGACAGTATCCCTCCATCATCTGCTTCAGAAGAATCTCAAGACTCATTTATTCATCTTCCTGCTGATCCAGAACTCAGAAAAAAGCTTCAGTTTATGACTGCACTGAGTAAGTCAAAATGTGACGTTAGAAGAATTTTTTATTTTTACTATCTGACTATGTAAATGAATGTTATAAAACTGTACAAAGTGTGAAGAAGGTAGCTTTTAATTTTTTTCGTATCTCGTTCTAACAGGTTTAGTAACACGAGAAGTTCTAGCAGAACTACAAAATAGACGCTCTGTGAGGAAACGGCAGAGTACTGCAAACCCACAGTTCCTGTATGGAAATGGTGTTGACCAGGTACTGTACATGCTATATTTAAAAACGCTGCATTTTTGTTATGGTGCATAATTACCGAATTTTGGGTTCAATCTTTTCAGAAGCGGAAGAAATCAGTTTATCTCTCAAATAGTGCAGCAGTTCTGCCTGTGGTCACATTTAGAAAGGAGCCAACCAAAACATCATCAACTATGGTGTGTGTTTCATGTTCTTCTTCAAATGGTATGTTCCTGCATTTTCTGCTGTTACATTTACTATGTAATGTAATACTCACTGATATCAAATCCTGCTTTCAGGTTCACTGAGCCAGTGCTTTTCATGTCAAAAGACTTTTCATTGGAATTGCCAATATGATGCTACGGTTATTGTTCCTTCAGGAGAAGCATTAAAATGTAAAACATGCTAGCAAGTTGTTTCCAGCGTTCACACAAATGGAATCATTTGAATTATCACTTCCAACATCTTGCTACAGAACAGCATTACTGCACTGTTTATTTCACCTTACTTAGTATATTGGCTTTATAAAAATTATCTTGGGATTCTGTCATTGCTGTATTATCTATACTTTTACTACTGAAGCTGCATTTCAATCTAGACAAATGTTTAATACTGTAAGTGGTACATGAAGATTCTGTTGTGTGCAGTTGCATGTGGAAGATGATTTTTGCTGTTCTGTTATATTAGTGAACTTATTTTGTGATATAGTATTAGTGAATTGATGCATTGTGTCGTGGGTAATTTTTCTGACTGTTGATGAATATTTATTCAGACATTGGTTGTCCCGGCTGTCACTTTCATTGTGACATGTCATGTATTATGAAGGAATCTGCTCATTCAACTTGACAATTTGTTGTTTCTAGAGGGGTGAAAGACATAATCAATCATGCATGGAAGGTTTCTATGAAAATTCTCAGTGTTTTTTTATTTTTCCTTTTGAAAAAATAATTACCTCTATCATTAGGTGACTGCTAGATCATCTTCTCACTTTGATCTTTATTTTAAAATTCAAGTATTCAATAATGTGGTTTTTTATCTTGGTATTAGATAATGTAAGTCTTAATTCCTTCTTGGTTGTGTTTCTGTCACAAACCAATGTTTAAAGAACTGTTTATCAACATTATGCAACCAGACACCATGTGGTGTTTTAATTTATTTATTCTGTGCATAACCTGAATTTCAAACCTGTTGCCCTCTGATTTGATGGCGCCTAATGGTGTATAATGGTCTGTCATTGCAGATGGCGCCTAATGTCGTATAATAGACTGTCATTGCAGATGGCGCCTAATGGTGTGTAATAGACTGTCATTCTTAAGTATTTGTTTTTCAATACTTATATTTATTAGAGAAAAGTATTTTCCCAAGTACAGCACATTGGAGTGATACATGAGCAGTCTAATGATTGTTATCTATTTACTGTGATTTTTGTCATTTACCATTTTCTTGTTGATTGTAATTTACGTTATAATAGATTTATATCTGCGCTTGTGCTCCTTCTCAAGGACAGTAATTCTTTGCTTGAGCTATCTTCATCAGTATTGAACAATTCCCCCAGCAGCATACATAATAACTACTGTAATATTAGTTTTTCCTTTCTTAGTCTAAGGAAGGTAGATCAACTGATGGTTGCTATTCACTCTGGGTTGTTTTCTTTCAAAATTTGTAGTTAAGCAGCACATCCTGGTATGAATATGCTGTAATTTTGATGTGTTTTTTTTGTTGTTGTGATGTGTGTCTTATGGATGTGCCAAAAACTTACTGGCTTGATCACCACATTGTGCATAATCTGACTGACAGTGAACTGCTCACTTTTTAAAAGTAAAATGCCTGTGGAATAGTAATATGCCTTTCGTGTTTTTTCCTCGTTCTCTCAATTAATGGAGATTCTCATCTAACCTACCCCAGAGCCATCACGGCATGGCCTACATGGCATCAAAAAGGGCTTGCAACTCCCCTCTCAATATCTGAGTCTGTACTTGTACTCTCTTTCTTTTTCTTTTTCTGTTTCATACAAGTCTGTGTCAGCCTACATATGAAAAATTTCCAGTTATGATTTTTTCCAATTTAAGCATATGGTTTCTCATGTAATGTCTCATTGTATCAATGTCTTAGATTTGTTTTGATTTCTCCACTTTTCATTGAAATCAAAATGAGGCCTGAGGCAACAGGAAATTTCTGGGGCCAGTTTTATTTTGTGTTTCTAAAGCATTGATGTCTTTTATTTCTGTATCACATCCAATCCAATGTATACAGATACCTTGTTACCTATGAAGAAGTAATAAAACATTTTTATTGAAAGGTCCTTGCTTTATTTGGTGCTGCTCCTCTCTTCAAACAAATCGCAAACGGACAGCACAGTGTAAACACTGTACTCTCACTGTACTCTACTGCTCACCTTCTGCTCTACTCTGCTCTCTCTGCCCTACGGGCAATACCCCACGTCATGCGGTACAGGAGCAGCCCTTCGTGCCATAGCATGGAGTATCTCCATTTCGTTTCGTTTGCTCTGAGCCAACTAGGCCGGCGTATTGACCGGCCGGTCTCTTTCCCCTGTGCACCGGGGGTCAGGGGTGGGTTGTGACGTCACCTCTTGTCCTGAACTCGACCACGCCCTGCTGGGGCTCGGTGTTACCACCAGCGGTGGCGTACCCTGCAATCACTTTTGAAAATAAAGAATATTACTGAAATGACGTTCTGGCTTTTTCCACGATTCGGGGCCGCGGTGCGCGCGCGCACACACACACACACACACACACACCACAGTCTGTCAAATGTCAACGGCGTGGCAGCAGGGGCAGCAGCGTGGCTGATGGCTCCGCGTCGCGTCCGCCTATAGCCCCTGGCAGGATAGGCCCGCCCGCTGCACACAGATGTCGCTCGGAGGTGCTTACCTCGCCGTCCACAGGAGGAATCAGTAACAGTGGTCTGTTCTGCTTTCTTATTTTTACGCAAATCGCTGTCGGTTCGAGATCTCTTGGGTGTTCGCCTCGCCTCATCGAGCAGGGTCCGAACCGTCTCCGTCGCGTCACCGGCAGGGCAGGCCGGTGGTGCCATTTGGGTTGCGGCCTCCACGGCGGTCCGTTCTACTGTGAGGTGTTTGTCCCCTTCGCCCGTCTCCTGTCGCCGACACGTCCGTCCAGAGTGCAAAGTACACAAGGCGCCCAAAGGCCTAGCAGGGACCTAGCCGCACGTAGTCCCCCGTCCTGGTCCTGCTATCCCACGGCGTCCTCCCTCCCCGCCCACGACGCCTCCCCTCCCACCGGCTCCGCCGTCGCTCTGGACCAGAGCAGACACCATGGCGTCGCCCACCAGGCCGCCATCTTTGAGGCGCCGCCGTCGCCGCGAGTGGTCCAGGGCGCCGGGCGGCACAGCGGACCCGGCCCAGCGCCCAGCGGCCCAGCGGCCCAGCCCCCACGCACAGCCAATGGCCGCGGGCCGCGCCGGATCGCGGTCCAAGATGGCGAACACAGACGCCACCCGCCGGCGCCGCGGGCACCGCCACGCGACACAGGCGCCGCCACGCGACACAGGCGCCAACGCGAGCACGGGCGCCACGCGTACCGAGGCGGTGCGCCCCGCCCCCCTGCAGCACGCATCGGCATTGTGCCGCCGTCCACGAGGCGCAACAAGCGACATCCATTCCGACATGTCCCGTGATGATGTGCCTCGCGGTGTGCCAGCACCAGCAGGTGCACTGGCCGCGCACGTGGCCCGGCGTGTCGTGTTTGTACACCTGGCAATACCGGCCACATCTGCTAGAGTCAGGTGCATGACACCGGGCGCCGGTACATGTGTGACAAGCACGGGGCAGGGTGCCCGTCACATAGGTGCCCCGCCCCGCCGCCCCCCTCGGTGCGAACCCCCCTCGGTGCGAACCCCCCTCGGTGCATACGCGCCTCGTCCCGCGCCAGCCGCGCCGCGAGGTCACTGAACCCTCTCCTCTCGACGCCATTCCTCTTCGCGTCGCTCTCCGCTGCTCGGGGAGGCCGGCAACGCAGCTCACTGGGGTGCGACGCCGAGCCGAGCGCCTGCGAGCGCCAGGGTAGGCCAGCCCGCACGGCGTGTGTGCGTGCAGAAGCAGTGGAAGCCTACCCTCCAGGCGCCATGTACCCAGGACCAAGCTGCAGTGGTACCACCAACCACCACTCCAGCATCCCTCCAGCATCCCCACAGGCCGGTCATGGAACACTACGCCTGACCGTGTGTGCGTCTGTGCGCGCGTGCCCGCCGCTTCCCATTTCGGCGCGAAACGACATGCCGCTCGAATAGAGGCCGCGGGCCGCGGGGGTCGGCCGATAACTAGATTCTCGTTTCCCGCCAAATCAGCCGCCGCGCACACGTGTCGCTTGTCACCTCGTCACCCCGCGGGGGCGGCTGGTGCCAGCAGGTGCCCTGGGTGCCCCGCCCCAGCCCGGCCCCCGGCCCGCCGACCTGAAGAGGAAAGGGGCGGAGTGGAGGGGGAGTGGGAGGGGAACAACGCCTGTGAATATTTTTGTGCGGCCCGCGGCATCGGGACGTGCGGAACTGACGCACCCCGAGCCCAGCCGAGCATTGCACGGCACTGTGTGTTGCCACGTGACTGTGACGCCCGCAATCAACCAATCAGCGTGCGGGAAACAAGGGCGGCCGGCCTCGGCCTGCAAGCTGATTGGGCCGCAAGCAGAAGTATCGGAATGAAGGGCGCGGGCGGCGGGCCACGGCGCAGTGGCCGGGCTGCAGGAGCAGAGCAGAAGCCGGCGGTGGGGGTGTTCTGCGTTCGCACTGCTCGCACTCTGCCTCGCTCCACGCCCCACACGCGCCCAGCGCCCCTCCCCCTCCACTCCTCACCCCTTCGCCCGCTTCCCTTCTGCCTTCGCCAAAGCCGCGCTTGTTTGAATAAGTCGGGTCGCACTCGCTGTCAAGGTGATCCGTCACTGTCCTTTACCGGCCAACGCCACGCCACCGCCCGGCCGACCATCAGGGCCGGGCCGGGGGGGGGGGGGGGGCACCCACGGCCGGGCAACTGCTTCTGCCTCTACTTGTTGTGCAGCAGGCGCTTCATTTACGGCCGCACTCTGCTGTGGAAATTAGCCGCTGCTGCAGAGGAGGCGACAACACGGGTTATCAGTGCGGCTGGCTTTTGGCTGCGAGCGGAGAGCGACAGAGAGGCGCGGGAGGGCGAGAGAAGTGGAAGAGAGATAAGGACACATGACTGCCAGGCAGCAGCAGCAGCCACACAGTCGCAGCCGCAGTACCGCCCCGCCGTGCCTTTTCCAAAAGGGAAGGGGGGGGGGGATGTGGTCGCTACGATGATGGCCTCTCTGTGGCCCTGGGCGAGCCGGTGCTCCCACGCCACGACAAACAGCCAACCCCCCGGGACAGGACACCCGGCCAGAGCCAGTCTCAGAGCGCCCGGCGTAGCGCGTAGCGCAGGTGGACTCCATTCCTACCCATAACCAATGCCACCCCCACCTGTTGGCACTGTGGAGCCGTATTTCAGTGGAGGGTAGGGAGGGTGGGGGATGTGGGGTGGGGAGGGGGCCCGCCTCGCCTTGAGCAGCCGAGCTGGCGACATAAAGTCCCTTCGAGCGCGGCACATCGACGACTCTCAGGACAAGCCAGCTGATTTATTTCTCCGTCGAAAGTGAAAATCGCACCCGGGCAAGGGCGGATTTAAGAGGGGGGGAGGGGGGCACTCTGGACCTTTTGCCCCGCATTTTAGTTTATTTTCCCCTACTATATTTCGCATTTATTTTCTCTCCGCCGCCGCTCCGCCTCCCTTGGCCTCACTCTCCGTCAGGTGACAAATGTTTGTTGCAGGGCCGTCCGGGCTGCTGATAGCAGCTCCTCCTTATCGTGATTTTGGCTCCTACCCGGGCGCTGCCGTCCCTGCTGGGCTGGGCTGGGCCCTGCCGTTGAGGTTGAGGGGCGAGAGCAGACGAGAGCGAGAGTGTACGACTGTGGGGGTCCGCTGGGGTCCGCCCGTAAGCGGCGCGGGGGCCAGCCGGGCAGCCAGCACAGCCAGCACCCACCCCGGGCCCAGGGCCCACCTCGGTATCCGGCCGCCGGGGACGGTAAAGTACTCGCGCTTTTCAATTCAGTGACCTGCGGGAAAACGACTCGACCACGAGACGGTGACGGTGACGACGGCGGCAGCAGCGCGATGCGATGCGCGCAGTCGATGCCGTGCGGCATGTCGACGCCGCGAGGGCGCGGCGCGGCACGGCACGGCACGGCACGGCACGGCACGGCACGGCACGGCACGGCACGGCACGGCACGGCACGGCACGGCACGGCAAGGCACGGCACGGCACGGCACGGCACGGCACGGCACGGCACGGCACGGCACGGCTGCTTCGGATACGTCACACGCTTCCGCTCGAGCGTAACGCCCGGGGCACCGCCACCACCGCAATCATAAGCATCTGTACTCTTTTGTGTCCGAGGGCGGGCTCCGTGACGGCGACGCGACGGCGACCGATTCCTCTGCTCATCGCGGCGACAGCGGGCGGCGGCTGGGGCTGCAGGGGCTGCACTGCGGGAGAAAGGCGAGGCGGCGATCCGGAAGGGAAGGGTCCCGCCCCGCCCCGCCCCGCCGCCGACGCCCCGTCCCGAGTGCGCTGCCCAGGACGCCGGCGTTAGCCGCGACGTGTGCTCCTGCTCCCGCCGGCCTGCCTGCTCGGCTCGGCTCGGGTGGCCGTCGACTCGAAGCCAGACATCGATCGAGTTATGCAAACCAGCCCCCGGGCCCCGGCAGCGGCAGCAGCAGCAGCAGCAGCAGCAGCACCACCACCCGCGCCCACTGCCCCTGCCCTATCAATCTCAGGCAACGATCTTCTCCACGCAAAAGCTCAGCGCGGCCCCGGCCCCGCTCCAGTCCGCCTTGGCTTCTCGAGGGCGGTGCGCGGCGCGGCACCTCCGTCGCTGTCCGCCGGGCCATCTCGCGCGCGGTTCAAACGAGCACAAAGTGGTGCTCCGCCCGCTCCGCTACTTTTGCACTATTTCCAGATCCGGTGTCGACGTTCTGCGCCCGCCCCTGTCCGGGTGAAATTTGTAGCCCCCGCCCCGCCTCTGCACGACTGCGGTGAGACCGGGGCGTCGAGGGGCCGTGTCGTGTGGGGTTGCCTATCCACGGCAGGCTAAAAGCACCGTCCGTCGTGTGTAACAGCGCTGAAAAAAGGGAGAGGGCAAACGAATGGGGAGGGGAGGGCGAGGTGGCTTCGTGTTTACCAGCACTTTGTCAAGCCCCCCTCCCCCTCCGGAGGGGGGGGGGGTCTGTTGCACCCTTCCCCCTCCTCCAATGTTCCGCGCAGTCGTGTGTGTGGGCGCGCGTGCGCTCGGCGTGAGGGGTTCATGACCACCGACGACTTGAGAAGGAGAGGGGGACGGGGGAGGGGGGCCCGGCCCGGGTGGTATTATCTCGTCATATCGCTCCAGCACGGCGCTGTGCTAAATGAGCTGCCGACTGAGCCGGGACTGGCCGGGACCGGCCGGGGGTTCGAGTACCGACACCGGCGAGATGTTTTTAGCCCCGCAGACAAGCGGAGTGGCGGTCTGTTCGTCCGCAGCCCTCACGGGGTCTTTCCTAGCCCTCGCGCTGCGCCCGACAGATTAGATTAAAATGGCCTTTTGTCGCTGCCCGCGCCCTGATCTGATCTACAAGGAGCTGACGCCGAGAGCCCGCGCTCTGGAGGCCGGGCCGAGGGCCTGCGGTCGGCAAACCCTCGGGCGGGCAAGGAAACGGAACGGAGAGCAAGACCCGCGGGCACTTGAACCCGGGACCGGACAGCACCGAGAGGTACCGGGCGGCGCGCCTCCGGCTACGCCACTGGGCGAGCGCTATGCACGCGATGCGGACCGTGCCCCCGGCTCGGCCCCCGGCCCGGAACAGCATGGAATTACAGTTTAAATTGTTAATTTCGCTTTCATTTTACCACGACAGGGAACGCATAAATAACGGAAATCTTGGCCTGGCCCGGACGCGCATGCATCCCTGTGAATGGGAATGCTTCGCCATGCCCGGCCTCCGCTCCGCGATAAGGAGATGCGTCTGTCAGAGATAGGAGCCCTTGCAGGCGGCCCGGCCCGGCTCGGTCGGCCGGCCCTTTCCCTTAGCCAGTGCCCAGTACGGACTATCATTTCGTGATAGGCAAGTTTATCGCCCGTGGGAAACCGATTCACATCATTTTTTTCCATCCGGCTCCGGTCTCTCTGCGGGCCGCGCGCTCAAAGGGGAAAACAGCAGAAGGGTCAGAGATTGTGTCGGTACAGTACCGGTATCCGCAGCAGGGAGCAAGGAGATGGGCCCAGATGAGCCACCATGGAGTTGGTCACCCAATAGAGGTTTCCGCAACGAGGCTCAGAAGCGGAAGCTGAAGAGCAAAATCACTCAGACCGCCGGAAGCTTTCGGGAGCAGGTATGAGAAATATTGATGCTCTGCACCTCCAAATTCACTCAAAACGCCATTCAAGTTTCTCATACCTTCCCTCGAGAGTTTCCCGGTCCGAAGGTATTTTTGTTCTGCAGCTTCCGTTTCCAAAGTGTCAATGGAAACCTCTATCTGATTGGTCCGGATGAGGGCAGTAGCAGATTGCGGATCGTATTCTGCATACTTCACCAACACCGCGTGCCTCGTCCAGCTCGTGAAGTATAGTAGGACGGTAGCCGCCTTCACACAGGCGGACGCCGATGCGCCGTCTGCCCGGCGCAGCTTAGCTCGCCTCGGCTCGCCTCGGGACCTCGCCTAATTTCAATGCCCATGTTTATTCCGAAGCAAACCTACAAGGTGCCACAACAGGTAGCCGTGTGTGTGTGTGTGTGTGTGTGTGTGTGTGTGTGTGTGTGTGTGTGTGTGTGTGTGTGTGGCGGCCGCGACAGTCCTGGGTGTCCCGTGGCGGCAGCAGCGGCAGCCGTGCGTTCCGTTCCAGCCGCGGCCTGTCCTGGCCTGGGACCTCTCCTGTCCCGGAAGCAAACAGGCAGAAAGAAAAGATCGAGAAGAGCGCAGCGGGCATGCATAAGGCATGTGCATCGAAAATAAAATGGATGTCGCCGTCAGCGGCGGCGCCGGGGGCGGGGCGCGGCGGGGGTGGCCGAAGAGGCGATGCGGAGATAAGTGAACCCAAGCGGAGCAGCGGGGGCGGGGGCGGGGGCGGGGCCGACAGAGTGTGCAGTCTGGCCTGGTCTACGCGGAGCGCGGCGGCTTCACAAACAGCCTAGAGACGCCTTGGGTCACCGCCGACCTGCTGGCAGTGGCAGGGGTCGTGGTGTGTGTCCTAGCCACCGCCATCCAGAGGCGCTTCCTCTTAGGCGGGCCAGGCTGTGTCCTTTTCGGTCCTTTTGCAGCGACGGTCGGTGACGGTCGTCCTCCGCGTTGTCGTTAGTATAAAGCAACATGCTGACGATGAGATGATCCTGTTGACTGAAAGGGGATCCAGATAAAAGGGAGAAGCTGTCATTGGGACGCTAGCGCTCTCTCTCTCTCTCTCTCTCTCTCTCTCTCTCTCTCTCTCTCTCTCTCTCTCTCTCTCTCTCTCTTTCTCTCTCTCTCCCTCCCTCTCTCCCTGGACCATGAACGAGGTCACGAGGACGGTGAGCGCAGCGCATCCGCCGTTTCGGTCCACCGCCGCGGTCAGCGTGGAAGTCGGCGCTGATCTTGCTCGCGCTTCTGTCCCTCCTCTGCGTGCACAAGTATCGCCGGGGCCGAGGCGCGCCGAGGGCACTGCGCCTGCGCCTCAAGGTGGAGGCGCTCCGCGACGAGAAGCTGGCCGTTGCTGTTCTGTTGTCGTCGGAATGTATTCTACAAAGGAAAGGCCGCGCGGGGTCTGTGCCGAACAACAACAGCTCGGCGGGAAACGAGGCGCGTTCAGTTACGTGAGTGTGTGATATCCCGGGGGAGAAGGGTCGGGGAGAGGAGGCGAGGGGGCGGCGAGAGAAAGGTGTGCATGTGTCGTTGTGCCAAACAAAAGAACAGCTGTGGCTAAATTTACAGAGTGAGGTCGGTTTGGGGGCTTTGGGAGGGGGGGGAGGCGTAGCACAGGGGAGGAGGGCAACGCGACGAACGCGCGCGTCCTACTCCAAGTAGTGTCTTTATAATTTTGTTATTTCCCTCCGTAATCGCAGATGCCGAGAGCCTTGTGGCGTATGTGGCGCGGCAGCAAATATTTGGGGGCGCCGGCGGCCAGCGTATGGCGGGATGCCACGCGAAGCCGGCTTCGGCAGCCCCCGCCCCCTTCTCCCCCCTCAAGGCGTCTCGTCCCCTTTCGTCTGTCAGCGCAGCCCTGCATTGGCCGTAAATTGGTCTGTCGCGGCGCCTCCCTATGCTACTCTGGCTGCTCTGCTCAGGTTTAGGTTTCCGTTAACGAGGATGGAAAGGCAAGGCAGGGAAATAGCGCCGTTGTCGGAGAAATGTTTCCTTGAAAGGTTGTCGGGGGAATCTGCTGAAAAGATCTTTCTACGTTTGTTCCGGAACGGTGCGAATCACAACGGCGGCTGTCCTCCGGGCCTGCCGACCCTGCAGGCGGGTGTCCCGCGTGTAATGTGGCCGCCTATGCTGGCCAGCGGCCGCCCGGCCCGGCCGGCAGCCAGGCATGGCATAGCACATTTATAGCGGGGTAATCTACAATTCAAGCATTCGTTCGCCACCGTCCCTTCTGAGGCCCTCTCGACTCGGCATAGGCGCGCTGCGCCCGCTCCCCGCACGGCAGGGAAAAAGAGAGGGGGGGGGGGGGTATGTCGTGGGGGTTGCACAGGGGAGGGGAAAGGGGGCGCGTGCTTTTATGCGTTACAGTCCTATCTTAAACGCATGCAGACGGCGGGAGGGGAATGCGCCTGGAAGGTATGGGGGCTCCCCTGGCTCCGCTAACGGAGGGCGGGGCGGGGGGGGGGGGGGGCAGTGGCGGGGCCCACCACACAACGGCAGCGCACCACCCCTCGGCGACAGACGACGGGGAATGAGTATAAAAAACAGAGAAACAAGTGAGGAGTCTCAAAAGAAGTCAGACACACACACACACACACACACGGAGGAAGACTGATGGAGATAGCAGCAGCAGGCTGGCCACCCGCGCCTGGTTACGTTACTCTGTCTGGGCAGACTGAGGAGAGACGAGACGATGCCCCCAGCGGGGGACGGGGACGCCTCCAGCGCGTTCAAATCTCTCTCCCGCGCGTAAAGAAATCACCCAGGAGGACACGGCGCGGCGTCTCCATTTCACACCATCATCCGCGGCGTGACGTGTAGTTCCGATGTGTCCGCGCGGCGTCGAGCACCGCCGCTCTGAAAGGCTAGATTTCATATGAACCATGGACGGCGGGATGTTTTGTATTTTTCTCCCCTGAGCGCGCGGAGCTCGAATGGCCAGCCTGGGCCGGCCCAGCCTGTCGACACCGGCCCCCGGCCCGTCGCGTCCCCTCGCGGCGCGGCGCTACGTATTCGGTATTCAAATGGACTCGACATACGCCACACGGCACGGCGCTGCCTGGCGTACAGCCGCGGCCCTGCACGGCCAGGTACGAGCCGACACCACCGCGCCGGATGTCCACGGGCCACAGCTCAGCACCAACACACTCCCTAGGCCCTGCAGGTGCCGGGCCGGCAGGGCAGCGGGTGGGGCAGCGCCGGGCAGCGCCTTCAGGGCACACTGACAAGGATTCGCAAACTAGAGGACCGGCCCGTCGACATCTCTCTGCACTCCGCTCCACTCACAAGGCGGTCTCTCTCTCTCTCTCTCTCTCTCTCTCTCTCTCCCTCTCTCTCTCTCTCGCTGCTAGCCAGGGAAGAGGTCGCCGTCGTGACGAGGGCCTCGGAGACGACGACCGATGACGACGGGGGCCTCGAAGCCCGCCAGAAGCCCGCCAGGGGCCCGCCAAGAGGCCCGGGGGCCGCGCGCGGAGAGGGGGATGCATCTACTTTACATCATTTGAGGACGGGGTCGGGGTGCCACGTGGCCGCGTACGCAGCACAGCACATGACACGCCCCTCGCCTCGCCGACCTCACAGACAGCTTGCGCATGCGCGGAGCGCAGCCCGGCTGTGGCTCGGCGGTGTTCTTCCGGGTGCGATGCCGCGGAGCTCCTATATCGAGCTGAGCCCCTCGATACTCCACGCTGCCGCCCGCCCTGCCGTACCCTGCTGCCGCTGATGACACTCGTGACGGGATTGATTGGATGAGCTGAGCTCCCTGTCGGCGCGCCCGCCACCACCCCCGCACCCCCACACCCGCCGCACGCCTCCACCCCCGCACCCCCACACCCGCCGCACGCCTCCACCCCCGCACCCCCACACCCGCCGCACGCCTCCACCCCCGCACCCCCACACCCGCCGCACGCCTCCACCCGCCCCCCGCCGTCACCTTCGATCAGCGGAGTTAATTAGCCTGGCACACCTCGATCCCCGGCCGCTTGACGCGACCGCCCCTCGAGCTCCGCTCTGTTCCGCCTCGGCTCGGAACTGGAGCGCTGAATGTTCGTCGACTCCATTTTCCAGTGGTGCTCTCCTGTCCGGCCCGCCGGCCAGGCCCCGCACGTCCCCGTCGCCCTTTCGGGCGCGGCCGGCCGCTGTTGTCAGCGAGGGGTGGATGTGACCTCCCCCAGACCATCCCCCGGGCCACCCCCGGCCACCCCCGGGCCGGGCGGGCACAGGGAGTGGCTGTAACCATCCGACCCGACCCGGCCGGCGTCGTGCCGCGCCGCGCCGCACGCATGCAACCCGCACTACAGCCCCCATAAAAAGTATCGACCAACACGGCGCACAGTGGGAGCTACAGCAGGAGTCCCGCCAGCCAGGCGGTGTAGACTGGCGTAGACGCGGCGGCCGGGTGTTGTGCGGGTTGGTGCGGTGTGCGGGCGGCACCGGGCAGCAGTCAAGTCGTCTAGACGAAGTGCACCGATAAGCAGACGTCAGTCGTTTCCGTACGTACTCCTCCGGCCTCATCGGATGCCCTTCCGTGTCGCCTGCACAGGGCCCGGCAACACAGCAGCGGCTGCCTTGAGGGGGCCCCGGAGCCGGGCCCCACCCAGGCTGAAAAATACTAGTCCGCTTCGTACACGCGTGAGCAGCGGCGGCAGCGGCGGCAGCGGCCCGCACTGCACGCACCCGACAACCCCCAGGACCCTGCGCGCACACGCACACGCACCGTCCGTAAATCATGACAACCTGACCGAAACTTCTCCGCCCTCTCCGCTGCACTGCGACCAACCGCGACACTCTGTCATTCATATCTTCACACCAGGCCTGAGTGCCGACGCGGCAGTTTCGACGGCGGCGGCTTGGGGGTCAGAAACAGCCGCCGGGGGTGTCGTCGCTGGCGTGCACGCCGCTTATACTATTGCGTAATATAATGTCCACCATGACAATTATTCACAAATATTTCCTAAAAAAAAAAAAATTATTCTTGCGCTGGTGTTGGTCTGGCCCAACACTAGTACATCATATCGATTCGAACCTGCTTCGAGGAACCTACTGCCTGCTAAGAAAAATTTAAGCCACCGGCAAGAATCGAACCACGGACCTGTCGGTCGCCAATGGTCCGCCTAACCAAGCAGCTACTATCTGCTATCTGCCGACTGGGTTGGGTCGTGTACGAAGCAGTATGAGTATTCAATGCTGATAATGCCCTATATTTGATAAAAATTTTGCCGATCTGCATATCGTTTTCGGACCGCGTCAGGCCGTCAGATGCAACCTTGTGAGCACACGAATGTCGTCGTGGTGTGATAATAATTAATATACAACGGCCAGCCCACGTCCGATTCCCGTCTGCTTCGCTCTGCTTCCTTGTTCTCACGAGGGTGGGTGAGATTACTCTTTAATAACGCGGGCAGGTAGCGGTCCGCTGGGTCCGCCCCTCACGGCCGCTGCGCCCCTCAGCTCAGCCCCCGTCGGCTTCGGCCAGTAATCATACGCCGCCCCCGCTGCCCCCCGCCCCGCGGCCCCAGCTGACATTCATGCTGCCACTGCCGCCTCCGCCGCCGCCGCTGCTGCTGCCGGGTGGGGGAATGAGACCGCTGAGCCGAGGTTATCTATGTCGGACCACATAGTCGTGATTTCATTTGGAGCACCTATACCCGTCTCTCTTGCTCTCGTTGCGCGGGCGTGCGCTATTGCCCCCCCCCCCCCGTCCCATCTCCCCTTCCCTGAACAGGCTTCTCTCGATCGTTAAACCAGCATATACACTTCCTGGGCATATTGTGTGTCAATCGCCACGATGACGACCATGTTTGTCCCCGCAGGCCCCCGCCCCGGCCACAGGTCCGTAAGCTAGCGAGGCTTCTGCCTGCTTTTGCCTTTATCGATTGACCCTGCGCCCGGCCCCGGCGACATCGGATAGAAAAGAGGGGGCCGCGTTATGCCATTTATCCGTCCGTCCGAGAGCGGAGTAGGGTCCCGAAGGGTCCCGTAGGATCCCGTAGGGTCCCGTAGGATCCCGTAGGGTCCCGTAGGGTCCCGTAGGGTCCCGTAGAATCGCGTAGGATCCCGTAGGGTCCCGTAGGGTCCCGTAGGGTCCCGTAGGGTCCCGTCCCAAACGGTCGGCGGCTGGTCGCCCTTCCCACTCACGTCCATATCTCGCACGCGGGGGTGGGGAAGAGCGATAGTGTTCCCCGCGGTGCTCAAGGCGAGAGGTCACGACCCCCAAATAACACAACGCCATAAAAAAAAGAGGCCCTGATATGGCGTCAGAGGAACAAAAAATGCCGTGGTGACATCTTTGACTGCGGCAGATAGCGAGCCATGATCGGGGCGGCGGGGCGGGCCGGCGCGGTGCACTGGTTTCGGAAGAGCTCCCACGACCTCACCGAGGACCTAATCGGAGTTGGCACTCACGTGATGATGGATTCCTCGGGTAGGAGTAGGATTGCAGCTCCATGCCCCTCCCGTCCGCGTCGCCATCCGCGTACAGCACGAGGCTCTTGACAGAGCGCGGGAATTCGCAGCTCTCCTAGTCACCTGTTGACTCTGTCTGTCTCTCTCTCTCTCTCTCTCTCTCTCTCTCTCTCTCTCTCTCTCTCTCTCTCTCTCTTTTGGGGCCGCGTAGACACCTGTGTCAATCTCCATCCTCAAACTCTTGCGGGACCGTCCGTAGATGACGTCTGACCCCGCGGGGCCGAATGACCAGGCGCGCCGTTCGCACTGAGCGCCTGCGAGTGCCGGGGTAGGCCAGCCCGCACGACGCGCGTGCACGCAGCAGTCGTGGTGGCCTACCTGGCAGGCGCCATACCTCGCGACAATATATCGTGGGCGTACGTGATGATGGACGATCCCGTCCTAATGTAGTTTGAGAGGCCGCCGTTATCAGCCATGAGACACCCACCGGCCGGAGCGGGGAGCGGGCACAAGGCGGGGGGCCGGGCTAGGCTCGTAGAGATGTAATGTGTACACGGCCGCTGCCGCTGTGTGACGGGGCTGGGCTCGGGGCGTGTGTGGTGTGGCGTGGCGCGGCCCGTAGGACGTACGGTGGGTCCGCGTGGCTCCCGCTAAACTTAGCCCCCCCGGCCGCCCCGCCCCGCCCCGCCGGCCGCTTGTTGGTGGCCGCCGTGGCCGCGCAGACGTAGCGCACGGCGGAGCACGGCGGCGTCCCTCCCCTGTGCGGCCTGCGGCTGCGACCCATACAGCTGGCCAGACGTAGTATTTCGGTCGGGCGCTCCGTACCTGCCGCGGCTCAAGTTAGACCGCTCCGACTGTGAACGGGGCCGGGCCTGGCCGCCCTCCCTGTCCTGCCGGCCCCGGGCCTCTCCCCGAAGGACTGCGGGGCTGTGAATCACGCCGAGGGGCGGAGCCGACGCGGCCCTCGTCTGCTTGTCACCTGCGCGATGCGATGCACGTGTCCCCCGCGGCCCGCGACCGGGTCGAGGACGCCGGCGGTGGATATCCTTGTTGGTTTTGTGGACGTGCGGCGTCTCGTCTCCTATGGCCGCCCCCGGCGCCCCGCCCCCGGCGCCCCGCCCCTCTCCGCCCTGGGCTCAGCGTTTGTTTGAAGAGGCAGAGGCGCCTGGCAGGGCTGGCAACACTTCCGACGGGCCCCGGACGGTGGGGGGCGGCGCCGTTATCAGGGGTGAGTGGTGTCGGGGGACAGGGCGGCGGCCAGGGCGGCGCTCGCAGCACGGACAACGCCCAAGCCAGCGCCCCCTACCCCCACCCCGCGCAACGCCACCCAAATCAAACCGTAAAAAACCCCGACGGTGACGTGACGGATTGCTCCAAATTAGATACTGAAACGAGGAATTTTTTATTTTTTTTTCACCGAATTGTTCAGCGCTCGGCATCCGGTTCCGGGTTAGAATGCGGGTGCACCGGCACGGTTGGGACACCACCGTCTCACCGGGCCTGATTTTCCAACCATAGTGCACAGACAGAATCGATTGTCTCTGTCTCTCTACGCACACCACCTGACCCTAATTGTGGCGTCCTCTGCGGGGGGTCTCCCCCGGGGGGGGGGGGGCATCCCGCGGCAGTGGCGTGCACTACTGCGGGGCAGCAGGGGCCGGGACCGGCGCTCGCATCTGTAGTAATCGAGTTAGAGTAAGCCGATTGAGGAGCGGAGCGGCTGGTTGGACGTTCTGTGCGGAGCGGTGCTGCAGCCCAGGGGTTGGTCCTGCTCTGCGGTCAGTTGGCTCAAACCCTACGAGTGCTGCGTGGCGGGGGCGGGGCGGGCGGGACCGCCGGTACACCCCGACGAAGACATGCACGCGGAGGCCGAGATGTTGATGATCGCACACTCTATGCTCACCGTGGTCCTCCCTTTCGCCCCGCGGCGTCGATCTGTCAGAGTCGATCGCCGTTCTCGGGGCTAAATGAGCAGCCAAGTTCTAGGTCGTTTGCCGCTCAATTAGAGACCCTTCACACACGGCGTGCGGTGTGTCCAAAACCACCCCCCCCCCCCCCCCCCTACGTGGGCCGTTTGGTGCGCCTCTCTACCGTGGGGGCGGGAGGGGGAGGGGGGAGGGGGTGTTATATTTAGAAGGCCTGTGGGCGGGCGGAGGGTGGAGGCAGCGCAGAGCGCAGGCAGAGCCAGCGGAGGCAGCCAGACCAGGTCCGTGGCCGCCCTGGCCCTGGCCTGATGTGATGTTTGAGGTTGACAGTGCCGCCAACAGTGGCGTGGTGTGGTGTGGGCCCGGCCACCACCTCGGCGTGCACGTGACCACCGCTGCGCGGGGCTGTCCTCGGGGGGCAGAAGCGGCAGCGGCAGCAGCAGCAGCAGCAGCAGCGGCAGCGGCAGCAGCAGCGGCAGCGGCAGCAGCGGCAGCAGCGGCAGCAACAGCAGCAGCGGCAGCAGCAGCAGCAGCAGCAGCGGCAGCGCGGCCCCAGCGACCACCTGCGGCGGCAATCAGTGTATCGTGGTGTGGTCCCAGCCGTGAGTCACCTACCCGCGTGCGGCTTATGCCCAGCTCCATTGCGAGCCAAACTGCACGCAGTCGATATTTATTGCGACGACTCCGTTGACAGAAAGCGCTGTAAGGCTCACCACTCCTCACTCGGCTCTCGCAACGTCGTTGGTTCGGCAAAACGACTATATAACCACGCCGGGCGGCGGCGGCTGCAGCGGCGGCAAGCAGTGCCGTTACGACGATGTAATCTCCAGGCGCAAAGTCCGCCCAGATAAGGCAAGTGCTACCATACTTTATGACGCGAGCGACGGATATTTCTGAATTACCAGGCATTGCCGCACAGTGTCCGCTTGAGCCGAGTGTTCGGGCAGCGAGTTCGGTGGTACGGAGCTTGGCTTCGGGTGGTAAAGTTGTTGAACACGCAAAGAGTGCAAAGCTTTGCGTCGCAGGGGACGGCACTTAGGGAGCGTTCACGGAACCACATCGTCCAAATATACTTAGCGTGTGCGACAGGGGGTGCTGGAGCAAGCTGTCGTTGGCACGGGCTGTGACTCCGCAGGCTCGGTGGGTTCGATTCCCACGGACGGTTCCACGCACTCTCCCGCGCCCGCGCTAAGTTTTCGCATTCAAACGCAACTCGAATTGCCTCGATTACGTGTCACGTGGTTTCTGAACAGCTCGAACTAACTATGTTACCTCTCAAACTGTGGCACAGCCCCGCAGGACTGTTTACGAAACCCGTTTTTTTTTTTTTTTTTTTGTGTGTCCGGAGAAAAACTCGACGATGTTTGATTATTTTCTGCTATCGCTGGCGACAAGCACCTGTGAGAAGGAGACCTTTTTATACTTACGCCTTTATCTCTGGCGATACTGTCCACTGCTTGCGACTCGCGTCCGGGCCAAATGCATGAAGCGCTCCAACAATACAGCGGCAGGCAAGACGGCGAGAGATCGCTTTATTTTTATTTTTTACTGTGTGACGAGTGGTGTTTTGGAATGAGGGCTTTTTCGAAGAAGGATGCAGAAAAATCAACACAAACGTATTTTTATGAATGCAAGCAGTTCGTTTTATTTAGCAACTCTGTTTTCTTTTCTTTTTTTCCTCTTCTATGACGTTGGCTTGGGTATATCTCGCCTGCTGATGTGCGCAGCCACCTGGACAAGTCATCTTCGTGCGTTGAGGTTGCTCAGGCAAACAACCAAAGCGGGGAGTCTCGTGAATGGGAGCTGCAGAGGCGTTAAAATAAAGAAGGAAAATTTTTTGTTAGTGGCGTAGCATATCCCCTCGGCTGGTGGTTGCGGAAGCCACTGTGAGAAAGTGAAAACCAGTCCGTCACCAACCCGTCCCGTTCCGTCCCGGTAGCAAGGGGCCGGTGGGACTCATCAGAGAGAGTGGCCGATGCACAGGGGTGTCCGGGCCGGGGGCGGGCCGGGGGCGGGCCGGGGGCGGGCCGGGGGCGGGCCGGGGGCGGGCTGGGCCGGCCCGGGGCTGGCACAGATCACCGCCACGAACGTCATTTCGACGCAGTGACGGCCCCCGCGGCCAGCCCCCACCGCGGCCCCCCGGGCCGTAAACGCCGAAGAAAGGATCGCTCAAAAGCCCATTTAGCGCGAGTCTGAGCCGACAGCAGGGATAGGAGCTCTGCTCGTCTGCTCCGCGGCGGCACGACACTTCCAGCGACGCTTCAACGACCCCCGCTACCGACCTAGAAGAAGGCCCTCGTCTAGGATGCCGTATGCAGCGCCCAGAGCGACGCCCGATCAACGCGCTGTATAAAATCTTCACCGCGCATATTTCCTTTGGTTTGGTCGCCGCGCCTGCAGTCGGTGGGTCCCGTCCCGTCCCGTCCCGCCGCCCTGCTGCGCTCTGCCCGGGCCGTGACGTCGACGACAGTGCGGCCGTGCATAATGAATGCTGATTGGTCGGCGACGTAACAGGCTGGCCAATCCGGCGCGGCGCTGCCATCGAGCTGCCCGTGGCCGGCCAGGTGTCGGCGGCCTGAAGGCATAGGCAGCAGGGCAGCAGGTAGCCCTGCACACCTAGTCCCTCGCCCGGAAGCGGGTCCCGGCCGATTCAGTGCTAATGCCGACTGCGTCAGTCGGCCGTCGGTGAGAACTGAGAACCCAAACTAACTGGCGCTGATTTAATCAGGCGCCCCGCTCCGCCCGCGCGCTCGGCTCGGGGGCCTGGCCAAAGTCAAAGTCTACAGAGCACACACACACACACACACACACACACACACACACACTGTCGGGGAGAAGAACACAACGCACGACTGCGGACGATAGCGCTGGCCAAGACCCCACCCCGGCCGGCCCTATAGCGTGGTAACGCCTGTGAGGTAGGCAAGCCAGCCCTGCACGCGTGCACTGTGAGGCCAGGGGTTGCCTAACCTCCCGACTGCAGGCGCCGCCGGGTGCCGCACAAGCGCCGCACCGCCACCACCCGACATTGTTCCCCCCCCCCCCTCCTCCCCTCTCTCACTAAACAGTATCGGGCTCGTGGGGCTGTGCTGTGGGCGCGTTAGTTCGGAGCGTCGCCTCACGGAAAAGGCATGCAGCAGGAAAAGGAGGGTTTCGGATTGAATATGGAACGGCGGCAGTATGCAAGCGGGTCGATGGTGGGGCATCCGGGGGCGGACGGGGGCTGCCGCGGGGGCGGCCGGGGGCTGCCGGGGGCGGCCAGGGGCGGCCGGGGGCTACCGGGGGCAGCCGGAGGCGGCCGGGGGCGGGCGCAACGGTAGGGTTTCGGAAGGAATCTTGTCTGCGAAGCCGTACACTACCCACCCCCTCTCTCTCCCTCTCTCTTCGACACACATCGGAGAGGGGGGAAAACAAAAGAGAGAGAGAGAGAGAGAGAGAGAGAGGGGGGGGGGGGGGGAGTTACATAGGCGTGCACAGAGGGCGGTCTGCAGTGAGGCTCCTCCACTCTGAGGGGTGTGACACCTTTGATAATTTTTATAGACTAAATTAAATTTTCTCGTGAATCTTTATTGAAACTAAAATTTTAATAAACTTTTGGAAACGATTATTTGAATTTGTGGATTTACTGAATAGGTTTTTGACTAGAGTGCTTTCCCCCTCGCTCACCCACCCCACCCCCGGCATGACGTAGGTAAACAGGCGGCCCGCTGCCGGGCGAGGCGCTGGGCGCCACCAGGGGGGACTGCATTTCGACGAAAGTGAGAGCACATTTGAAATGCTGCAACGAGAACGCGGCCTGCGGCGCGGCCCGCGGCCTCCCACGTGCCGTGAGCTAGGCGCCGTGCCGTGGGGTGAAACGGGTCCGGAGGGGCACGAAGCCGGCGCCGGCGCATGTGCATCAGGAAAATGCAGTGTTGCAGCAGGAAATGCAGCAGGTTTACGACTGAAATCGCTCGGGCACGTTTTCAAAAAGAGACGCATTCACGCGACAAACTCCCCTCCAGTCCAGCACGGAAATAGACAGGGAAAAATCGTTTCCGTTGGGGTGCGATAATTTGGTGGCCGTCGGCCGGCGACGAGGTGGTTGAGGCCGGCGAGGGCGCTAAGCAGGGCTAGCCGCGTCGGAGCCGCCAAGCAGATCAACAGGTTAGCGTGGAAATAAGCGGAGAGGGCCTCCGGGGCCCTTCGCGACGGTAGCGGCCGGCCGACAGAGCGCCCTGGCCTCGGCCCCGTCAGTAGTCTTGACATCACGGCCGAGCGGTGCAGCGCGGGGCCTCATTGATACCACATCTCCGCCGCTGCCGGCTGCCGGCCCACACGCCTGCCAGGCCCTGCCAAGCCCGGACCGCCTCGCCTCTCCCGCGGGAGTCTGCTTTATTTCCAGGAAATGATGTGTGCCACGTCGGCGACACCCGACACACCACAGCAGCTCCGCGGAGGGTGCTGCTGCAGCCGCTGCTGCAGCCGCTGCTGCAGCCGCTGCTGCCGTGGGACCGCTGAGGGTGAGGTGAGGCCGAGTTTGTCCGGCTTCCCGCCGCCGGCGCCGCCGCTGCCCCCGCCGCCGCTGCCCCCGCCGCCCACCTTACACTCACACCGCCCTGCTCGGATGTACCGCTTCCGATTTCGATTTCTTGGACACACCAGTAGAGGCGGCAGCGGCAGCAGCGGCAGCAGCTCTTGTAAAGCCCCACGGCCCGGGGCCAAGACGGCCAACACGGCAAGGGGGAATCTTCCACCCCACGCCCTGCCTGACCACAAGCGCGGGGATGTTTGTGTGTGCGGTGGAATGCAGACGTTCTAGGCTGGACAGGGGGGGGGGGGGGGGGTCAAGAACGGCGGGTGGACAGGGAAGCGTAAATGAGAAAGACGGAGAGAGAAACGGGACTGGTTGGGTGGAGACGGTATTACCGCCCCCCCCCCTCCAGCTTTTCACCGTCGCGCCACACCCCCATTCAAACACAGCGGAGGTGTCGTCGTACAAACGGTGCGCCGCGCTGAAAAGCCGTCGCGACCCTAACCTGGCCCAAGCGTGACACGGGAGAGGCGGCCATTACGCACACACCTGTTAGTCGTGTCATGTGTCATCCCCGTGAGCCCGCGAGGGCCGTGAGCCCGCGAGGGTCTAGGCGCGGCCGGGCCTCCGCCTCTAGGCCCCAACGGGCAGCGGCAAGGCGAACGGCAAAAATCGGTGTTGGGGATTCCCCCTCCATCCGCCTGCCTCCAGCTCGGTCTCGGCTTGGCTGGGCTAGGTTGGGCTAGGCTGGGCCGGGCCGCCGCAGAGAAAGTCCAAGACATTGCGGCATCGGCTAGACTTTCCGTCGGATTCGCCCATCACTTGGACGGCCACTCACACACACAGTCACACACGCACACACACACTCAGTCACTCAGTCAGTCACACACACACGTGCGCACGCGCGCAAGAAAAAATAGTCGATCCACAAAGTAGAGGTGTGTGACACCAAGATCAAGTGGATTTCGCGCGACACATGCTAAAAGAGAAAACTCTGTCCTCGCGTCCGGGACCGGGATGAACTCGAAATAGAAAACGGTCGCGCGCCAGAAGCAGCGCAGCAGCCAGCGGCCGTTTCTTGGGTTTCGTTTCACAAAAGGTTAGACAAGACAGACACCCAACGGTCTGGGAGCGATACCCGAGTAACGGAGCGGAGCGACGCGCGGCGTCTGGGACGGCTAGCGCGCCAAAACACTCTGATTAGCATACTTCTTTCACGTAACTCACCGAACGCGTTTCCTTTTTATAGCCTCGTCCTTGTTTTCTATTTTTTTTTTAAATTTCATTTTATTTTATTATTTGTCAGTATTTATAAGAGAGCCTCTGCTCGGTTACGTCACGCACTGCGTTCGAGGTGTGCGCACCGCATCTCTGCCGTTCTGTTTCGGTGTGTCGAAAGTCGGAGGCAAGGCACTGTAGTTGATCGAGGGGGGAGATTCGAACGCAGCTCCGAAGTATCGGCGCGTCATAGTGTGTGGCAAACTGGATGCGAGACGGCGAGCCGAGCCGGGCAGACAGGCTGCAGGGGCTTCAGGCCGCAGCCTCCCGACGACTTCTTTAGAGACGAAAGTGGTTCATGAGAGTTAAAAATATACCTGCGCGAGGAACGCCAGCGCCAGGGATGGCAGCACCGCGTACATGGACAAATAATACGAAAACGTCCAGAGAAAGTAAACGCGTACTGGACATAAATTTAAGCCCCCTCCTCTTCTCCCCTCGTGGATCTCGATGGGCACTTCTCGAATGGATGAGGCGGGACGAACATGAGCCCCTTCCCTTCCCTTCGCTTCCGCGCGCGCGCGCACGCACTGCTGAAAGCCGCTGCAAGCGCACGGCTGCCAACCGCGCGCGCGGCCCCTGCTAAAACCCGCGGCACACGCCGAGACATTGTAGTGTTGGTAGCGCTGCTTCGTAAATGTCATCAGGGGCCCATGGCAGAGTGGAGGAGGAGGCGAGGCACACGTTGCTGCTGCTACTGCCGGCGGCGGTGCGAAAAACAGCGTCGGTCGTGCGGGATGGGGCGGGGCGGGGCATTTCGGCGCGAATAGTGCGGCGTCCTGAGTCCTCTGCGGGCCCTGCGCTGCGCCATGCTGCGCCATGCTGCGCCATGCTGCGCCCGAGGCGGAGTGCGTCTGACGACGGATGTAGTCATTCGGGCAGAATTAGTCCCCGAGAGGACAGCGGAGGCCGCGGGGCGCGCTGCATGGGGGCGACGGCGAAGCGAGGAAGAAAGTTCTGAGCTGACGTCACGTCACGCAGCGCGACGCGACGGGAGTGGAGAGAGACTCAGAGGGGTCTCTGAGTGAGTCTCTCTAGACGGGGGCAGCTGGGCTGCACCGGCAGGGGGCGCTACTGGAGTCCGAAGCTCGCACCGCCCACCCACGGCCAAACGCGCCGGGCGAATTTCCAATCAGCGCGCGTTGCCACCCGGCCGGTATTTGAACCCGGGTACCGCGGCCATCACCGTCCCGTCAACAGCATCGCCCGTCCGGCTGCTGGCGAGAGCAGCGATAACCTTCGCCAAACCCAGAGAACAGAACAGCTGATAAGGGATAACGGGGGTCAAGACAGCGGCGGCCACAGAGAGCAGCGCCGGAAACTCCATAAACATTACGAAACGAGCGACAGGGCAGCAGCCACCACAGGCCGTGGTGGTGGTGGTGGTGGTGGTGGTGGTGGTGGTGGTGGTGGTGGTGGTGGTGGTGGCACCACGCCACGTCGCCGGGGTCTTGGCTCGAGCGATAGCCCACTAATGATGGCCGCCTCGCCCCGACGGTCCGAGGTCCGAACCCCCGACCGGGGCAGGGCCGGACTGCCTGACCCCTAACCTTGCCCCCTCCCCTCACACAGCGCTCACACCCTCTGGCCATGCGGCTGGCCGCTGGCCTCGCCCTGCACACGGAGTTCTGCGACCACACAAAAGTTTCCATGCAAAAGACGGACGTCTTCACTCTCTGGACACCGACAGTTTTAAGTTGGTGTGCTGGTGTGCCCGATTGTCATATTCCCGACGTGTCAATTAAGCCGCCTGTCTCCTCACCCCCGACACCCGCCGCGGGAGGCAGACGCTAGACCTGAGACACCTGGCTGTGCCTTAATACGGATTTCCATACAGCCAGCCAACCCTTCCTTGTCCCTCTCGTCACCCGTTCCCTGCTCCTGACTGCCTCTTCTCACTCACTCTCTCGCTCGCGCACACATCGTTGCATAATGCAGTGTTTCATCAGGCAACGCGCGTAAAAACGAAGAAGAAACCGAAGAAGAAGCGGCGGTACGAGAGGACCAATCCCTCGTCTTAGTCTCTGAGCGACACGAATCCCGGAGCACCGCCAGAACCACGCAGCTGGGCCTCCGCCACGGGCAGCTACGGCACACAGCTGAGGCGGCGGCGCTGCGCGGTGCGGGCGCGGTGCGGGCGCGGTGCGGGCGCGGCGGGTGTGGTGTCGCCTCGCAGCCCCGACCCGAAGGACGCTCCTGGCTGCTGCTGGGCTGGGCGCGTCTGCTCCTTCCGCGCCTCGCTGCGTTCAAAAGTCGTGGCGGTAAGCGCCGAGGTCCCGCCCGGCCCCGCACCCTGCCGGCGCGTGGCGACGGCGTGGCGACGGCGTGGCGACGGCGTGGCGACGCCCATCCCGATCCCAGCCGAACCGAGAACCACGTCGACGCCATGCCACACGGGTCACAGGCGGAGGCAGCCAGCGACACCCATCTCTCTCCATCTCTCTCTCTCTCTCTCTCTCTCTCTCTCTCTCTCTCTCTCTCTCTCTCTCTCTCTCTCTCTCTCTCTCCCGAACGCTTTCAAAACCCAAGCGGCTCGGCCTCGGCCTCGCGGCGGCAGCTCGCTGCACCCGTCCCGTCCCGGCCAGTCCCGGAATCCGCGATCGCCACCATTCCCGGGCCCCCGTTTCCGGTCTAACTATTTTACGAGCGTTCACACGTGGACTTCCTGCTGCCCTATCGAGCCCAGCCGTCCGGCGGCGGCCACGACGGCCGCTGACTGCCCCTGACGGCGGTGACGGGGACGCCGACGACGACACGGCGTAAGGGCCGTGACCTGGCTGCGAGCGGCCCCCGGGCCGGGGCCCCCGGGGGGACCACTTGGCACTACGGCGTCCATTTATTCATCAGCCCTACTAAGAACCCTTCCTGCCGAGGAGGCCTGGGCCGCGGCCATTGCGTGGCACACGGCTGTGACGGCGACGCGTGTGACCGCACGGCTCACGCACGGCTCACGCACGGCTCACGCACGGCTCACGCACGGCTCACGCACGGCTCACGCACGGCTCACGCACGGCTCACGCACGGCGTGCTCGCGGGCCTCGAAGCAGCGCTGATAAGGGAGCGCTGAGGTCGGCCACGACGTGTCCTCGACGTGCCGTGGTCCCCGTCATCAAGAATCAGTCCAGAGAGTGGCCGCGGGGCGGGACGGGGCCGGCGGGCAGAAGACGCTCTCCAGGCGGATCCGATGCGATCGGTGCGCTTCGTATCGGCAACAGCAGAAGGCACCTCGACGGGATCCCGTCCCGTCCTGTCCCGCCATCCTGTCCTCCCGGCCAACGCCACGCCTCGGCCACGCCGCAAGCACAGCCGCCACCACATAGGCGACATTTTATGGCTCCAAGGGAACCTACGTCTACCAGCAGGGAACATGTGGTTCGCTTCCCCTCCCCCTCCGGTGTGTGTGTGTGTGTGTGTGTGTGTGTGTGTGTGTGCGCGAGCGAGTGTCCTTGTCCTCGTCTAGTCGCCCCCGCTGCGTTGTTGTGCTCTGTCGGCCGAGGAAAACTATTTAGGCCAGCAACGAAAAAGCGAGCCTCGCCTTTCAAAATTTACAGGAGGGATTCGAACGCGCGTGGCTGCCGCGTTGGCGGGGCGAGCAGGCAGGAGGCAGGCAGGCGGCCAGGCCGACGGCGGCCGAGCAGGCTAGGCAGGCGAGGACGACGTCTAAAGATCAGCAGTGCTCTAGATCCGGCGAACGCGTCGAGCCGAGCGGGCGGCGTGAAACTCGCTGCTGGCCCTGCTGGCCCTGGCTGACTATCGTGGCGAGCTGCTCAGCTCGTGAGGACTTGGACGGACTTGGTCACGCCTAGCCGGCTTATAAGCACCGCGAGCACCTGCCAACCCGAGCTGACGAGACGAGCCCAGTCCACTGTGAACGCCAACAGGCCAACAGTCCGACGGTCTGCTGCGCGCCAAAAATCCGTGTAGTCTTCGCCTTCGGGGAAAGCTTGCCCCGGCGGCAGAACAAATGGCAAGGAAAGCACCTCCAGAGCCCAATCCAGAGGACGGATCCTGTCCCGCCTACGGGACCTCTGGGCACGGCACGGCACGGCACGGCGTCCGTGTGGGTCTGGTCCCGCCCGGCCAGCCCCCGGCCCCGGCTCGGCTCGGCCACGGGGCTTGCACGGCCCCACGCAGCTCGGCTCGAACCGGCTCGGCACCACCGCTCGCCCGATTCGCCCCCCGGCCTGGGGCCCGGCCCGGCTTGTCTCGGCTCGGCTCGTCACAGGCAGGCCTGGTTCACCGATCCGCCCTGTGTGTGTGCAGACCCAAGCCCAAGCCGGGCAAACGTGGCAGCCACGCCACGCCCCGCCACGCCGCGGCAGAGTACGCGGTCTGCACGCGCAGGATTTGCCCGCAACGTGGTCGCAATCAACGCACGACGACAGTCGCCGCCTCGCAAAAAAGTCAGAATTACCGCGGCGCTGGCCGTTGTTGGTCGCTGCCCTGTCGCTGGGTCCGGGCCGGAGCCAAGCAGCCACAAGCTGCCCAGCCCAGCCCGGCCCGGCCACTCCCGTCCCGCCTGCATCCTGCTCCTGCTAGCACAGCCGGAACCAGCCGGGGCAGCCGAGCCGAGCCAGCACCACTGGTCCATGCCAGGACAACACACAGGACCGGATCGGGCCGGCCGTTCGGCCCGCCGGCCAAGTCGTAGAGGACACGTTCCAGCCGGGCTGGGCTACGGACGGGGGGGGGGGGGGGGGGAGTGAGGGAGAGGAGAGAGGAGAAAAGAGGCCCCAATCTCTTCCTCGTCAGGGACATCGCGACACAACGCGGCGGCGGTGCGGTGCATCTGGCGTTTAGGACGCAGCGGGCTTAGCGCGACGCACTGGAGAAAGAGAGCGAGCCACTGGATAGATCCCGCCTGGTCAGCAGAAGCCACATGTCCCAGTGGCCACAGTCCACAGAACGACATGGTGCGAGAGAGAAAGAGAGAGCGTAAGAGAGAGAGAGAGAGAGAAAGAGAGAGAGAGAGAGAGGGAGAGAGAGAGAGAGAAAGAGAGAGAGCGCGAAAGAGAGAGGGAGAGATGTGTGTGTGTGTGTGTGTGTGTGTCTGTTCTCGCCTCCTCTATCCACCGTCATCCTCGCCCGACTCTCGCTGTCTCGCTGCTCTTTTCATCTCTCTTTCCAACATTTCTCTCCCCTACGCCTCGCAGCGTCTTTCGCTCCCTCTCGACCACGCGCTCGGCGGCGACAATCTATCTAACGCCGGAAGTGAGTAGAACGAAAAAGCTGCTATCTATCCGCCTGATGCTCTCTCTCTCTCTCTTTCTTTCTCTCTGCTCTCCGTCAGGCAGTGGCCGGGCTGGTGACAGCAGCGGGCTACTGCAGGGGGCTTATCTAGAGGCCCCGAGGGGCACGGGGCCCCGGCCATGGGTCCAGGAGGAAGCCTGGAAGCCCAGACCCTCGCCTAGCTGCCTGAGGGGGCCGAAGCCCTTTGGGCAGGAGAACGTCCGCACGCACCCAGCCCACCACGTGGTGGTCGGCAGCGACTGGAACTGTGCCGAAACCCTCACTCCACGTACTGTAATCTAGCAGTGCTCCACGTCAAAACGAAATCTCTTGTCAGATTATCGCAAGGCAGGCCTCGCCAGTTACGATAATTGTTAAGACACACGCTGCCAGGGTGGCAAGGCAGGCCCAACTCGCGCCGGGACGGCAACTCCCCGACTGCCGTCTATTCTCGATCTCCCCCCCCCCCCTCCCGGCGCCACGGACGTGACGCATCCACGTCACTTAATTAAGCGAGCAATGCATTCATTTCGAGTAAATGATAAAAAATGAACTAGACACGCGGTATGAAGCGACCGGAGCGACATCCGCATACCCCGCCGGCAACACCCTCCCCTCCCCCTCCTCTTCCTTGAAAAAGGCGGGAGGATTCATCCCTCCCCCTCCCCTTCCTCAGCAAGCGAGGCGGGCGAAGGCAGCGACGACCTTCAAGCCGCACCGCACCGCGCCGTGCTGTGCCGTCTCTGACTACGACGGTGACCCACACACATTACGCCAGGTAACACCGGGTAATCGGGTAACACCAGGTGACCACCAGGCCACCACGTTCGAATGATTCTTACGCACGGCTCTAGAGGAAAACCAGTTTGCACAGCATGCAGCCACCAGAACAGGCAGATTAGATAGAGAGGAGCTAAGCGGGCAGGGCAGGGCCGGACAGCCAATGACGACATTTACCTTGGAGTCGCCGTGCCGTAGACTCGCCGGGCCGCCAGCGCCACCAGGCCAGCACAGACAGCACATGACTTGTGGCGAGGCGCCGGCAGCTGCTTCCATCGCACGAACGAAACGAGAAAAAAAATATAACAAGAAGTAACAGAAGACGGCGCTCGACGGGGCGTCTCGGGGGCCTCCTCCTCCTCCTTCTTCTTCTTCTTCTTCCTCGACATTTTCATGTGCGGCGCGGTGACAGGCCGCGGCGGGGCTGCCGGGGCGATGGCGATGACGGGGGCTTCCGATGCGGCGAATCGTAGAAACAGGAGTCTGACGACATCTTTACCTGACAGTATTAGAGGCTATTCAATCCAAGTCTAATGCTGCCCGGTAAGATGTGAACAGAGGCTCCAAGGGGTGGCGCCGGAGTCCTGGAGCGGCGCTGGAGCGGCGCTGGAGCGGCGCTGGAGTGGACGAGGCGGTGCGGCGGCTGTGGAGTGCTGGAAAGTGGCTTAGCCAGGCCGGGAGAGGCAGAGAATCGGCCCGGTGCCGCGGTGCTGGTCAGCGGGTACACAACAGGACAGAGCAGAGCAGAGCAGAGCACGGAGTAACAGGTTGGACCACGACGGCACGGCGCACCCCAACCCTACCCCACCCCGACGGCACGGCACGGGACCAACACGGACACGCGCGAGCTCGCGGCCCGTGCACAGTGCGCGAGCACGTGTGTGTGCGTGTGTGTGTGTGCACGCGGCCGTGCAGAGAAAGGAAGAAAGCGTACGGGCGTAAGGCACGCCGGCAGAGGCCGGCCCGGCCCGGCCCGTGCCCACCGCGCCGTGACAAGGAAAACGCACACTTTTTGACTCAAAACTAATTAGGAGGACGGCGGGCGCAGGAAAAAACGGCGGCGAGCCCGAACAGCTAATGATCGGCGCTTAAGAAGAACTAAGAGTGACGGGGAACGGGGCGGACCGCGGCCAGGGTCCCAGAGGATTTCGCGAGAAAGCAGCGGCGGTCGTGGCTGCTGGCGGAGGACAGGCGCATGGCGGCGGCGAGTAACAGCTGGTAACTGGGTCTGGGTGCGGCACGGCTCGGCACGCCACGGCACGGCACGCCACGGCGCGGCCAGGATACACCGCCACGGCAACGGCGGGCCGTCCGGCCCGGGGGCCGCCCAGCCCACGAGTCCAGCACATGGGGTCGGCACCGTCTGTGCACCGCGCGTCACGCACAGGCGCACACACACACACACACTCACACGCAGGCGCACACCACCTTGTAGAGGGCCTCGCAGGTTCGCGGCGGCAAGTCCTTGAAAGCCGCGGCAGCGCGGTCTGGGGCAGCCTGGGGCGGCCGCACGGCCTCCGCGGAGGAGAGGAGGGCCGGTGACGGTGCGGTGCGGGACAGGGTTATGGCGGCAGTTCGCGGCGTGGTGCGCGACGCAGCGCGGGCTGGGGCTCCACCGGGCCGCCTGCCGCCAGGCCCGGCCGGGGCAGAGAGGCCCCCGTCAGGCCAGCAGCCCCCAGCCGCCGTCGCGGCTGAAACGAGACGTCCGAACCGGTCCGACTCAACTGAACAACTGACTGAACTGGTCGAGTCGGGCTTCGAGCGAGAGTCGGCAGTCAGGCCGAGTCGGGATCGGGCCCGCCGAGCCGGCCAGGCCGCCCCGTCCCCCCCCTCCCCCCCCCCCTCACCGTCTCCACGACGGGGGTCTTGCCGGCGGCACACGGGCCCCGCGACGAGTGGCCCGCCGCCTAGCGGCGCGAGACGCAACTAACGGCCGGACCAGTGCGCTCCCCACTTTAAAGAGTACTTGGTGGCCCCTTCCGCCCCTAGGCCCCTGGCGGCCCCCGGCGGCCCCCGGTAAGGCCCCTGCGATGGCTCTGCAGCCCTTAGGGGCGGTGCGGCGGCTCGGTCTGTTCGGCGTGGGTGCCCAGCCAAGTGTGAGGGGCTCATGACCATCTCATGGGCCTGCCGTGAGCCACACGAGAGAGAGGGACAGACTGGCAAGACCGAGAGAGAGAGAGAGAGAGAGAGAGAGAGAGAGAGAGAGAGAGAGAGAGAGAGAGAGAGAGAGAGAGAGAGAGAGAGAGAGAACAGGCAGACAGACAGGCAGAGGCAGGCAAAGATGATCTTTCCGCATTAGTGACTTAGCGCCACGAAGGTGGTTGACATGCGTCATGCGTCACTGTTTTTCAGCAAAGATTCAGCAAAGATTCACAGATATTTCCACGTAAACGGCTCGGCCAACCCTGATGTGTGCGCTAATCTGTTGGTGTCCGGGAGCGGAGCAGAGCGGAGACTTCGACGAACGGCGATAGGGAAGGGCACTTATTCCCTCTCTCTTTCTCTCTCCTCCCATCTGCTGGAGTGGCCGGGCTGGACTGGGCCCCGCTCCAGACCTAAACTCTTTGAATGTGAATCTATGAAGCCTTCCGAACTGAACCCCATATTGCAACAAGTCGGACGGAAGAGAAAAGGCCAACAATGCCGGCGACGGATTCGCGGACCGAAGCAGCAAGCGCGCCATCCGGCGGAAGGAGAGGGGAGGAAGATCAGGAAGGAGATGTTGGCGCCGCTTGGCGCGGCTCGGCTTGACTTTATTGACCGCGTCCGCTGTGTCCCAAAAAAGCAACCATCGACACGCTGACCTGTGAAAGCAGCGCGCCGCGATCTCCGACACTGTGAGCGGGGAAGGCGGCTGATAATGTCCGCGCGCCGCCATCTTTGGAGAAAAATAAGCTATCGGGCGGATAGCAGTGCGTTACGTAGTAGGTGGACCCCGCCTGACGCGGCACGGCCAGCCGCCCCTCGTCCTGGTCACATGGTCGAGTCGTGGACGGCGATGACCGGTCACCTCTGGGGCCTCTGGGGCCTCTGGGGTGATAACAGTCACCCCAACCGCTTATCGCCACGAAGCTGTCCAAGCAGACGCAGCAGCAGCAGCCATCTTGGTCAATAACAAGATGTTGCTCGGCTGACGCGCGGGAAGGGTGCTGCGAGAAGCGGCGAGAAGGGTCGAAGGTTTCGGGCGATACCAGTGTACGTTACACCAAGGACTGAGACTTGTGCGGCAATAAAACACTTTTTCTTTTTCGTGTCGGAATTATCATTTCGTCGATAAGAGGCAGAAACTTGGGAAGGAGAGGGACGGAACGTAACGGACGACTCCAGGCACGGATTCTGGTGGAAGAAAGTGATGTTTCCTTGGGTATTGTAGAAATAGTCTCCCGAGGACGAAACGAAATAATTATACTGGCGCCTGGCGACACGGACACGGTGCAGTACTGTTGGCAGTGGAGGAGCTAAGGGCCTGGTCCCCCTGCTACCCCTGGTCCCACTGCTCCCCCTGCTACCCCTGGTCCCACTGCTCCCCCTGCTACCCCTGATCCCACTGCTCCCCCTGCTACCCCTGGTCCCCCTGATCCCACTGCTCCCCCTGCTACCCCTGGTCCCACTGCTCCCCCTGCTACCCCTGATCCCACTGCTCCCCCTGCTACCCCTGGTCCCACTGCTCCCCCTGCTACCCCTGATCCCACTGCTCCCCCTGCTACCCCTGGTCCCACTGCTCCCCCTGCTACCCCTGGATCCCACTGCTACCCCCCCCCTACCCCTGGTCCCCCTGCTACCCCTGATCCCACTGCTCCCCCTGCTACCCCGCTACCGCCCGCAGGCCGCAGCTAAGCCGCTAGGGAAGGACCAGGAGAAGGTCACCGCCACCCCCGACACATCCCCTCCCTTCCGCACTCAGGTTTTGTTGGGAGGAAAGCGAAAAATATTCTGTAACCGGACAAAGTAGTAAATGCGAGTAAATGGAGCCGGGGCGTGGTGTGGGTTTTAGTATCCAGTAGCTAGCAGCATCGCTATATCGTGGACTTTGCCATGGAGGCAGGCTTTAGCGCAGGAAGAGTGCACTTGGTGCAATGTGTGTGCAGCGTGGCTCGGCTCATCTGCGCCTCGGGCGCGCGCGCGCGCACACACACACACACACACACACACACACAACTGCAACCGGGCTGGGCCGGGCCACCGCGGCAGCGGGCGCGGGGCGCGGAGCCCAGCGGGGCCTCGTCTCGACGGTATGTTGGCACAGTGCCAGCGAGACGAGCCTCCAAACGGGTAAAACTGGAACTTGCTGTCTGCGCCTCTATCCATCTCTCTTCCTCTCAGCCTCTTTTGCTCGCGTTCAACTCGCTTTCGCTCTCACTCTCGCACACATACACATTCTGATACGGTTAGGGGGGGGGGGGGGATTGTACGAGACTGCAAAGATGGAGCACACGAACAGAATTGTTGCAAAAAGATCCATAGCCAAGCAAGCTTGCCAGCGGGGCTTGCTGTGGGCAGGCGTTGATGTTCGCCTCAGGTAGCCGTAAGGATAAGTAAGGATGAAACCTTAGATTAAAACTTAATTCTTGTGGAATATATATTTCCGGCCCCTCAAAAATGAATATTGCGGGAAAATTTAGAAGTATTCTTGCAATCTCTGCCGCGCGCCGTGCTCTGTCCGTAGGAAAGTCAGATCCATCGCTCTTCCCTTTCACATTTAATCAGTGTGCCTTTGCCCTTGGCCGGCCCCCCCGGGGCGCCGTAGGGCACGGCGACACCTCAGACACGCTATTCTGACCGGGGCCGGGTAAAGAATAATCATTATGCTTCCATTTCCGAGCCGGTGCCGAAATGCTGGGGGAGAAGGAGAAGTGCCACTGGAAAATAACCTAGTCGAGTTCTAAACGGGACGGCCAGGACGAAAGACCGGAAATCGCGCTTTTGCGGGACGTCTGAGAGGTACAGTCAATCTACGCGAGGGGCGCCCAGTGCAATTTATGGAAACAGCAGAGTGAGCACGGGGCAACATGGCGGCCTCTGGGCATTGATCAACGCCTGCTGCTGCCGCTGCTGCTGCTGCTGCTGCTGCTGCTGATCTTCGAACTGTCCAGCACAGCGCTTTCCTTGCAGCGCGTGCGGTGTGAGCCACTTTGTGGTGTGAGCCGTCGGGGGCGGCGGGGCGGAGGCGGGGGGGGGGGGGGGGGGGCTGCCAGGGCCCATGCCCAGACCCAGGGCCGGGCCGGCCTCCTCGCCTGATGGACAGCGGGACAGCGGGCAGGCCGAGTCAGCCGAGTCGGGAGGGAAGGCGAGCTTTATTTTCAGGATGAAAATAGCCTATCGGCCGGCGGAATACGAAAACAGAAAAAAAAGTGAATATGAAACCAATAAAGTAGTGATATCGCCGCGTGGTCGTCAACGTCAGCCAAGGACTGAGAGAAGCCGAGGAGAAGAGGCGCGGCGATACCGTGGCGTCATCGCCGACCTGACCCCTACCCTCCCCCGGCCCCCGGCCATGCCCCGGCCGGTAACCCCGGCTAACCCCCAGGGCGTGCCCACTGCCCATGCCCCCGGCCCCCGCGGCCCCTGGCAAAAAGTGGTTTGCGTCGCCGGGGCACTGCGGGGGCACGGCCGGGGTCAAAAGCAGAGCTCCACGCGCTACGCAGTTAGTTCCGCTTCCTTGGTAACAAGCGCCCAGTCTTGTCGCGAAACGAGATGACATTCACGTGTGAAGTCGAGGCCCCGGCCCCGGCTCCGGCCAAACCACCACGGGGTCACCACTCTAGATAGCTCGGCCTAACCTAGCCTTCTATGGTGGATAGAACTCCACCACACTTGTCCTCGGATGGGGCGTTGGTCGTGGCAGACCACACCCTCTCTACCACGCGGTCCTCCCCCCGACCACGCCCTGCTGGCTGACCCCTCCCGCTCTGGGGGCTGACTGCCCGGAACAGCAACCCGCCCCTAGCGGCGGCCGCTCGGCCCATGACTGAAAATAAAACGCGGATGTGAAACTTGTGCCGCAAACTGAGCTGAGCTGAGCCGCGGTACAGATGTGGAGCACATTACTACAGAAGGGCGCTGCCTGCAACCACGTGACAAGTAACCGATGGTAGCGGAAGTGTGTGGAACCGTGTGGGGATCGAACCCACGGAGCTTGCAGTCACGGAGTGACTCAGGCCCGCGCCAGCGATGGTTTTCCTCCAGCATCACTCTCACACGCTACAGGGATTCGAAGATAGGGTACGTGGTTTGTAAGCACTTACCGTCAGAGCCAGCGCGCCAGCGCTGACGGCGCAGCCAGAGGCAGAGCTCAGCGCAGCTCAGCGCCCGCCAGGCAGGCAGACCCTGGCAGACCACGACCGCCAAGACCGAGGTGTTGCCTATGCTCCTGACCACAGGGGCAGCCCCAGCCGGCCCCGGGGGGCAGCGGCGGCAGCGGCGGCCGGCGGGCACACGTGGCGGGCGTGGTGGGCGCAGGCGGGCTCGTGCAGGTGGAGAGGAAATAACATACAAGTCCTGGTGTTTGAAACCGCGTACCCCTCGTATTACCGGATTTACATCGAAAAGCTGAGGAGTACCTATTTTGGTGAAGGGTATTCGGTACGGTGCCATCCTTATTCTCGATTGCTCATTCAGTTTCTTGCATCCAGCAGCATCCAAATGGCAAAACTGCGTCACCGAAACTTCGTGACATGACGAGTAAGGCGTGAGTGGGACGTGGGGGTCATGAGTTCGAGAATACGGAACGGATATCGCAGTATATACTCCTGGCCACATCGCGCCTTAAGCGTCGATACTCCATTCTGGCTGTCAATACTCCTACCGTAGTTAGGGAGTCTTTTCAATCAAAGATTAAGATTCCCACTTCTTCGGGGTATGTGCCGCAAAATGAAATCGTTTGTGTGCTTTTATGGGCCAACTCACATGAACACTAATCTTATTTATTAATTTCGTTTCCTACGCCGTGCATGTGATGCGTGATTTCTCTCTAGTGTTTTAAATAAATACGTGCAGAAACTTTTGCAAATTTGCATTATGCAAATTATCCTGCTTCTTGTGACATTTTATCCAGATTCGACCATATCACGATCTGTAACACTTAATCACACTATATTGCAACCCTACTCCGTTCCGATTCAAATTTGCCGCTCATTTCGTATTGCTGATGTAAGAGAGACAACTGAGCATCTTAGCACGCCACATTTAGACAGTAAAGGGAATCTTTCGGACAAACCATAAAATTTTTAATTTTTTTTCGAAACATTTAAAGAATCGAAACTGAAACGTTCGCAATCTAACTTTGACTTCCAGTCTTTATGGGTGGTTCAGGAGGGGGGCGGGGCGGCGGAGTGGAGCTGGAAGAAATGCGGGGTGGGGTGGGGGAACATGAAAACGACAAACAAACGAACTGAGCTCGTCGCCGATGGTCGTACTCTCAAGTGCTCCCGCTTCTGAAGTGAAATTTGGTCAGAATTATCTCGATTTGGCCTCGGTATTGGCACAAATATTGTTTCTAAGGACTCCATCCTACGGTTTCGACTATAAAGGTGAGTTGGTCGTGGGCCTAATTCTTAAAATCGGAGTAAAACGCAGTAACCAAGTCATAAATTTTTCATAACTGAGGTACAAGCTTTCTTTCCTTTTTGTGGAGAGGGGGTAGGAAGTGACGCGTTGTGCGGAAAATTTGAATTACGTTCCACTCACGTTTTATGTACGTTCAGATTTTTGTGCTCTTGCGCAATCGTAAGAACGTACGCGAATACGCTTTAAACTTTGCCTTTTATTTGGAAAAGTTAAGAAAATTACCTACTGGGTCTTATCAAATGAAAAATAGTAGATTCATTAAGTAAAATTCATAAAACCGCAAGGAATCCTACCCAAATTTAAGAGTGTTGATGTTCCCATTTTTTAAGTTTCTTCCCCTTTTTTTCACAATTCTTTTATTATAACTTAAGACATATGGAAATAACCCTTCAGTATTGTTCTTTGTTGAAAGGGATTTTTTTTAATTGTAAGCCTCATCTGAATCAACATTTTTTTTCTGCGGTGGTGATATATTGTACTTTTTTCAAGAATCTGTAATTTTTTGTGCTCCTCATCTTCCCAATACTGTAAATCTAATTTTATTTTTTGCCATGTCATGTTGCAGACATGTCCCAGGTCGCAGCTATTCTTGATGGAGGAGGAGGGGGAACTGGTCCAGGTGGAGGAGGTGGTGGAGGACGACGTAAAGCCCTTGTACATAATAATATGATCTATCCAAGGAAGCAAAATATGCACAGTCATAATAAACATGGAAGGAAACGTTTGCATAGTCAGTCAGGAGGAGACAGAGGTGGTAAATTTCACATCCCCCATAAAAAGCGCCGTAAGGAGGGACACATTCCTCCTACAAAGTTTTTACTTGGTGGAAATATCTGTGATCCATTAAACCTCGGAAGCCTACAGGATGAAGAAATTAATAGGTAAGTGCTTTCCTCCCGTATCTTTGAATTTGAGAAGAACTTGAGTAGTTGGAAAACTAAACTAAAGACTTTTGTGTGTTATTTGTTTTAGGGCCATGAATGCTGTTACTCCAAAGTCATCACCTCTCCCTACACCTAAGCATAGGAAAGGGGAGGTAGAAGTAATCATACCTCCTAATATTAATGATCCTCTAAACCTCAACTCCTGTGAAGATGAAGAGGAATACATGGCTCAACTTGCTAATTCTGGAGGGTCTCCATTAAAGAAAACTCGTAATAAAAACAAGAGGAAGAAGAAAAGACTAAGTGCTGTTTCCAGTAGTTCAGGGAAGGAAGAGGTATGCGTTTGTAATATCATAAGCAGTCTGCGTCGTTTAATTTTACATTCTTTATTTTTATAAATTTTTTTTCCTCTCTTCTCACAGAATGCCGAGAACACCAGTCTAGAAAAATCTAGCATTACATCAGATTGTACAGAAGCAGCGATTGATAATAATTCTGCGTCCAAAGATGGGATACACACAGTCACTCCAGCTGAGAACGCAGCTCAAGGTGGTGGTGATGCACTTGAGGCAGCTACACCTGAACCAGCCAAAATTCATGATAGTCCTATGAAGAGGCCCAGAAGATCTGAAGAGAGACGGCTCCGAAAGGTAAAGAACAAAAATTAAATTAAAAATACGCTCGTATGTGAAATGTTAATGCACCATTTCTGAAATATTGTTCTGTAGTGGAGGCTTAATATCTTCTTTTCATTTTTCAATAGGTGGACTTGAAGGATAAAATTGTCAGTCCAGTTGTTTGGCAGCCAGGACAGAAGCATCCTCATGGTCATGGACACCATGGACATCACCATGGACATGGATACCATGGAAATGCGCGGATTCAAAGATTTAAGGGGAGGAAAAACAGTACGCAGCCCCAAACTGAACCTAAATTTAGAGCCAAAGATGCCACTTTCCAATATGGCAATTTTAACAGGTATGATTAGTAACATTTTCCTAGCTGTTCTGAATGTGTTGTGGAGTTGAAGAGGAAAAAGTTATGACTTAATTTATGATTTCTTGCAGGTATTATGGATATCGTAACCCTTCCAGTGAGCCTGACCTTCGCCTGAAGTGTTTTGCTGAGTATCCTGAACTCTTTAGAGACAGAGATGTATTGGATATTGGTTGCAATGTTGGTCACATCACGTTGTCGGTAAGTTCTTTCTCAAACACCATTTGTTTTACTTTTTTGTCATTGTTTCTGCACCATAACTAAGCGTTTACTCATGTGTTTTTCTCTCTTTTTTACTAGCTCGGCCGTGATTTTAGAGCCAGAAGTGTTGTTGGTATTGATATTGATCGAAAGCTCATTGAAATTGCCAGGAAGAATGTTCGACATTATGTGAACTATGAACAGTCTCCCGCTCCTACAGCTGCATGTACCCCAAGCAGTACTCCAAGTCATTCTACTCCTTCTTATGTACCTCAGAATCTATCTGTTGTTGGCAAAGAAATAAGTCCCCATGACCGATTCTTTCCAATATCAATGCCAATTGTGTATGGACCTATTGAAATCCCTGGTATTACAGATGGTATAAGGACACCCAGACCAGCCACTGCACCTCTTCCATTTCCCAAAAACATATCATTTGTACAGGTGAGTAAAAAAATTATAGCCTCATGAAAAAATGAATTCCCCTATGTTTTAGTGGTCTAATTTTTTCTTCTGTTTTCTGTAGGGCAATTATGTGCTTGATTCTGATTCCCTTCTTGCTCTGGAGCAGCCCCAGTTTGATGCCATTCTGTGTCTGAGTATTACAAAATGGTTTCACTTAAATTGGGGCGATGCTGGGTTGAAGAGAGCCTTCCGAAGAATGTACATGCAGCTTCGTCCTGGAGGTTGCTTGATTTTGGAGCCTCAGGGTTGGCCTTCCTACAACCGTAAAAAGAAACTTACTGTAAGTATTTCAACTTATAGTCAATTTTAGTTTTCTCCGTGTTGTAATCTTTGTCTAAAATACTGTACATTTTGTTACAGGATGTCATTTGGAAAAATTACAACAGCATTGAATTTTTCCCCCATCAATTTAGGGAGTATCTGTTGTCTCCAGAGGTGGGATTTTCACATTGCCGTATCCTTGATATCCCTCAACATGTTGCAAAAGGCTTTTGCCGCCCCATCACAATGTTTGTGAAAGGTGATCCCGATCCCTCACCGGCTCACTCTACTCTCAGTATGGATAGTTCCACAGTGTTACCCCCTACAGTATATGCCCAAACTAGCTGTGATGGTGCATCCCCTATGAGTGACACTCCAGATCCTGGACCTTGTGACCTCCCTGGCACATCTCCAGGGTCACCTAGTTTCACTCCTGACAACCAGAATGCTTCTCCGGTACCTACTGGACAGACTCCAAAATATCAGTTTCCATCTCCTGGCCTCACTCCAGATCGTCCGGCTAGTGCCTCTCCTTTGCCAAGTGGCTCGGCCTCGGGTCCTTACTCTCCTATGTCTGGAAGCTACACCCCTGATCCCCAAAGTGCATCACCAGCGGAGAGTAGTCTTACACCTGACTACTCTGGAGCATCTCCACTTCAAGTGGGTTTGACTCCTGACCCTCAGTGTACATCTGGCAGTATGACTCCAGATCCCAACAGTACATCTCCTTTTCCCAGTGGACAGGCTGGTGACGGTAGTGCGTCGCCCATGGCTGGGTTTGGTCCGGACACGCAGAGTGCATCTGGTGATACATCCGATGGAGAGGGTTTAAAGTATGGAGGGCCTTACAGAGACCAAAGTAAAGTGGATTCATGTGTGTATCCAAACACCCCTGATGGTGTGAGTTCATCAGATATATCAGAAAATCAGAAGACTGAAGAACATGCACATGATGATGCGAACACTGAAGAAAGTGACGTAGGTATTTGTTCCAGTGAAAATGTGAATACAAATGAGGAAACACTGGGTTCTGAGCAAACTACAGTGGTGGCTGTGGACTCAACGGCTGCTGAAGACAAGGTAGAAACAAGTCCCTGTGATTTATCCACTCCCGCAGGGAGCAGTTGAACAATGTTTAAAAATGCTTGTGTGCTTCACCCAGTGAGAATATTAATGCAGTACAAACCCTGTTAACATTGTATCATTACGATTTCATTAAGTAATTACTGCATGATTGTTTTAAATTATTTTTCATTTGAAAGTATTGTCATTTTTAAAAGTGCAAATTTATGTTAATGTGGAATGTGTTACCCATTCCAAGTACAGATATCTCAACATTGGCTTTGATACTCATTTTGGAAATGTTTCTTTTTTAAAAAACAAAGTGTATTACGTATTATGTTTTAATTGTTCCTCGACTTATTTATAGTTCTGTTAAATAAACCTGTAGAATTCTTTCACTTATTGCGTCTTCTTCGCTACCTTTTATTTTGTTAAGGAATTATGTTAACAAAAACAAACAACCAACCTCAAATTGTTAAGTCAAACACAATTACAGATATTCTGATGCCTCGAGGGATTGATTAGATACATCTAAATATAATAATATATATATCACAAGAGGTAATTAAAAGAACGGGGAAGCATTAAAATGAGATTCAGTCATTTTGAATCTGAGATAGCAAAATGTCATCATCATCAGAATCATTTAAGAGAGCATTGTAGTCTATTTCTTGTTCCTCTTCAATTATAGCAGCTTCTAACATGGACAGATTTTGAGCACCTTCATCAAATCTGTAAGGTTGAATTCATGAAACATTTCGGTAGATTTGAAATTAGATATGAGATATAAACTCAGATATCGATCACTTACTCATTATCTGCAGACATAGCAGCCTCCAACATAGTTAAATTTGTGGCACCCTCATCAACCCTGACGAAATTAAAACAAGACCATAAAAAAAGACAAATCAAAAACATTTTTAGTAGAAAGCTAAAGCTGGTGACACCACAAGTTGGTATTGCTGCTATTTAAAATTTTTTTTTTTTAAATAAAAAAAGGGGGGACCCTACTCCACTACCTGATAAAAATGGTTGTTACTCACTCCTCATCACTATCATCCTCAGATATGTGTAGTTCATCATCATCATTTGACTGCTGCATTTGCTTGTCTCTATAAATGAGAATAGGAAAAGACAACACAAAATAAATAATAAATAGAAAGGCTAGACACCAATCCTGCTTTCAATGGTAGAAAAGTTACATAACTTAAAAAAGTCAATGAAAACTTACATGACAAATGTTGCTCTTTCACACTTTTGTTGACTTATAGGTTCTTTGAAAGTCCTGAAACTTTCACTGGGGAAAAAAGAGAGGGACTTTCAGTAACTTCTAATGGCACTAGTGTTGTTGTGGATAATGAATCATTTTTCCTAACTAAAAACCTACCAGAATTGTGTTAAAGACGTCATAGATGCTACTGCTGACACAAATTTTCGCTGATCTGAAGATACCATTATTAGAGACTTTTAACAACCCCAACCTTATTCTAACAAGCATACATGGACAGTCAAACTTACCATTTGATAGACTATTGGCACAAGAATGGGCCATATAAGGTAAAACATCAGTCATCAACACAGTATGGCTAACTGGATATAATGGAAATAAATTATCTGTGAGATTGGTGCTGAAAATGAAAGCAAGAAAAGACTTTGAAATATACATCAAGCTACTTGAGAAAAGTTTAAGTAGTACACTTACAGTTTATTTTGAGTTTTTAACAGCTCCCAGTGACGTGAACCTCTAACCTGATTAAATATCCGGTTCGGGACTTTGTTCTGTACCATAACACCTCTCACAGCCACATTCAAGCACATTTCTTGAGAAGCTTCAACACCCTGTAATTATAAGAGGGTTAAAATTTGCAAGTAAGCGGAGAAATGACGTTACAAAACCAAAACTTTGGCCTCACCACACCAGTCATCATAACGTCAGCACTACTCAAAAACTGGGAGGCAGCAGCAACAGATTCTATGGATGAAAATGTCTTTAAATAGTTTTCTTGGATAAATAGTAGAAAACTTGAGGCTGTAGAACAATACGAATCTACAATAGTGTTAGGATCATGGACCCATTGAGCATCAGGGACAGTGGCATCCAGATGCTTTTCATCTCCTTTCCTCTTACGCTTTGCAGCACTACTCTGAGGCTTTACTGCTCCTTCATACCCTATAACAAATAAAATAAAAATAACAGATAAGTTACTTTGTCAGTACAAACAAAATGAATGCCACAAAAAAATAAAATCATTCTGAAATGCTCACATTTAGGATACAGGACTCTACCCACTGCATGAAGAATTGAAACTCGGTCATCTTTCCCACAAGCTGAGACAGTCTCTTCCTCTCGAGTAAGTTTCTGAGAATTAGGTCTCTTTTTGGATAAACCTTTCTTACCAGCAAAGTCAAATAAGGCCACAACATCTGCAAAAACAAGACAGAAATGTTCACAGATTCAATGATCCTTCAGAATAGGTCTAAAGAAGGAAAGTCACAAACACCACAAACCTTCTTGTGGTTTCATTTGAAGACTTAACATGGCATATCGCACATCACCACTGGAACTATCACAAATTTCATTCAGAACATCTGGTGCTGGCAGTTTGTAACTGGAAGACACAGACTGGAGATATGCTCCCATGCGTTTCAAAGCCTGAAGCATTCTTGTTCTGATTACTGGATTTAATCTGGTGAATACAGGGTAACAAAATTTAAAATAAACCTAAAATAGCACAAAATAGAGACTTCTCCTTTCCAGACATTTACTTTACTCACACAATATGCGTTATTCCAAGACTTCCCTGAACATTGAGAGGAAACAGCTCACGTTCAATATTAAGACCATGGTCTGCTACATCAGAACAAATGAAAACAATGGGAGCTCGAGAAGTTCTACAATATTTTCTGTGTAGTAAAAACATAAGTGGGTGTCATTTGAGTAACATTTTGGATGGTTTTGGTTGAAAATTGATGTTAAATATTTAATAGAGCTCACCCTAAGACATCATGAAAAATCTCTGGTTTTAAGAGAAATATATTTGGATAGTCCTCGACAAGGAGAAGGGAGGACGTAGAAGATGAATTAACAAACAAGTCAGCGTAGCGGCTACAGGAATACAAATAATCTTCAAATTTCTCAGTTTGATTTTGATAAAAACCTATATCTGCACCTGAAAATTAGAATTCAACATGTTTTTAGTTAAATAAAAATCAAATAACGCTTTTCAATTAGTGTAACTGTTAATATTTGTACCATTTTCAAAATTTCTATCCAAAGGAGTAACCCACTCTCGAACTTCAAAGCCCAGACTTCTTGCTATGCACTTTATAGCAGCTGTTTTACCACAACCCGTAGGTCCGGTTAACAGCAGGATTCCACATATGTTTCTCTTTAATACAAGAACACAATTCAGTTAGTATTAAAAACAAAGTATCCAATATCTAGACCAAATCCAATGAGATAGTTGAAATGTGAGAGATGACATGATGAATGGAAAACTGCAAGGAAATACTCAAGCAACTTACATGACATGAGAGCCACGATGAAATTTCACCAACTTTTTTGCGATCCACTGCCAATTCATCAAGTACATATGGCTCAGCCCAGTTCTCTGAGAGCTGCAACATTTCATTTGGTACAAATAAAATTATAAAAAAATACACACCAGAGAAAACACAACACAAACTGGGAGCAGTGTATGAAAGGTTATCCAGCAGTTACTGACAAATGGCAACTTACCACAAAATGTTTGCCATTTCCCTTAACATATTGCTGATTTTGTGCCATTCCATAAGCATTAAATCATCAATTCTACGTTCAAAATAATAAAAGACAACAACGTCACTCAACAATTCTCTAACTTCAGATCAAGTTCTATATTGTTGTTAGTACTTAGTAACACTAACCGCAATACCAGTTTGACACCCAATAGTTAGTTAGAAAATAACAACGAAATTAACAGCGTACAACATCTAGGGGCTCGTACTGTCTGACTCGAAATAGAAACGAAAACAAAGTCTACGAAGAATAAACAATTCATTCATTCAAACTCGAATATGCCTCCATTGGACCACTGCCTTCCACGAAAAATTCACCCCACCTGCCCCCCCTCCCCTCCCCGCTTCCCAAACCCGAAACCTAAACAAAAGTTGGTGTTGGTTTGCTGGAAATCATTGTTATTGATGTATTCCGCTACTGTCAACTCTTAATCTGGCTTTCGTAAATCTGCAATTAGTATCCTTTCAACATCAGAATAATGTCGTCAGATGAAGATGATTATATGTCAGCTGCTTTTGTTGTTGACAGGTAAGATAAGGTTAAGCTTCCCTTGTTAAACCTGATTCAAATAAAACCTTCTTGTCGCTTGTCAATTTTTTGTCAACGCAATTTGTTAACCACTTCCCCCCTAACAGCCCTGCTAAAGATATCAGACCTGGCCTTCTTCACAATCGCCAACAACAACGGTCTCATGAAATTTTAAAAAACAAGCAGGCAAGAGATGCTCAGACAAGGGTTCAGCAGCGACCAGTTAAAGTGATTGAAGCTGAGCGGAGGGAAGAAGGACTGAAAGAAGCAATCGGAGCAGATAACAAAGGTTTTACACTCCTCCAGAAAATGGGTTACAAGCCAGGTACAGGAATTGGAAAGTCAGGTATGATCAGAAACTGTTTTGAACTATTAGAAACCATAGTTTTCTATTTGAATATTAAATGATTATTAATATTAAAACATTATATTAATTGTACTAACATCAGAAGTAAATCTGTCACAGGTTCAGGAACTGTCGATCCAATACCTTTGCACTTGAAATCAGACCGTCAAGGCCTTGGAAGGGCTGCTGCCATAGAAGAACTTAAACAAGCCAAGCGTATCATTCGGGCCAAAAAGCAAGAATCAGCAAAAAGTGGGGAAATCAGTGTAGAGGAATTCCGAGCACGTTTAAAACAAAAGTCAGACCAGAGACTTTTAGAAATTGATCTCTTCAAAAGTCAAAAAGCATGTCACCAACTGGATGTAGATGGAGTAAGCTTATTTCACCACTTGTTTTATCTCTTTATTTGTGTAATGAAACATTTGTTTTACAACTTGTATATTCTTTTCTTAGGGATATACAGAGCCAGCTGAGCCATGGTTTTGGCCAAAACAGAAAAGCTCTGGTAAAACTGATGATGAAGATTCAAAAGATAAATGTGAACAAACCTCAGATGACAAAAGTTCCTCTCAAGTACAACCACCTGATGGAAGTGAATCAGAAAATGAAGAAGAGGGAGATGAATTTGAGGTGGGCATTGCTTTGCTAACAAACTTCCAAGGTGAAATAGATGATGAGGTTGATAAAATTATTCTGAATATGATTTTCAGGCATCAGAGAAACTGGAGATGGTAACCAAGTATCTCCGAAGCACTTATTGCTACTGCATATGGTGCTGTGTGAAATTTGATGATGATAAAGATATGAGGGATGAATGTCCTGGTCCAACAAGGGATGACCATTAAAATGTGTGTTGTGTTCTAAGATAATATGAACTATTATATGTTAAATAAAATAGACATGGATTATCAGAGGGAGGATCATTCAAACACCTTATGAGTGATATACAGATTATTTATTAGTTTTATATATATTATACCCACAATTGTCATATGAAAGCAAAGAAGAGGAAACTAACATTCAGGACTACTTTTCGTCAAACAGAAACATTTCTACAGATTTACAATAATCTCGAGGTAATGTTGATTTGAGCTGATTTCGGGCAACCCATTTATAATCCTTTAAAACACTGCTAGACTTTAACATGCCCCCTGTCAGGTAGGCCTTATAAAAAAATACTTTGTCACCTTGTATCCCTAATTCATCTCTAACAGATCTTGGATATTTGTACTTAAAAAAACCACATGGTGCATTTCCATAAAACTTCACTTGTAGATTATCTCCACAGCATTCATGAAGAACTCTCTCTGCTGCTTGGCGCATGGTCTCACCTTGTGCGAGTTCACCATTAGGCAAAATCCATCTATTTCCAGAACCTTCTTGCTGGACAACTAAAATCAATGTGTTCTCCAAATTACTTTCCCATGATTTCACATCTTTTTTCTTGTCTGCTTCAGTAATTCGGGGTGCCAATTTAAAGTTGGAAAGTTCTGCTTTCCATTCATCTTCCCAATCTCTTCGAAGTTTTCCACCAACTTTAGTGGAGCTGCCCTCCTTGATTGCTTCCAAAGTCTTCAGTTCGCTCTCAATTTGTAGCTCCCAATCAGACTTCCATGAGTTTTCTTCTTCCATTTGAAACAGTAGCTTTTGAACCTGTTTTTCTAAGTCATTCATTTCTTTGACGAGAATGGGCTTTCTTTGAACACAGACTGAGGAGACCAAATTCCATTTCTCAGCAGCTGAAGCTTTGGTACTGTAATGGCGAAGGTGAGTGTTTAGCGCTCTTATTGAGATACTCCGTAACATTTTGACAAGAGGAGCGTTGCCCTCAGATTTAGAATCTTTCTTCTACAGAATGGTTTATCGTGCTTGTGATTCAGACGACGACGACGCCGGATACGAGGCAACAAACGTAGAGCTGGAGTTCAATACGATTCCTTCGACAAGTCCACATCTATAATACGAGGAAATTCGAACTGGAGGGCTAGCAAATATCATTGAGCGTAATGAGGATCAAGTTAGAGCACGAAAGAGGTTGAGTATACCATAACCTCTCACGTGCACTTCTCAAAGCTGTCTGCTATCGCACAGTTTGGCCAGACATGGAGCTGAACATTTTCACTGAGGCACGATGAAGGACAGTGATTCAAATAACGAGTTTTATGAAATATATTACACTTTCCATACCATTATATTAAAATTTTGGTAAAATTAATAGTCAAGACAAATGTGTAACGTCCCTATTTAATCTGTGAAAAAAGTGTGCCGCCTCAATGCCGTTGGCAACAGAAATGTGCGTCTCTACGCCAACCTTTGAAATAAGCTTTCCATTACTTTTCACCAAGTAAAAGTCTTTCTATTCTTTCTAGGCAGTTCCTCTTTACAAGTTTGTTACAATATAGATGTATACGTGAGGTGTTGATCTTTTGGTATTCTCGATTGCGTTGGACACTGGAACCTTTTTCCGAATTCAACATTTCTTGTTGTGAGCAAACCCCTACCCTGTCCATCCCTAAAATTTTCTTCTTCTTGCCAGCTGAGAGCAGTCTGCAAGTGCTCGAGGCTGAAAGTTCAAGATCTTAACTTTGTTTCTATCTCGGGGTTCACACTTGGCAGCCTCAAAATGCTTTCCCGTCTTGCGTCCAGGGCAGGTAATTACTCTGTAAATTATTCTCTGGTCTGCTGGCCAGAATAAGGGCAACCACTTAAGTGAAATCGGAATTTGAAGGCGGATGTGTTGCGGACCACTCTAACCTCCGCGTCATTTTATGTCGTGCGACAATTGTTAATCGTGTCTTCGCTTAATGATTTTTGTTCGGGTTGTGCCGCTAAGGGACATTGTCTTTTTGTTGTTTACCTATTTGCATGGAGCGTTATTTACCGACTTCCTAATTTGATATTTCCCGCAGTGGGTCATTTGAAGGTTGTGTCACGGTCCGATCTGAGGCCGTGCGGTTAGACGGTTTGTGGATTAACCCATCATCCAGTGCCAGAGGGATGCCGACTGTATGACAGTATTTTCTTTGCGTTTGTCAAGGATCAGCTTTGTTGCTCACCTCTTAGGAATCTTAATTTTATTTGTTAGTGTTTTGATCTCTTCTTGCCATGCATTAGTTAAATAGTAGCATCCCTTGCTGAATTTTTACTTAATAATTACTTGTAACTGTGTAACGTACACCACACACCCCTTCCTCATTGTATAGCGTTATGTTTTGCTTTTTGCAGTGGCTCAAAGCCAGTCATTGGTGCCTCGGCCCATGATTGTTGCTGTCCAGAAGGCATCATCGGCCCCATCCACTGAGGCTGACAAGCCTTCAGCCATTAACCAGAATCTGGAAGATCCCCTTGACTCCTACCCACGCATCTTCCCCAAATTGAAGGAGAACCCAGAGCGTGATCTTGTCAACTTCCCCCGCCCTGTGCAGAAGGAGCACCCTGACCCCGTCCGACTTGCTTTTATCCCAGAGGAATTCTTTGATTTCTTTTACAAGAAGACCGGTGTATCTGGTAAGATTTTCCCTAAACTCATCTGACGTTTATTACCTTGAATGATCTCTGATGCATCCATGTTGCAACTCTACTTGGTTTACGTGAGCTTTTCTTTGATTTCTTCCATAGGACCGTATGTGTTTGGTGCCGGTGTGCTGACCTGGCTGCTCAGCAAAGAAATCTACGTTTTGGAACACAACTTCTACAATGGTCTTTCCTTACTTTTGATCATTGCTGTCGTCCACAACAAATTCGGACCCAAGATTGCTGAGTGGGGAGACAAAGAAATCAAGGTATAAAGTTGAAAGGCAGTGGTAGACCACCACATGTCACTCATCATGTTTCTCATAATTTATTTTGTTATAGAAATGGGAAGAAGAAACCCGTTCAGCTGAATCAAGTGAAAAGGTTTCATTGAAGGATGACATTGCTGAAATCAATAAATTCAATGAGAAAATTGAGGTTTACAAGGACTTGATGAATGTCAAACGTGAAATTGCTTCTGCTGCACTGGAAGTGACCTACCGCCAATGGTCACTAGATGCTTACAAGGAGGTATTGTTTTTGTTTTTTTGTTTAAATTTTCTTGAACATTAAGCGCTGAGGCTGTTTTACAATTGCTTACTTATTTCCATCTCATTTTTAGGCTAAGAAGAGGTTAGACTACCAGTTGGACCTTGCAAATGCCGAACGCCGCATCTCTCAGAAGAACATGTCTTCCTGGATCACCAACAGCGTCATGAAATCCATCACTCCTGCTCAAGAAGCTGAGGCCCTGAAGAGGTGCATTTCAGATTTGAAGTCTCTGTCTGCTTCTGCTTAAGAAGTCATTTTAAGTAGTCTGTACACAATCTTTTGAGAATTTTACAATAATTAAACTTCAAAACTTGCTAGGCTGTTAGGTAAGCGATGTAGTAAAAATACATCGCTTTCCATGCAAGAAGTAAGAATCAGTTGAAACACCTTGTACAAAGTTTAAAAAAAAATAAACAGGCTTTTGCCCAGAAGTTCTTGTCCAGTCTTATTCATTGGTATCGTCCATAAAATACCCACATCTCAACCTACTTCAAAACTTACAATTGAAAACCCTGGCGACGCCCGACAGAACCCGACGCCTTCGACCGTCAGGATAGGCCAGACCGCAAAGCACCTGTCTCACTCAAAAAGCCCTATCTCTCACGAAGTCAGACGAAATTCAGAAACAAGGTTAAAAAATTACAGCAAAAATAGGAAAAATCAGGGGGGAAAGGGGGGGGGAATAAAGGGGAAAACATTTTAATTTAAATGATGGTACGCTTGCATCACGAGTGAGGGATCCCTCGTACGCGTGCATGCAGGAATCAGGGTTGCCTACCCGGCAGGCGCCATGTGCGCTGAGAATGACTAAGATTGGCCCAAAGAGAGATGCGGCTGCGACAATGACATACCAGGGAATCGTGAGCGTACTTTCGGGATGATACCTTAAGCGCAGCCGCTGTAATGGGCTCGCGCACGCCCCCTGGCGGGAGTACGGCAAACTAGTCCTTCCCTATCCCCCGTCCCGTCCCGGGACTCTGCGAGCTCTGCGTGGCGCTGCGCAGGACGCGATCTATCCTGCTCGTGCCGTGTCCGCGTCCGCTCCCCCGCCGAGCCCCTGCCGCGGCCCCACCCCCCGGCACAGCGGCAGCAGCAGCTCACTCTGCCTGGTTCACTTCAGTTTCTCGTCGCCTTCCCCGCGGAGTGCGCCGGTCGCACCGCACCGGAGCGGATCGCTACAAACGCCGAGTGGTCACTACTCCGTCCGCTGTCCGCTACCCCACCCCGCCTCCCGCCTCCGCCCCCAGGAGGGCCCCTACCCTGTGCCGGAGGCCCACTGGTGCCCCGCCTAAGCCAAACACAGTCCAGTCGGTGAGGGGACCTCTAGGGGACCGCGCCGAGCCGAGCGTCACAGAGGCGCCCGCCCCCCCGCCGACGCCACTGACCCGCGGGGACGCCATGGTGGCTGCTGTCGCCTCCGAGCGCTACTCCCAGTGAGCCGCAGACAGAGCGAGAGCACCCCGTCGTCGTCCCCCGTCTTCACCCCGCCGCGCCGCGCGCGTCAACAACATAACATGGCCACGGAAGTCGCCCCCGGTGCCCCAGGGCTGCCGCCGTCGGGGCTCTCCGGTGGTGCCGAGCTGAGGCAGGGCCGGCCGACGCATAAAGGTAAGATGCAGGGCCGGGCTGAGGCGTCGTCCACTAAGCACACCCTGATACCCTCCCACCATAAATCACGAGCGCGGTGACGCTGAGCGCCTGTGAGCGCTAGGGTAGGCCAGCCCGCACGACACGCGTGCATGGAGAGGTCGCGATTGCCTACCCAGCAGGCGCCCTTTCTGCTCAGACTGGCCCAGATTCGGTGTGCCTCTGCGACAGATATCGTGGGTGGACGTACTCAATGGACGATCACTGACCTGATCCGCCATTTGCTCACGATGCGAACCATCTCTTCCTTGAACAGTGTCAGGCGGAGGGGAGGGGGAATCAGAATGGGTACGGATCGGGGAGGGGTGCGCAGGCTGTGCTGTCGGCCCCCCCCCCCCCCCCGCAGAGGCCGCTGCACTTCCAAGAGCGACATATTCAACACCCTCTCCTCTCCATCCCACCCTTGTCGCCCGCCGCCTGTCACCAACGATCCTCGAAAAGCACGACAAAAAAAAATATAAATTGAGCAGCGATTCGCCTCGCCGTGTGTGCGCCGAGTGTAACCAGTGCCGGGCGCCCGCCCCCGCTTTTTGTCCAGGCCAGGCCGCGCGCTGAGCTGCACGGCGGCGGCGTTCTCGATTCGTTGCTCCCTTATGCGAAAGCGCGGGCCGAGGCGAGCCGAGCCGGGCCGGGCCACGGGCCGGGCCGGGGGTGTGTAGAGGCGGGCAGAGAGCCTGAGCGCCTGAGCCTGAGCCGGCCTGGTCTGCTCGAGTGGCGAGGCGAGCGGCCAGCCCCCGCCCCCTCCCCTACCCTACCCCTTTCCACCCTTCACCGCCACCCCGCCGGGTCCCCGCGGGGTCTAGCGCCCGTTCGCTGCTACCGCCTTTCCCTGCTTCCCGCTCCGCCCCCCGCGCCTGGGGCGAGGGGGCTGCGGGGGCTCCGGGGGGCTCCGGGTCGATACGGCGCGGTGCGGGTTGTGGACCAGGTCCCCGCAGGCCGCAGGCGCAGGCCTGGCGTTGCCCGGCAGGGAGGACGGCACGGGAGCCTGCAGCGCGAATAGCTTCACGGCTACACGGAGAGGAGCAGAGCGAGAGGAGAGGAGCAGAGCTAGAGGAGAGGAGCAAAGTAGAGGAGAGGAGCAAAGCGAGAAGAGAGCAGCAGAGCAAGAGGAGAGGAGCAGTGCGCAAAGAGAACAGCAAAGAAAGAGGAGAGGAGCAGAGCGAGAGGAGAGGAGCAGAGCTAGAGGAGAGGAGCAAAGCGAGAGGAGAGGAGCAGAGCAAGAGGAGAGGAGCAGTGCGCAAAGAGAACAGCAAAGAAAGAGGAGAGGAGCAGAGCGAGAGGAGAGGAGCAGGCGCTGTGCCACCGTGCCGCCGTGCCACTGCGCCGTGCAGCAGCCTCTGCAGTGCGGTAACGCGCTTCTTCGGCAGCGACAAAAAAAAGTACAAATCGAACGCAGGATTCGAACCCGTCAAGGCTCTGGTGGTCGGCCCCTTCCCCTCCCCCGGGGCGGCGCAGTGCCCCCGGGTGCCCCCCGCCTCTGCGCGGGACAGCATCCAGTAAGAAGGCCCCGTCCGGCCCTGACGGCTGGACGTGACTGGCGGGGCCCGTGTCAGTCCCGTGCCGCTATCACCCCGTGCACCAGCCTGGCACTTCCCATGGCCGTCCCTCATAGCAGGTGTATCGACATGATAGTGGCAGCCCTGCACAACGGCCTGCACGGCCTGCACATGCCATGGTCATGCAGGCGGCCGCGGCCGGGCCCCGTGTAACCATGCAGTCCCGCACGCACGGCTGGGGTGGGGTTGCCTACCTGGAGTCCGTCAGGGGCCAGACCACCCCATCCCGTTAGTGTCAGCCCCTGCTGCCGCCCTGCTGCCCCCAGAGGCTGGCGTGAAGCTATGTATAGCGTGGCCAGCGCGGGGGTCACGGAAAGCATTACGGCAAACAACGATGAGGGAGCAGGTGAGAGGGGGAAGCAGGGGGAGGGGTGAGCGAGGAGACGCCACGGCCACCGCTAAAATATAGCAACGTCTCCAAACTGGACGGGGCGCCCCTCCGCCGCCTCCCGGCACAAGTTGTGAAATTAATCGCACGGAACACCACTGCTTCATTAGTGTCGTGAAGGGAAGAGGTGTTGGAGAAGTCGGGCCGACAAACAAACTCGGTTTAAAGCCGGGGTGGGAGCTTTCTTCTCCGCCCGCGCCACGGTCCTCAGGTCCACCGGTCCTCGGGTCCTCGGGTCCTCTGGCAGTGAGCCGTGCTGCTCCAAGAGTAGCTGGGCCTCACCGTGCGGAGGTGTCCAACGAACGTCATATTATTGATCCGGAGATATCCGTACACAAGGGGTACCCGCAGCAGCGGTGGCCATCATGTAGTCAGTGCCCCGAACGCCGCCCCCGCCGCCCCCGCGGTCATGCTTGCTCAAGCGCTGGCTGCGTTCGCACCTGTATCGATCAGCTGTGGTACCCTCTCTGTCCTCCCCCTTCCCCCTCCCGTGGCTTCTGCCTGCATTTCCAACAACAGTAACTACACAATCTCGGGCGGAACAGTCTATTCAAAGTTGACGCTGCTTTCCGTGCCGCCGTGTTGAGGCCGCCCCGCTCCGCTCCACACGAAGACACAGCACCGGCAGTCGCCGTCCCGTCCCATCCGGGGCCCGGCCGTGGCGGGTAGCGCCGGCCCGGGAGTGAGTGAGACGTTATTCTCATACCCGCGGGGACTAATGTTGTCCGGAAGTTGTCGCGTGCAGAGGACTCCCCCGGCGGCGCTGCTGATGCAAGTTGATGAAGTTCAACTAACTTCCATACCCGCGTCTCCGCGCCGCCGCCTACCTAATTGAATAGCCCTAATCGATGCGCTGGGCTGACGGCCCCTGGTTGCCCCTGGTTGCCCCCGGCTGCCCCCCGGCAGCTTGCGGTCGCGCCCTACATGCACACCTCTCCTCTGGTTGAGCTCTCCGACCGCCGGCCGAAAACAGAGCACTTCCGGAGAAGTTCAAAACGAAAGTCAGAAGTTGTAACAAATAAGAAGTACTCGAAAATCACTCGCCCTTCGGCGAAAAACACGCGACTTCTCATACTTTCTCCGACGTTCTTCTTCTTCGTTGCGACTTCTTACTTCTGTTTCGGAATTCTCCGGAATCATCTATTCTGCTATCCTACGAGAAATTTCCACGACCTCCGAATCACCGTCCAAACCGCCGCCCCCTCAGAGTTCTCGCGGGAGTTGACGGCTGATGAGAGCCCCCCTGGAGGTGCCTCTCCTGGAGCTGTTGTCTCTCTACTGGAGCTGTTGTCTCTCCACTGTTGCGGTCGGACGGCACTTGAGCGGCGAGCAGAGCTGAAGCTGATCTCCCTCTTTTGTCCCGACACTGCCTGTGTACTCCGCGTGGAGGACGCAGTGTGCGCACTATCTGAGTGAGATAACGGCTCGCACATCCTCAGGACGCCGCCGACTCTCCTCGCATACATTCGCGTCGATCTACTGACCCCGTTTATTCGTTTCGGTGTTTTATCCGAGGGATCAGGCATCAAATCAGGTGCTGCCGCGTTGGCAAAGCGACGCCGACAGGAGCGGTACTTTTGAAGGTTTGCCTTTTGCACAGCCCGTGCTCGGACTCGGATGTCGGGTGTGTACACAGCCCTCGGCCGCGGTGCCATGGGTACTGCTGGGTGGTCAGGGTGACACGATTTGGGCTGCGTCCAAATCCTGTGCAGTCAGGGGGCCGTGGGGCCGCGGGGGCCGCGGGGGCCGTGGGGGCCGTGGGGGCCGCCGCCACCGTGTGTGTCGAACCGAAAATATAACAAAATCGAAGGCGTTGACCTGGTCGTGGCGTTGCATCCGTGTCTGTGACCAGGGCTCTCACCGGATACGTGTGCCGTCTGTATCGTCATACAGCTCCACAGCCTTTGATGCGACAGTAGTTTTAATGGAAGCATACGAAAAGAGGAAGGGCTTTCGGAGGGGGAAGGGGGGGGGGGTCGGCCTTATTCAGAAGCGCCGTTAATTTACCGCACGATATGACATCACACTCATCAAGCGGTGAGGCCGGGCAGACTAGGCGGACCGAAAATAAGGTCCGCGACCTGACCGATGATAGCCGACGGGGACCGGCGGGGGCAGCGGGGGCAGCGGGGGCAGCAGTCCGCCGTCGCCTGCCGTTTGACGGCCAAGTTTACGGACGGCGCGGGGGACGAACGCGGGGGCCGCGCGGCCGCTGCGGGCAGATGAGATGGACGGGAGGGCGGGAGTAAATCGGGACTTGTGGCAACCGGCCCAACCCACACTACCTTGCCACCTTACCACCCGCTCTCCATCTCCGCTCGCTGTGTGTTTTGTCACCGACGGCCCCGGCCGAGGCCCCGGCGGTCCGGTTGGTGCTCTCGCCGCGCACTTGACACTGCGTACTCGCCGCGGACGCCAACCCCGGCGGCGGCACCGCGGCCCCTACTGTCATCCTCAACACTTTTGTAGTTTCGCACGAAATTCGTCGGTTTGTTTGCACTGACCGAGCTGCAGTGAGGGCGGCGCCAGAGTCCCCCCCCCCCCTCCTCTTCTGCAGCCCTGCGCCCTGCGCCACTCCTCCGCCATCTAATACCATGCTGTGCCATGGGTGCGGCTGCGGAGCGGAGCTTGCCGTGCGGTGCGCCATTGTCTCTCCTCCTCTCTGCTGTGTGTGTGTGTGTGTGTGAGTGTGTGAACACGTCGCCGATGAGGGATGCATCCGCACTCTCTCTCTCTCTCTCTCTCTCTCTCTCTCTCTCTCTCTCTCTCTCTCTCTCTCTGTCTCTCTCTCTCTGTCTCTCTCTGTCTCTCTCTCTGTCTCTCTCTCTCTGTCTCTCTGCCCCGCCCTCTCTTTCGCCGGGTGCCCCCAAAGGACCAGGGAAGAGTACAACGACACAAGGAGAGACAGAGATGCCCTTATTTCCTGCACGTAATGGGCGAGAGAGAAGTATACGAACGCGCGTTGTCGCGTTCGCGTTGTTGCGAGGAACAGAGATGGGGCGCATCGCACGTCCTCTGAAAACGTTTTTCTTCTGAAGCGCGAGTGGGGGCGGAGAGGGGCGGAGGGCGGGTCCGATGTGCCGTGCCGGAGAGTGTGTATTCTTGGGACATTCTGCGAGCACGCACGCACGCACGCAACAGTCACACGCACACCTTGAATAGTGCCTGGCCGTCTCATTTATTCGAAGTCGGTGTTGTGCGTTACTGTGTGTACCCACACCGTTTTGTGTGTGTGTGTGTGTGTGTGTGTGTGTGTGTGTATAAGAGAGGGGGGGGAGGAGCAATGGCTGTTCTAGGCGATACGGGAGGGCACTGCTGACCCCGCTGCCTCTCACTCCCACCCACGCCCCCGCGTTCGTCCCCCGCAACGCCAAGCCCCGCGCACAGCCCGCCGCCGCGGTCAGAGCAGAGGATAGAACGGGCCAGAACGGGATGGCAAAGGATTGAGTTGGAGGGCGCGACTGCGCGTGCGCGCACATAATCACATGGACCGGCCGCCTTCAGTCCGTCTACGTCTATCTGAGGCGAGGCAGGTGCCTCCGGTCCTCCGGTTCTGGAGGCGGACCCTCCTTCCTCCAGCAGCGGCGCGCCTCCTGAAAAATAAAAATTCCAGCGCTTCCAGTGGAGAGGGAAGCACTTTCAGGGATCCTCTGCTATGCCTTCCGGTGGCACGCCTCACCTCGTCGCCCATACATAGTGATGCGAAAGAGAAAATTTTTTTCAAAGAAAAACTGGACTCTTGCAAAGAAAAGTTGAAAAGTTTTCAGAGAAAACTGAAAATTTTCCCGGGAACTGACAATTTTGACTGGCTACACGGAAAAAAATTCCCTAAAAATGGAAATATTTCACTATAATTTCAGTCGAACTGTATATTTTTCGGAAAATTTACATACCTTTGCCCACAGACTTCTGCATGGGCTGATTGCTGCCGTTGTTGTCTCTGTCGTGTCGCGGTGCTGCTGCCAGGCATGTACACGCTGTGCCGCGGCCCCGTGTGTGCGCGTGTGCGTGCGTGTGTGCGTGTACTAGGGAGCGGCTAAACAGGAGGGGACAGCCCCTCATCGTCCCTTTCACTCACTCCCGCGCTACCGCAGCGCAGTGAGGTCACTTCAGCACACGAAAAAAAAAAAAAACACACATTTCACGCGTCCTTCTGCACAAGGACGTTTTCAGAAGGACCCCGACCGGAGTCTGCACAGCTTCCCATCGCGCTGCACTAAGGGTGAAGCAGGAGAAAGCAGGAGGGTAGGGGTTGCCTCCGCACTGCGTCAATGCTAAGATAGATCGGGAGCACACGGGGCGGGGCGGGGCCTGGGGGTGGGGCCGGGGGTCCATCTGATTCACCTCCGGCACACAAGTGGCATCGCGAATCTACCCCTTCCCGTACGCGCCGGCTGTGGTGGTCCGGCCCAGCGGGCCCAGCACACGGCCAACGGCGTGCTGACGCATCCACAGCGGCCCGAGCCGCGCGCCGGGGTCCGGGCCTCCGGGCCGGTCCGGGGAGCACGATTTGTACCTGTCACTGTTGGTTGCTACTGCCACTTTTTTTTTTTTTTTTTGCAGCACAGGGGTAGGGGTGCTGCGCCTGCATGGCTGCCGGCGTGACTCACGGGAGGGAGGGTGCGAGGCGAACCGGGGGTGCGTGCAGGTGGGGGGCGAACCCAGACACACCAGAAAGTTGTGCGCGCGGGTTCAAATATCGCGGCTCTAGAAGCGCGCGCGCGTGTATGCGTGTGTATGTGTGTGGGAGTTTCTCTCCCTCCCCTAATGGATAGTGGTAAGTAGCGTCCGGCACAGTGTCTGCGGCGCCGTCGTGGTGTTCCACCTGGAAGAAAGCGGCCGGGGAGCGGCTGGGCGGGGCCGGGCGGGGACCCCAAGGGGCTCAGTGGGGCGTGTAACGAACGGAGGCTCCGCGGGGCGTGGCGGGGCGTGGTGGGGCGCTCCGGTCGAGTGCCGAGTGTAAGTAACATCAATCAGGCGCCCAGCGAACCGGGAGTGCATTTACATGAAGGGAAATTCAGTGCCTCGGCAGAGCTGTGCTGCCCCGCTCAAAGTTTTCAGGTAATCACTGCCATCACTCGGCTCTGCTATCGGCTTGACTCGGCTCAGCTCAGTTGGCTCAGCTCAGCTCGGCTCGGCTCGGCAACACCCTCTCCAGCCACCGACCATGGCTCCCCTCCCCATCCCTCCGCTTGTGACTCGGTTGTTCTCTAACCACCCTGTATGATGTGTGCGCAGGTCCGTGCTAGGGAGCCGAGCCGAGGCCGAGCCGACCCGAGCCGACCCGAGCCGAACCGAGCCGAGCCGAAGCAAGCCGAGTCCAAGCCAGGGTCCGTGGAGTGCCGGGGGACGTCGAGTAGGCCGCCATGAAGAAGCAAAACGTTCGCACGCTCTCCCTCATCGTGTGCACCTTCACGTACCTGCTGATCGGGGCGGCCGTGTTCGACGCCCTCGAGTCCGAGACGGAGAAGCGGCGGCGCGACGTTCTGGACTACGTAGAGCGAAAGCTGATCCAGAAGTACGCCGTCACCACCGACGACTTCAAGCTGTTCGAGACCATCATCCTCAAGTCGGAGCCGCACAAGGCGGGACAACAGTGGAAGTTCGCGGGCGCCTTCTACTACGCCACCACCGTGCTCACCACCATCGGCTACGGCCACTCCACGCCGTCCACCGTAGCGGGCAAGCTGTTCACCATGTTCTACGCCATCATGGGCATCCCGCTAGGGCTGGTCATGTTCCAGAGCATCGGCGAGCGCCTCAACAAGTTCTCTTCGCACGTCATCAAGAAGGTGAAGCGCGTCATGAACTGCAAGGACACGGACGCGTCCGAGATCAATCTCATCTGCGTGGTGACGACGCTGTCGGGGTTGACGGTGGCCGGGGGCGCGGCCGCCTTTAGCCGGTACGAGGGCTGGACGTACTTCGACTCGGTGTACTACTGCTTCATCACGCTCACCACCATCGGCTTCGGCGACATGGTGGCGCTGCAGAAGGACAACGCGCTGGCCACCAAGCCCGAGTACGTGGCCTTCGCCCTCATCTTCATCCTGTTCGGCCTGGCCATCGTGGCCGCGTCCCTCAACCTGCTGGTGCTGAGGTTCGTCACCATGAACACGGAGGACGAGCGGCGCGACGAGGCGGAGGCGCTGCAGGCCATGCAGGGCGCCGTGCGGCTCGAGGGCGACGTCATCACGGCCAACGGCAGCATCATGAGCGGCCAGGGCGGCCACGGCGAGCACGTCGAGCACAGCGAGCTGGTGGAGGACGACGACAACGCGTCCGTCTGCTCGCTGCCCTGCTCCAACTGCTGGGGCCGCGGCCACAAGGACTACCCCCGGTCGCCGCCCAGCCCGCCCACCTACCCGCGCGCCCACCGGCCCTCCCTCGGCCACGGCCTTGGCCTCAACACCGCCCAGTTCATGCCGCCCTTCCGAGGACTCATGCCGCTGCTGCTGGAGCGGGACCGGCCGATGCGCGCGCGGCGCCTGGCCAACGAGAGCGAGTGGCCCGCCGTGCCCACCCACCGCAACTCCATCTAGTGCACACAGAACTCTACCGAGACGGTGTTACGTGTATCATATGGACCGACCATGGATCCCACCTGCGCTGTGCGTCATGGGTGTGTGCGCGAGTTGCTCTCCGCTGCCACACTACAAAATTGAAATGTTCATTGCATATGGAATATGCGAAACGGAACAATATTTTTGAAAAAAAGAAAAAGTCTCCAGCAATATAACTGATTCCATGCATAAATAGAGTCGCTCAAAGATATCTCAAGAAAGAGTGCTGACTTGATTGTTACTAACGGATCTTTGAAACCTCAAGGATGCTTGTTTGTTCATCAAATGGTGCTAAGTTGTAATCCATTCAATTAATATTATATTATTGGGTCACATATTGATTGAGGTCAGTAGAAATGCATTTTCAAGTTCTCTGTTCACGAGAACTGGACTTGTGAGTGGTATAGCATACCGAATCTAATGTATCTCTAATGTTCAACTTTTCTACGTTTTAAGCCAAATATCCTGATGTGATAATTTTGTGGTATACATTCACCCTGCCAAATGTGAATTAAGTGCTTAAAAAATCACATTCCCGAGCGAAGAAACACGCGTGCTAGCAAAAGTGCTCAATCTACTCTTACCAAAGATTCCATATTAAGATAAAATGTACATTTACAAACATTGTGATGACCACGGTCGAAGCTTTAAATACGCTAAGTTAAGAAACATTATGTAAGTCTTTTTTTAATTTATTTATTCATTTTAGTTTTTGTATGAATTTGAAGGGGCATCTGCACTCAGGTCGCGGTCGCTCAATGACTCGCAACGAAGACCTTCAAGATAGGCTCACTCATGCCGTGCTCAGATGAGTCTGATTAGGCTGTTCTTGAAAACCCAATATACACGAACCCTTCATGGCCATGATTGTTGACGCTTCCTTCAAAAGCTTCGGAATAATAGACCTTCACGTGTGAGCTCCCGTTTTGGCCTCGCTGGCGACCTCCCCGATGCAAGCCGGCAGCAACCCCTTGCGAGCGACCCTCTACGAGGGGTTGCATAACACCATGATCGAATTAGTTTGGCCGACTTAGCTGCACGAGGGGTGGTAAGGGGGCGAGCAAGGGAAGAGGTCACCCGCTGCAAATGCATTTCTTTAACTTTTCGTATTACAAATTCTCTACGGAATCTTTATGTCTTTAATAAACAAAACGATATGACAGCGGTGATAAAAATAAGATTCTTTTGCTGTCTATCCATAGAGTGAAACGGGGTGATTTTGACCAAATGTTTAGTCGTTTTATGAAAATTTCCTGGTCTTCGAAGGAGATGTTTCATTCGGACCACTAGTGTTTACGCCGTCATGGTAAGAGTCGTACAACTAGAGTGACGTTTATCTTTCGTTGAAAAAAAAATGAAGAATATGATTTCGATTAACGACGGTGATAAAATTCTGTGATTAACACTTCTGAGTGGCCTATTGCCTTAATATTTATTATAAACGTTAAATTCTTCAAAAGTATATTCGCGCCTAAAGCCTTTGCTTCAAAAACTGTTCGATGGAATAAACTAAAACGGGAAAAAAATTCTTGAAGCAGATTTATAAATTCTTCATATAGGACGGAAAACGTGGACTGCGCTATTCCATAATACTTACTCGTCATGGGTATGACAAGAAATACGAACCTCAGGATTATTCGTCCTAAGCTGTGAAAAAAATTAAAAGCCAAATATAATTTTAGGATATATTCATTACAATTACTGTAGGGTGTAATCTCGTCTGTTTTGTTTTAAGTAGAATCCAATTCCGTGACAATGAGACTGAGGGACGAGACATAGGGACCTACAGACAATTGAGGGTATGGACGTTACGAGACAAAGCTTCGATTAGAAATGTACCATCGACCGACTTGGACCGGAGTGCGATGACGATTTTCACGAAAATGGCGGCAAGGCGCTCGAATGCAGCGTGTGAGCTGGACAAGACGATGACAGATACAGTGTAATTAATTTTGCATTTCTTTCTCGTAGTACTTAATGATGATGTAGGACGCGCAAAATTCCTTCCCGTATAGAAAATTTTAAAGGGCCGTTAGTATATTGTCTGTTAGTTCATACCAAACTTCCATATCGAAATACGTTATTTGCACTAGAAAAATATGACTTGTACTATTGTACCGTACTTATTGTAGATTGCAAGTCTAATCTTTCGAATCGTGTTGTTTTTGTCAGTCCCCTTCCGTAGAAATCCGCTAGAGTTATAGCCTGGGACGTGAGCCGTGCAGGCCCGCGCTCGTCGCGCACACCACTGCCAATCGCATTTGCCAACTTTGATATTATAAGTTTACCACGTGAGAACAGGGGATCCCGGAAAACCCGTTAATCGGCTAAATCGTGAGGACCAATGCGGTCCGATTTTGCCCAGCGGAAGCATCAAACAAAGTTTTTCGTTTTCCGGAATTCCCTGTCCTTTACAGCATTTATTCTAGTCATTACCTTCCTTAATGATATATTATTTTTTTCGATCTCATTTTGTAATCTCTTTGTAGCTATCCCTCTTTGACCAATGTTTCTATTTATTATTGTTCCCCTCTTTGAGGCGATAACCCAATTATTTCATCCTTCTCGCATCTTTTACCCGTTATACTAACAGTAAAATGTAAAAACTGCTTACGGAAACAAGAAAAACACTGTTCATTTATTCTGTGCCAAATACTACTCATGACAGAATAAAAAGACATTTCATGGTACGAGCGCGCCACGTTGTTTACACTTCTTATCCTTTCAATACAACTCCCCACACAAAAGAAACTAAACCACATCTGTTTAACTTCTTCAAGAAGCGGGGTGCAGTGGCGCATACTGACAGGCGCGGCCCAAACGGACCTCCCAGGCCGTGGCGGCGTCGCGCCGCGCCCACCGTCGGCTTCGGCCGCAGTAATCAAATAATTAGAGGAAGTGACGACATTTATCATGGACGCCGCTGAACAAATTGTGGGCCGGGCCACGATGGCCGCGATGGCCGCGATGATGTGAGGGAGGGACGGCACGCCATGGGTGCGGCGTGGAGGACGCGAATCGAGGCCCGAACAGGACGCGACGAGCATGATGACGATTATGATGACGATGACGCTCTCGAGCCGTGTGCAGCCGGTGCACATTGATATCACTGCCCCCGGCCGCACCCGCACCGCACCGCGACAACTCGTACAACCTTTTCTTATGTTTCCCCGCGTTTAATTCTTAATGGCGCCTTCGGTCAATTGGGACAGCGCGGTGCGGTCAGCCGGAGGTCGGCGGCCCCCCGCGGAGCTCCAGAGAGGGCCTGCAGCACCAGATGCGGGAGGAAGGCCGCAGGGTGGGGGCTGGCTGGGCCGGGGTCCCACATCAGGCTTCAAAGTTGAGAAAACTGGCAGTAGTTGTCGGCGAGGCTGGTCGCGCCGAACTGCTCCCTGGAGCGGCGAGGTGCGCCGACCTCTCCGACGGGACGGGGGCTCGCCGCTGTCCTCCTACCCCCTCTGCACCATGGCGTCAACCTCCTTCGTCGACAGCGACACCTACACCCAGCACATCCTGCGGGTACTGCGTCTTCTAGGTAGGTCAGTGGAGGGGAGGGGGACGGAAGGACCAACGGAGCCGCCTTTCACAAGACGATTAGGACGGGTTCTCCAAGCGGGGTGACTCGGCCGCCGCTGCCGTGCCCCCGACCGAGGCCCCGCATTGTGGTTTGCTTCCTCTTTCTGGCTGAGAGGCCACACCGTCTTACTCGCAGACCCTCCCCCTCCCTCCCCCCGGAGACGGACGGCCACCCCTCCTGTTGCGTTGCGCGCGCACCTCCCCACACTACGACACTTTGACAGCCTCCCCCGACCGCGTTCGACGGCGGTTCCATCTCACTCGCACCGCACCGTCGGTCCGCCCCCCACCCCCGCCCTCTCTCGCTCTCTCTCGCTTCCCCGCACGCAGTCTGGTGTCGCTGGGGGCGTTGGCGTTTATGCGGCGTGGTTATGATAGCGCCCCCGATTACAGGAGTTACCCCCGGCGGACGGTCGCAGCCGCTTAGCGTGTGTGTGTGTGTGTGTGTGTGTGTGTGTGTGTGTGTGTGTGTGTGTGTGTGGTGCTGGTGCTGGGGGGGAGGGGATGCTACACAGCACATGGAGCCCTCATCGCATACGACTCTGAGATATTGTGACGGACTCTGTGACGGGCGGCTGTCTGCCAGCGAGCGACGCGGCGCTCCAGCGATCTGATCTGACAGATAGACGAGACAGGCGGAGATACCGTTCTTATTGAACCGAAGGGGGTACGTGAGCGGCTCTGTGGGCTGTCGGCCGGATTAGGGCGTCTGCGGCAGTCTGCGGCCGTCGGGGCGCCACACGAGGACGGCGACGAGGACCCCCCCCCCCCCTCCCTTCCCCCGAGGCCCTTCCTTTCTTTGTTCCCTGCCGCCCAACCCCCGTGGGGGCGCCCCCGCCGCCCTCCAGTCCGGGGGGGGGGGGGGGGGGGGGGGCTCAGGGGCGTGAGTAGTCTCGGCCACCGGCCGCCGGGAGGGCGCCACTGTCCCGCCGCTCTCTGCGGCCTCTCGCCACGACGGGGGTATTGCCAGCTTAGGCCAGGGGCCGCCAGTGGCCGCTGCCGCGCGGAGTAGCGACGCCGCCGACGACAAGGCGCCACGACGTTGGCGTCAGACGCCGCGGCGCCCCGCTGCCCACCATCTCATCTGGCTCTGCCGCAACAGGCGGACTTAGCCGCGGCGTGTCGGACTAAGTCCTTCCTCCGCTCGGGGGCGTGCCGTACGCGCCGCGGTCATGTCGGGCCCCGGGGGCGGCGGAGCGCCTGGCGGGTAGGCAGACCCGCTGGACACACATGTTCGGCGGGGCGGCCTAACATCCGGGCGCCCACCCGCTCGTCGCGGCAGAGTGAGGGGAGGCGGGGCATGCCGTGGCCGGGACCGGCCTAGAGCGATGGCGACGACATCCAGGTCACCCGGGTCACCCAGCCACTGTCACGAGTCGATCGCGCGGAGCCGACAGGGGGAAATGTCACGGAGTGCGATGCCACCAGAAAAAAAAGCGAACAAAAACATAAACACGGAGAATTGGTTGCAGCATGGAAAGGAAAAATAGTTGAAAAGCGCCTATCGGACGCACAGCCGAAGCTGAGGCGAGCCTGGTCTAGCCGGCATCTCTAGTCCCAGATTAGACACTGGAGTCCCTCTTTTCACATCTTGTTATTTTGGCCCGGCGGCCCGCCGTACGTGGCACTGCCAAGGTCGGCCAGCCTGTCGCCCCCGCCCCCGGCCCGCCCCCGGCCCGCCCCTAGTCCAACCCCCCGGACCATGACGTGCAGCGGGCCCATATATGAGAACGTCATCGTGGTGCCATCGGGGGCGAAAAAGGGAACGACAAACTTGTGCCAAACACTGCTAAATAGCTGCAGCAACTTTAATTTCCATTGCGCGTGTTTAATTTCTCCATCTCCGTTCCGTGTTCACAGGTGAGCTTCATGAGCACGTATTGAGAACTGGTCTGCCAGCTGCGGCGGCCCCGTGAGGTAAGTTCGGCGCGGGAAAGCAGAATAGGTCCACACAACTCCCGTCTTCTCTTCGGCACTCAAGGTATGCTAAAATTGCTGGTCATTTCTTTTCTGAAAGCAAAAGCACGTCATGAATTTAACCGCAAATAAAATGTTTGTGTCTGCCTTTTTGTCACCCTTCCACTCTTGGTCCGCGCCCCGGCTCTCTCCGACATTGTATGAGACGAGTCCGGCAGGACCGTACCTTCTCACTCCCCTTAACGAGTCCCTGGGGGCCGCCGTGCATCCGAGCACTAGCCAGCGGTAGCGCCCCCGCCGCCCCCGCAACCCCCGCCGCCCCCGCCGCCTAACCGGCGGACAGGACCCGACCCGACTCAGACGGTAAACACTGCGTTCGTCGGGTTCGGAATGCCGTGCTGCCCATGCCATGTGTAGTTATGCTCGCGTGCACGCCATACGATGTGCTGTCGTACGCACCCCCCCCCCCACCCCTCCCCCACCCCTCCCCCCTTGCAGTGCGACGCCCCCGTTATTACCAGAGACGTTACGACCAAAAGCCAAAGCATTACGTTTATTGACGTTTCGTTAGGGGGTTGCTGTTGTTGCAGGTTCAGCATTGCTTTCCAATGTCAGAATTTGCCTGTGAGGGGTGCAGCGGTGCAGCGCCGAGGGGTCAGAGACCTTTCGGCAGGGGTTCGTTACGCGTACCGACTCCTTGTGCGTGGGTTCACCCTTGCGGCTTGTCTTTGTAATTTTCATCCACACCCCCGACCTACGCCAACACCGCGGGGGGTCCGGGAGGCGCACGCCGGGCACGCGCCGCGCACACGCCCCCTTCCACCCTGTACGTACGCAGCGGCGAGCGCAGGCCGTCACCGCCCCACCCCCTCCCCACCCGGGGCTTAGGGGAGGCCCCCGGAGTGGGGCGGGCGGGGGCGGCCGGGGCGGCCGAGGGGCGGCGGCGAGGGCGTTACTCGACGCCAGGCCTCGGCCGAGACCACACCACAGCGCGCTCACCGGCATCGACGTCCACGTCAGGGAGAACACCAGGTGAGCGGAGCCCAGAGGAGCGGCAGCCCGCAACACACCCTCAGCCAGCAGCGCGGCACCCGGGCTGGTCAGTCATTGTCGCCCAGAGGCGGTCGGCAGTAGTTGGTGTGGGGGCGGCAGCTGGCAGGCTCCCGGGGCCTGAGGACTTAGCGCGGCTGTGTCCGGTAGCGCCGCGAGGACATCTGCCACCAAGGGAATTTTGGCTGTCAATGCACTAGGAACAAAATTCAATTTTCTTGCCACGAGTTAACCCACCAAAGGGTTTCTAAGTTCCGATTTCTTAACTATCTCATTTGTTACGAACACGGTGTGCATTTGTGCCTACGACCATTCTAACCTCGTTCACAGTAGAAATTCGCTCGAAATCCCAAACCTATTTTCAAAAAAAAAATATTAAAAAATTCAACCCTTTAATTTGACGATATTTACGTTCCTGGCAGAGCGTTCGCTGAGCTCACAATATTGGAAGAATACTCGAGTCCAATGTTGTATCAATTCAGCTCGGCCGGTATCGCAGATTTTTTTTTTTAGCGCGTCAATCCTTTCTCGTGTGCTATAGACTAAAGTGGCAGTACGAGAGCGCGCAGTGCGTGCGACGCACCCCCCCCCCCCCCCCCCTTGTCCCGGCTTACCTGCACCCGAGTCTGCATCCTTGGCTGCCTACCTATCGGGCTGACTGGAGCACGTGCCCGCCCCCACCGCCACATCACAAGTAGCGGGAACACCAAAGGGTCGTCGATCGAAATCGTTTCCCCGTCCCGTCGCGTCCCGTCCCGCCCGGGGCTGCATCCCCATACATGGCGCCGCATGGCGCACGACACGGGGAGGTCAGCCATGCAAGCTCAGCTCAGTGGATAGATGGGTAGATGCAGGGAATAGATGCTCCGCTGAGAACCACGCTGCAGCGGAGGAGGCGTGACCGAGATCGCGTGTCACACGCCCGCCGTCACGGCCGTGACACGGCTGTCACACGCGGGAATAAAGTTGGCATCGCGGGGCCCCGCGGGGGGTCGTGGGGTCGACGGCGCCCCAAACTGTATCACGTGCGCGACGACGCGGCCACGCCGCTGCCGCGCCGTTTTTGTTGCGGAAATGTGTGTCTGTCAGTCTGTCAGCCTCAACTGTCCGGCCGCCCGACCTGAAACACCTGGGCTGCTGCTCATTGTGTACGAGACGCATGCAGAAGCGGGGCGGGGGCCGCGGGGGCCGCGGGGTATCGCCTGTCCTCGCGGACTGCTGCGCTGACCTCATCATTTCTGAACGGCGGCTCCCGAATCGGTCGGGGGTCGGGGGTGGCCGTCGACGGCGGACGGCGGAGGGGTGGGGGCCGAGCCGAGCGCCATGGCGGTTGGCGGGGGCGTGCGACGGCTGTCCCGACCCCGCGCCACCGTGTGGACCCACCGCGGCCACAAGTCTGTGCGACAAGTGCCCTCCACGCCGTTGTGACGGGGACCTCGAGCGTCGGCACGGCACGGCACTCGGCGTAGGCGGCGGGGGCAGCGGGCGGGCGGCATGGCGTATGGCATGGCCCTTGGCACGGCCCGGCCCCGCTCCCTGTCCATTATTCATGGAGTATCGATTGGATCTAGGATGTGGTGCAACGCCGCCGGCCCAGGGAGCGGTGTCTATACAACCGCCGCACCGCACAACCACCGCCGCCCCCTTGGTGGCCTCCGCCCGGCCTGGAGATGGAGAGTTGGCTAGCCTCGCGCGGGGCCGCCCCTCCGCGCCCAGCCGCGCCCCGGTGGTGGTGCTGCGTTAAGAGAACTGTCGCCGAAAATCGGACCTCCGACAGCCGGTGTAAACTCAGGGCTGCCCTCAGGAAAGACTCGCTGCGGTGGCCTACGGCCCGTTCACACGGCGGGCGCGGTGCTTGCCGCTGCCGCCGCCGCCACCGCCGCCTCTGCTGCTGCTGTTGCTGCTATGGGTTTTCCCTCGCGATTTCTTTCGCGTTGTTGTCTGCCCGGCTGGGCTGGGGTGGGCCGGGGGCGGGCGGGGATAGGGAGAAAAGATGGGGGTAGCATGCAAGCGTCTTCTCACGCTCTCATTATTTCGAGCGGGGGCGTCCACAAAGACCCCCTTTCCCTCCCTTTCCCTCACCCCATCGCCGTCTTCCATTTTTCCCGCTCTTTTCTCTCCCTCCCTTTCCCTCTCCCTCTCTCTCTCTCTCTCTCTCTCTCTCTCTCTCTCTCTCTCTCTCTCTCTCTCTCTCTCTCTCTCTCTCTCTCTCTCTCTCTCTTGCGCCTATCCGTCGCCGCGTCGAGCGAGAAAATCACGGCATTAATAGGAGAGAGAGAGCGAGAGGAGTGGGTCTGTGTCATCGCTCGCGCTGCCGCCGCGGTCAAGTTCACGACGGGACCTCTAGTTGGTAAACAGTTACAAAAATGAAACCGGCGGCGGTGCGCGGCAGCAGGGGGAATCGAACCCGCGGTCGTGAAAGCTGCGGGTGCGTGGGGTTGTCGAAAGGCAGTTGGGTCACTCCTGTCCCCTGTGGAGGTGGGGGCCGGGGCCCTCCGCCTCCTGTATCATACTTAACTGCTCGGTGAGGAGGAGGAGGAGGAGGAGGAGGAGGAGGAAGAGGAGGCGGAGGAGGAGGAGGAGGAAGAGGAGGCGGAGGTCGCTTCCGGCTCCAGAGCAAACCGTTCGTGAAAGTCTCCGCACGATTTGCCCTACGTAGGGGGGGGGGCGCTGCAGGCCTCGTCGCATCGGTCCGCGAGCCCGTGCTATCGAAAAGACACCCCCTATTTCTCTCTCTCTCTCTCTCTCTCTCTCTCTCTCTCACACGCACACATCACTGCCCGATAACGCCATACGGTTTGATGGCAGTAATGATCCCTTCCCTGTAGCGCGTCACGACTTTTTTTTTTTTTTTAACAACGCAAAACATTTTTGGTGCGGCCCGCCGGTCAGCCGCTGTTATACAGCGTTAGGTGTGTGTCGCTTTAGGGGAGGTTAGTCTGTGCGAGCGAGTTATAGGCAGACAGTTTAGGTCGAACGTTTACCCCCAGTGGACAATGAGCGAGGACCAGGATATGAATAGCAGCAGGACAACGACCCCAAGCGCGGGTCAATACCTCGCTCGCGCGCTCTCCCTCTCTCTGTCTCAAACACACAACTGCCCGCAGTCCATCTTACATCATTAGAGCAGCAGACCCGCGAACAGGCCAGGCTGTCCGGTACTGCGCCCGCCCCGCCGTGCGCGGGATGTGCGATGCTCGGCGATGTGCCTGTCGAACGCCTCATCGCGTCTATTGACTTTCCGCGGCGCCTGACGTCTCACGCGAGCTCCGCGGACCTCCCCGGACCTCCCCGGACCTCCGCGGACCTCCCTTCCTCCGCCCGGACTGCGGTGACGAATGCTGCAACGTGAACTCGGCCGACCATGTGTGTGCTAATGGAAAACCTGTCCAGCCGTCAGACTGGGATCCGGCCTCCGGCCGTCGCCGTCGGGAGCGTTGGCGCTGGCGGCTGGCGGCGGGAGGAAGGCCGTCGCCGTCCCCCGTCAAGGACGCGGCCGGGAGGCGGCGGCCAGGGCCGCGGGGTGGACGACGCCGGGGCTCCGGGGCGCCCTCTGTTGCATGCGTGTGTACGTGTAACCCGTCCTCCTCCCGTGCACCGTAACCCGCTCAGTCGGCGCGCGGCCTCCCATCATATTTTCGTCGTTTTGATGGCAACCCCTGCAGTTATCCTCCCTGCCGCCGACGTGGGGTCGCCCCCCTGACTTGGCTCGGCTCGGCTCGGTTCGGCCGGAGGAACGCGAGTGCCGACTTTTGCAGAA
>CM076249.1:15057185-15214685 GCA_038380765.1 Odontothrips loti
CTCCCCTCCTGCTTCCCTCTCGTTCCAATCCTCTCTTTCACTCTCTCCCTGTCTCTCTCTTCCCCCCCCCCTCTCTCTCTCTCTCTCTCTCTCTCACTACTGCCAAGCGCCCGGGTGTTAGGACGGCCCGCTGAACATGCGTGCCCAGCGGGTCTGCCTACCTCCCGGGCGTTCGTCCGCGCGGACTTGCTTCCGCATTTCTCCTGCGGGATGCGATGACACGATACGAATCGGCGGGGGCTGACGGGGGAAGGGCCTGCAGGCGCAGGGTAACTACAGGGGGTCCGCGCAAACTCAAACACTAACAGGCCCTTATTACCTTCCGTGTTGGAGCCCTCCGGAGCCCTGCCAGACCCTCGGGGAGATCTCCACCCGAATTAGAACTACCCGCTATCTGCCCGGCACCGACGTCACGCTGCCGGCCAAACTTTGTAGCCGCCCTGCTCGGCAGCGCCGTTAAAGTAGGCGGCGGAGCAGCTGAGTGGTGAAGCGGGAAATTCGAATGGGAAGTGATCATATTTTGATGGGTGTGTGTGCGCGCCGTTGCATATTTTCCTGGAATCCATCCTACAAAGTACTACTGCCTTTGCTCCTAATTTGACAGACCCTAGAGTGCTGGGGTGGCGTGGAAATGATTAGCCCGCGCGTGCGGTGCGGACCGTGGTGGGGTTCATTCAGTTAACTGCCCGGCCTGGCACGGCCCAGCCCGGCCCGGCCCGGCCCCGCGCAGTCTGCCCAACCATTGACCTTCACAGGGCCCGGACTGGGCGGGGCGGGGCGGGGCTGGGCGGCGTGCCGTCGTCGGCGTGCCGTGTCTCGCTCTGCAAACTCATGCTCTGTGTTTCTCTCTGTCTCTCTAAACCAACAAACTTTAAACCGTAAAGTACTCGAGCTAAATAAGCCCGGCTGGTGTGGCGTGCTCCGGGGCCTCCGGGGCCCCCGTCAGCGGCTCCCGACCCGACTCGCTAAATACCCGCGGCTGCCCCGCGGCGCCGGTCCTCCCGGCTCCTCTAAACTAAACTCGCTCGGCTAAACTAGTCGCCCGACGAGAGCGGGCTCTATAGCAAGGCCTCGGCCATGCTGTCTGCGACGGAGGCGGTCCTCGTCAACGGCGAACAGCGGCCCGGGCGCCAGCAGGCCTCCAGCCGCGCCTCCAGCCGCCAGGCCTCTCCCACCGGCCCCGTGGCTGCGGCCGTGGCTGCGGCCCCTCCAGCCCCGGCCGCACACTTCAACGGACACACCGGCATGGACGTGGCGGTAAGGGCTTCTGGCCGGTTCCTCCGGTCATCGGCCGCATCCTCCGACGGGACGGCCTCCCGTCAGACGTCGTTGTGAAGTGCGGAGTACACGAGGGCCGCAGTGCGCGCGGTTCCTGCAGGACAGGGGAGGGGGGGGGGGGGGGCTGCAGGTGTTGGGAAGGGTGAAAGGGAAAGTGAACGTCGTCGGGGTCGGGGGGCTGGCTGGCGGCGCACGCGGCCTACGGCGGTCGTATCCTGACCTCGTGGAGCCCCCTTCGCTGTGAGACAGCAGTCAAAATATGGAATAGATTTTTATTCGCGGTGGCAGGGCAGGTTTGGGGAGGGGGCAGAGGGTGAGCCACCCCCTCCCCTCGCCTTACTGTCCTCCTCGGGCCTCTCCCGGGGCTCCTTGGAGGGGGCGCGCGCGCGGGGAGGGCGCGGAACGCGAAGCAGAGGATGTAACGGAATGGTACGACGGCCTACAAACGCCACCCCACCCCGGGCTGGCTCGGCCGCGCTGCGCCCCGCCACGCTATGTCTTGGGGCCCCCGCGGACCCCGGCCCCCCGCGGACAGGGCGGTCACACGGGGGTCAGCAGGAGGGCGACACCTGACACCTGCCGAGGGATGAGATGACACGGGATGCGTCACCGCTCGTACGTTGCCTAGTTTGGCTTTGCGTTCCAGAGCTCGGAGAAGTGGGAGCAGCCGCACCAACGCCTCCTCACCGGCGGCAAGGAGCCATCGCCGCCGTACGGCGGGCACCCCAGCAGCAGCGGGCACCAGCCCCAGCCCCAGCAGCGCCGGCCCCTCCAGGCCGAGTACGGCAACCAGTCGTACCCGCCGAGGCCGCAGCCGTACGCGAACCAACTAGTCCAGCAGCAGGGAGCGCCGCAGCAGCTGTCGCCGAGGCAGAGGGTGTACCCCGTGCCAGCCGCACCCCAGCAACATACACCGCCGTCACCACCGCGACAACAAGTTGTCTATCAGAGGCCCCCACAACAAGTACACCCGCAGCCAGCCCAGCAGGGCTACCCGCAGCAGCCAGGACAGAGACCGCCACCGCCGGCTGGTACTCGCTTCGCAGTGCCGCAGAGTTATCAGGGCCAACAGCCACAGCAACAGCAGCAACAGCAGCAACAGCAGCATCCATATCAGCAACAGCAGCATCCATACCAGCAGCAACAACCCCAACCCGAGCAGCAAAGGCACCAGCAGCCGCTGCCACCGCCTCCGGTACCGCAACAGCAGCAGCAACAACAAAGACCACCACAACGACACCGGCCCCCGCCACTGACACAACTGCAGCAGGTCAACTTCCAGGCGCTGCAGAGTCCGCCCGCCAGCCCGGGGTCTTGGAAGCCGTCCAGTCGGCCGCCGTCGGTTGTCGGGGACCGCGTCGGTGACGCGTCGGGGCCCAACACTCCCACACGGTCCCACTCGTTCCTGCTTGGCACGCCGCCGGCCTCGCCACCGGCCAGGTCACCGCCGTCCAGCCAGGGCGTACTCCGCAGGGCAGTCACGTTTTCGGAGCAGCAGCATCAGCAACAGCAGCAGCAGGCGCCGCCCCTGCAGCCGCCCCTGCAGCCCGCGCTCGGCTGGGCCCGCGTCCGCAACAGGCTCGTCGCGCCGCAGCACGTCGCTGACATGGACGGCGGTGCTCCCCCGGGGCCGCCGGCGCCGCAAGGACCGCAGCAGTTCGCGCCCAGGATGCCGATGAACCAGCCGCCGCGTCCGGGAGGGCCGCCGGGCCCCGGGCACCCAGGTCCCCCGGCCAGTACCCCGGCCAGGGACAGTTCCAGCCGATGAAGCCTCCACAGCCTCCATTCCAAGGCGGACCTCGGCCTGACCTCACCAACCGCATGCCGCCACCCGGGGGACCACCAGGTCCACCAGGGCCCCCCGGAGGCCCCCCAGGTCCGCAGGGCTTCCCGCAGGGCATGCGCCCCCCGATGCCGATGCAGCGTCCGCCGTTCAGGCCGCCCCCTGGCGCTGACGGCGACCCCCGCCCTCCTCCACCCTTCCAGCGCACGGACAGCGCGCTTCGCGGTGATCCCCGCATGATGGTCCGTGGTCCGCCGCCGGGGCCAGGTCTGGGTCCAGGACCTGGGGTCGGTCCTGGTGGAGGACCGGGCATGCCGCCGGGAGGTGGCATGTTCCCCGGGATCCGGCCCAACGCCAAGAGCGTGGACGACGACGATGACGTCGTGACGGTGCAGCGCGGACCCCCATTCCCTAACCGGGCCGGCCCGGTCCCGGGTCCAGGTCCAGGTCCAGGGCCGGGGCAGCCTCCCGGTATGGGCAGAGGACAACCTATGCGCAACGGAGGACCTCCGGCCCCAGGGCCGATGGGAGATGGCGGACCCTTGTCCAGGCCACCCAGCGCGGGGGGAGCCGGGTCTGGAGCCGGGCCCGGTGCCATGGACCCCTCGTTGGCCACGAAACCACCGCCGGGCCCACCGCGGCAGCAGCCACTGACGACGAGGACGTCCTTCGAGGACGACGTCAAGCAGGACAGGCCGCCGTCGGCCGGAGGGGCTGCGGGACGACTGGCCGGGCCGCCGATGCCGCCGCCGGCCAGCAACCAGCCCATGCCGAACGGCCAGAGAAACCCGGTCAACAGCAACGCCTTGTACAACGCCCCGACGAACATGCCCCTCAACACCACGTACACCAAGGAGTCCAGCGAGCGAACACTGCTCCGACAGGGCAGTGACGTGCCGCTCCCAGGGCAGGCCGACAGGAGAGCGGCCGAGCCCGAGAGGGAGAAGTGGGCCCCGAGGCCGGCCCCCGAGCACGCCGACAGAGCCGCGCCCCCGCCGCAGCTGCAGAAGTTGGCCTCGGAGAGGTCCTTCGACCAAGGCAAAGTGCAGCAGGACCTCAGGGAGCGGCCGCCCAGCGCCAGCGGCGAGCGGAGCGGCGAGCGGGGCGTCCCTCTGACCAACGGCATCTCCAGCAAGATCGTCGAGAGATCGCCCAGCCAGAGAGCGATCAGCGACTCCCGCAAAAACTCAGGTATTGTGGGAGGGGCGCGGTGGTTGGGGAGTTAGGACCCGGGACCGGGACGGAGGCAGGTAAGTGGGGCGCAGCACTAGCGCCGCCAGCGGGACACAGCAGCACGACCAGGTGAGATTGATGACAAACTGACAGCCAAACATGGGCGGTTGAAAATGTGAGCATTGTCTTGTTCCAGATGGTGACCATGATAGCGGAGTGGATGAATCGACACAAGGGAAGGTGAGTCTAAAAAAAATAAAAAATGATGACATTAAAGTTTTTAGCTGCGTTAACTCGCTTTAACCCGTGCCTTTCTACCCTGTCAAGTACGCGACCCATAATGGGGCGATGGCACCCGGGAGGCTACCCGTCAAACCAAGGGGGCGACCACGGGGGCGAGACCCCAGCGCACCGCCGGCCACCGGGGGAGACATCTCGCCCCTCAAGTCGCCGATGAAGTCACCCAGGTCCGCGTCGCAGTCCGTGCCCAGGACACCGGACGGAGCCCAGAAAAGTGAGTAGGTGAATCCCAGCGGAGCCCAGTGAAGCCGCGCAGAGCTGCGGTTAGGCTGCTTGCCGAGGTGAGGTAGGACTCGACGATGTCTGGCGTTTTGTTCCAGAGCTGCCGATGAACAAGATCCAGGTGGGAGCCGCTCCGTCACCGAACCTCAAGACAGTCCGCTCCAAGATCGGCTCCCTACAGAACGCGGCCTACAAGCCGGGCGGCGGCAAGGTCAAGATCGAGAGCCGCAAGCTGGAGTGGAAGGCGGCGCCCAAGATCGAGGCCCTCAACGACACCTACGTGTCCAAAGGCGGCGACAAGAAGGTACATAGCTTGCCGTACTCAGGTGCAGGTGAAGCAATGAGCTATGCGCTGCGTGGCGAATAAAACTGTGTGTTGTACTTGGTGATTGGCAGATCGAGCAGAAGAAACTGGTGTGGAACGCCAAGTCCAAAATCGGCTCCCTCGAGAACACTACCCACAAGCCAGGTGGCGGAGACAAGAAGATCGAGTCCATAAAGCTCGACTTTGGGGCGAAAGCGAAGCCCAAGATCGGCTCCAAGGAAAACATGACACACAAGCCGGGAGGCGGGAAAGTTAAGGTAAGCTAATGTCGAAAGGAATTCACGTTTCTCTTCAAGATATTTTTGGCCTCCTAATAATTTTGTTTAAAATGCCTCTCCACGATTTTTTTTTTAAAAAATTCTCCAATTCATATTTTTTTTGCAAACACTTAATGTCAGATTAAGAATACTGGCGTGAAAATGCACATTTTTGTATCTATGTAAAATCTCTCGCAGCATGCAGCATCGAAATAGTAGAGAACTTTTTATTTCCTTTTGTACCTGCATGATAGGCTCGCATTCGTGAAAAATGGCTCAGAAGGGCTAACCCATTTCGGTCAGTCTTAGCGCACGAGGCGCCTGGTGGGTAGGCAACCCAGGCCTCTGCCACGCACGCCTGCCGTGCGGGCTGGCCTACCCTCGCAGTCGCAGCCGCTCAAGGTGGTAGCCGTGCGCCGTGGCGAACGCTAAGTACGGCCGCCCTCGCAGATCCACGGGCAGGCTTTGCCAAAAACCTCTGTCCGGTGGTCCGAGTGTTCTCGTCCCGCACTGATCCTAGAGCACATGATGATTGCATACAGGAAGGCGACGCTTAACACATCGCGGAGCGCCCGTCTCCGCGCCGCCGCTCCTCGCCCTGCCTCGCCCGGGCACGAGGCTGGCACGAGGCCGACCCGCCGCCGTCCCTGCGGAGCGTGGCTCTCTGAAGACCCAGCTCACCACGGCAGACTTGTGCTGTGGGCTGTTTGATGATCAAACTAACTTTGTAGCTTTCGTATTCCTCCACATCACTCTCAGTATATGAATTGCGTACCTTTTTCTCTTCTTTAGGCCAAGAGGGGCCAAAGGAAATAACAAACCGGTACAACGGCACTTTTGGTCTCATGATTTTGATTTTTTTTCTACGTTACAAAGTTCATTCGCTGTATTAGAATAAAGTCGTGGTTTGCTCTCTGTATTTTTGTATTAGCTTAATTTAAGTAGTTCTGTTTTGTAAAATTGATAGGTATCGAGAGAGCACCCAAAGGTACATATAAATGGTAGTTTTAGCCAAATATCCAAGTGGTGCATATATAACAACATAACATAGTTATGTAGGAAATTTTCTCTTTTTCGTAGTGTTAGACATGTCCGTTACTTAGAATCTGATGTCATATTTCATCTTCTCTAACATCTTACCTTATGTCAGGTGATACAGGATTATGCAAATGTATCGAGTTTTCGAATAAAATCAATATAACATGTTCATTAATTCACATTGTCTCATATGTATATTTTTTTACTATTGAACTTAAAACTACCGGTAGCAATTTTTTTTGTTTATGGTATCCACAAAAACGTAACCATTTTTTCAGGTAAGTAATTGGTCTTTTTTTTTACTCTGCACCTCGACGTAACCAAATCACTAACCACGTTAAATGTAGAAAGAGTAAAAATAGACGAACGAAACTGACAATGCGGCGAGTCCACTGCATTTGACTATAAACGGGACTTGCACCTTATTAAGTAGACTTACATGATAACAACTTTAATCAATGATGTCGTCCATTAGTTTACTATATATAAGGCTCTAAACGTGTTCTGAACGCGCTACTTGCGCGTTCTCTGTCGCACCTCACAACAATCTTCCTGCCTTGAGTGACAATCTCCATCACGATGTGTGTACATACACTGTGTGTTTCCTAGGACCCTGTCAACTGGTGTGCGTCTCTGCCTTGCACAGCGTTTAACTCTCCTCAGCACTGCGTCTCCCTGGAACCAACAACACTCCCATCGGTTGTAAATACACTTATACCTCTGTCTTTGCAGCGAAACCTCCCCGCTCTGTCTTTCTCTCTTGATGCACACTGTGGTAGCGAGGACACCTCTCCGTAGCCTAAACGAGTCTCTTGTCTCACAACTGACATCCGCTTCGTATTGATGGAAATGTTCCAGATCGAGGACCAGAAGATCGACATCAAGGCGCAGAGTAAGATCGGCTCCATGGAGAACGTCAAGCATCGGCCCGGCGGCGGCGACAGGAAGATCTTTGACGACAAAGAGTACCTGAGGCAGATGTCGGCCACCAGCAGCCAGCACGGGGACGTCAACTCCAGCAGAAGCTCCCGGGCACCATCAGAGGGCAGAGCATCGGGGGCACACGTAAGTACCAACATAACCTCACCAAAACCTAACCTTACATAACCCGACCATACCTAGCAGCCAAACCTGGGTAAAACACTGCGTCCCCACGAAAAAAAAAATCGAACATTAAACATTGTCTTGTTGCAGAGCCCGATGCCGAGGTCACCGTCCATGGCCCGTTCCGAGCAGAGCGAAGGCTAAGGCCTGCCGATGAAGCCTTCACTGGACACCGCTCACGGCGACACCCGCACCAGCCGTGGCGCGCCGCCTCAGACTTATACCAAGACTCCTTACTCGTGTACTGCCCGCTATGTCTCCTTGGAAAGAGATGCACGTCTGTGTGGCGGGCTGCAGAGTTTTTAGCATTTTGTATTGAGACTCCTACGACGTTGCACCTCCTCCGACCGTCCCCGTCGTGTGTGGACAGGGAGGTTTGATTTGTGTAGACTTTTATAACGTGTTCCGCTTCCTATGTGACTTACTGGTACGAAAAAAACAAAACAATCAAAGCAACAAACTTTTACCCATTTCTTGCCGCGAGTGCCATTACTATGTAAATTAGATACTTTCTTATTTTATACTGTTACAAGCGTAACATATCGTGTGAAGTGTAAGTAACTGACTTCACTCCCTCTGTCGTGTACAGCCCAGCTGTAGATACGCGTCCTTCCGGTACTGACAACTGTAAATGACCTTTGCGCCAGAACTGACGGCGGTTCGTGCTCCTTAGAGTTTGCTGGGGTAGCCTCACAAAAATGCAATATTATGTAAATTGTATGTCTCGACACTACTTGTTGCAATGTCTTACATTGAACCTTTTGCGAAGAATGAAAACACAAGTTTCGCTTGGAAGGCATTTGAGCTTTGTAACCAGCCTGAAATGATCAGATGTGTAATTGATTTTATTTGCATCTCGAATGTTTAATAAACTCCATTCTACCTTTACCGCTGGTGCCCTTATTTATTCGCCCGAGCCCAACTCAATGAAACACAATGACACAATATAGCACAAGAGTACGGAGATACGCCACGGCGGTCACATGGCGTGTATACGCCGCGGAGCGTAGATACTCCGGTCCGGCGGAAGGTGGACAGAGTATTGCCAGGCCAACCGGCCGGCAGAGATTTAATTCGTCGCGAGTTTCCATGCACGTGAACGATTCCCCCAAAAGAAATAAAATAACGTGGGAAAAGAATCAATACTGGGGTATGGCATGGGTATGCTCCGGCGGATGCGGCACATGGACAGGAGTATAAATACAATAAAAGTAGCAAGCGGCTCCCCCAACGGGACGACACTAATAACTCGGCACCTCAATCCGCTGCCAGCAGGGCCCCGACCCGCCCCGCTCTGCATGTAAACACGGTGATGAGAATGTTGCGGTGGCGCGTTAAGCTCCGAGCGCGCCGCTTTGCTTCGTACAAGGAAGGGCTCGTGGTCAGCAGGGTGCGGGGCGGGGCGGGCGACTCAAACCGCGAGGCTACTACACGCTGACCACTCACATCACTGGAGCCTGCTGGAGCCCGCTGGAGCCCGCTGGAGCCCGCAGGACTCTGAACTGGCTCGCGGGACACGAAGGAGTCGTCGGCCGGCGTCCCCGCCGCCAGCGTCCAGCGTGTTAGTGCTGGAGTCTGCTGGAGCCGGTGCGGTTGCGCGCGGCTGGACGCGTTGCTGCCGGGGACACGAACGAGTGCCGTCGGAAAAGAAAAAGGGATCGGGACGTGCGGTCACGGGACGTCGGCTGGAGACGCGCGGGGCAGCGCCGGGAGCTGTCATTTGTCAGCCGAGCCGAGCCGCGGCGCGTCCGCGACCGACCGTGTGATCGACCGTGTGCGTGTGCGGTGCGTGTGCGACGTGTGTGTGTGATTGCCGTGTGTGTGAGTGTGAGTGCGATGGGCACCGGCCCCTGTCTTGTTACATGACATTCCACATAAACTTGCCTTTCCGATCCGATCCCCGCCACGCGGCGCGGCCCATGACGGGGGAAGAAAGTGACATCGTCGTTAGTGCTGCTGTGGCGCCGTAAGGTGCGCTTCGTGTCGGTGCCGTGTGTGCGCGCGTGCGTGCTTGTGCCCGAGGACTGTACTAGAACGGATTACTACCACAGCGACAGCTCCGAGTTCATTTTTTCTTTTTTGGTGAGTATATCAGAAAAGTGTGATTAAAATAAAACCACACATGTATTTCCTCTGCAGTTGGTGACCATGCCCCTATGCCCCTATGGCATGTTGTCAGCGCGGCATGGCTGGCCCGGGGCCCGGGGTACTCCCCCCCCCCTGCCCCCCCCCCCCCGGTCCTCCGGCGCCAGCAACGCCCCTAGATTCATTCGAGGGTCCCATAACCAGTCCCAGCGGTCTGACCGCCCTATGGCCTGTCGTCTTTGCTGGTCACTCTCACACCGTGTGTGTGTGTGTGTGTGTGTGTGTGTGTGTGTGTGTGTGTGTGTGTTGGCCCCTGTGTGGAAGGCATCGCCGGCATGGCCGCGCCACGCCATGTGTTTTAGTGACCCACCGGGTGGGTTCGGTTGGTGTGTGTATTCGGTAGGACAGAAGTCGTCGCCGTTCGGTCGCCGCCCGTCCGACGAATAACCGTTGTTTCCCGCTTCGGACCGCGTCTCGAGCCCAGTTTTTAAACTCGGTCACCGACAGTTTTTTCGCCCTCACTCGTTTCTTTGCTTATTGGCATCCCCACGGAGATCACTTAATTCAGTTTGATGTCTCAATTAAAAGCAAAGTGTCATAACACTAAAATCAAACCGACCGCGGAAATTACGATGACTTCGAAATTTTCGTCAAGTTGATCGTTATAGTCCTATGGTTTAATTTTTTAAAAGTCATTTTTTTTTTTTTTTTTTGTGGGAGTGCTCGCGGTTGTGCATGGCGGCCCTGCCCCTGGAGGGAGGAGCTCTGCCCGCAGTGCCGTTGGCGGCCGTTGGCCGGTCCGCCTCCTTAGCGCTGGCCACTGCATCGGCAATGACTGCCGACATGACTTCCCGTCAGTCCGCGTCAGTCAGGAGAACGAAAGTAAACGCCTCCCCGCGGGCACCTGCTGTAAAGCCATTAGAAATAAAATCACCCAGAGCAGTTTCTCCGTTTTGCGTTGAGAAACGACGTCCCTCTGCTGCATAACAAAACAGATCCTCTTTTTAAGACACGCGCCATAGGGTGGCGTCTCGGCTCGGGCGAGGCGCCTGTGAGGTAGGCAAGCCCGCTGGGCGGGAGTGTTCTGCGGGGCTGCCTACCCTCGCCATCGCAGGCGCTTCGGGAGGAGGCGAGGAGGCGGGAGGAGGGGAACTGAAACGGAGAAAGGCCCGCAGCACTTACTTATGCTCCTGCCTAAGCGTTTGGCATCCGGAATGTAGAGCAGCGCCCGGCAGAGCAGTTGCAGTGAGGCTGGGCAGGGCGCCGGGCAGGGCGCCGGCCACGCGTACTGGATTATTGAACGATCAGAGTCCGGTCCAGCCGGAGCCGGAGCGGGCCGGCAGCCGTGCCGCGGACTACCGGAGCCGCTCCGCCGCACCGCTCGCTGCTTACAGAGAATTTTGCTGGGAGCGCGAAAAGGGAACAGGAGAAGCACGGGATACTGGGAAGGCACTAGTATGGAGTGAGGGGCAGGAGTTAGCTCCCCTGCTGCTGCGCTCTTGTGTGTGTGTGTGTGTGTGTGTGTGTGTGTGTGTGTGTGCGTGCGTGCGTGCGTGCGTGCGTGTGTGTGTGTGTGTTTATGTGTGTAGTTGAGTTGACGAGAATAAAGATTGGATGTTCTGGGCGAGGCTGGGGTAACCTCTATACCGTCCGCTCCCTTTCCTCCTCCTTCTCTCCGTCGTCTTCCTCGTCCTCATCCTGGTCGTCCAATCCGGGCCCGGCGCGCCTAGCGGAGGCTCACCGCGCAACAGCTAGGCCACTTGCTGCATTAGCATCCCAGAAGGGTGTGGCATCCACTGCCGCCACTGCCGCCACCGCAACCACCGCCGGCGGGAAGGGCACTCGCCTCGTCAGCCGGCTCGGCTAGTGCACTGGGCAAGAGAGAGAGGCAAGAGAGAGAGAAGGAGAGAGAGAGAGAAGGAGAGAGAGAGAGAAGAGAGAGAGAGAGAGAGAGAGAGAGAGAGAGAGAGAGAGAGAGAGAGAGAGAGAGAGAGAGAGAGAGAGAGAGAGAGAGAGAGAGATCTAATTTTCCCGAAAATTCAAAAATATTAGATTCTTCATTTTTCCGAAAAGTGCGAGCTGTCTACGCTAAATGTTCTAGTCCTCCCACCTCAAGAAACCCAAAATTCATTATTTGTTGTTGTCTCTCGTTGGATAATATTTTTCGAGGCCCTCCACGACGGTTCCCCGGCACGCAGCACGCAGTGCCGGTGATTGCTATACTTGAGGCCGACAGTCCTTTTGCACACACTTGTTGTACAGCAGCAGCGTCCGCGCATGCTGTTGGCCGGCAGGGCGCGGCAGAGCGCCCAGCCTCCGAGGCGCGTGGCAGAGCGTGGCCAGCGCGTGGCAGAGCGTGGCCAGCGCGTGGCAGAGTGTGGCCAGCGCGTGGCAGAGCGTGGCCAGCGCGTGGCAGAGCGTGGCCAGCGCGTGGCAGAGCGTGGCCAGCGCGTGGCAGAGCGTGGCCAGCGCGTGGCAGAGCGTGGCCAGCGCGTGGCAGAGCGTGGCCAGCGCGTGGCAGAGCGTGGCCAGCGCGTGGCAGAGCGTGGCCAGCGCGTGGCAGAGCGTGGCCAGCGCGTGGCAGAGCGTGGCCAGCGCGTGGCAGAGCGTGGCCAGCGCGTGGCAGAGTGTGGCCAGCGCGTGGCCGCAGCGCTGCGAGCGCAGGCCGCGGCCCGATGATGTGATGGCCGGGACGTCGTTTGTAGTGGTGAATCCGTTACAAGTGAAGAGTCCAGTCCGGTCCCGGAGCGGGGCCCCAGAGCCCCCGGAGCCCCCGGAGCCCCCGGAGCCCCGATGGGACGCACGGCCGGAAAGGCCGGACAAACACGTGACGGCCACGAAACGGGACCACCGTGCGCACCAATCGGTCCGCCGCGCTCCGAAATCGGCACGGAAAGTAATCAAGTCTGCCCTCCGTGGGCTAAGGAAAAGTCTAGCCAGAGTGACTTAAATTCAACTCGTCGACTTTTTAGAAATGTTTTCGGAGAGTGTGTGCCGGGGGGCGCGATCTCACTGTGCCCGCCCACTCCATCTGTATTTTCACTTCGGTTGGCAGGACTGGGATGGGGGTAGAGGAAAACCGCACCTCGTCTTACATGCACGGCCGGCACTGCGAGGCGCGTACGCCGCCCCGGCCCCGGCCGGCCCCGGCCGCTGCGTGTATAAAACTTTCTAGACCGATCAAATGATTTGAACGGCGGCCAAGCGGCGGCCGCAGCGCTGACCGGACTGGGCCGCCGATAGCCGGTAGCCGGGGCCGGGCCGCCGCCCGCCGCTTCTGCACTGCACTTACCGATACTCACCTTCTCGGTGTACTTCCAGGCCTGGAGTGTGATGTGACGCGCACCGAGAGGACGACGTCCGAAGCAGACCGCGATGGGGAACTCCTTCTCCAGCCCGGCGGCCCCGGAGGACGAAGAGGTGGTCGGACCACGGCACGGCCGCCCCCGCGGTGCGGCAGGCAGCGGACGGGGGGCCGTGCCGCCCCCGGAGCCGCCCCCGGAGCCGCAGGAGCCGCCCCCCGAACAGCCGGAAAACACGGCGCGCCGCATTCTCGATCTGCTGTGCGTCGTCCAGAGAGGGTGGAGTCAGGTAAGCAAACGAACCAGCTTTGGTTAAAGAAACAAGACAGGCATGGAGAACGCTTTAGCGTTCGAGGACACTCGTTCTTTTAACATCAAGGAAATATAAGTTTGTTGGGCCAGAATAATGTGTGAGGCACGAGTGAAATTTATTGTTAATGTCAGTATGAACGTGGTACACCGAACAATAAAATTAATATACTGGAGCAGTCCATGACAAGACGGTGTTCAGGGGTTGGTCCAAACATACTACGATTTTTATTTTTTGTCCAAATTTGAAAAATTGGTAATTCTGATTTAAAACCGTGGTATGTTTGCATGCAGGTGGCCGAGCTGGGGACGCTGACCCGCGACACTCTGCGGCGGAACCGCGGCGGCAAGAAGGGCAGCGCGGATGAGAAATCGAGCGGCCGGGACCAGGAGGAGGAGCGACACGAGCTGGACGTGCTGGAGCGGGGCCGGACGCCGGGACGGGCGCAGCAGCAGCCGCGGCCCTACAAGCGGCGCAAGGAGGTGGCCAGGAGCGTCACCTTCTGCGCCGGCCAGCAGGACAGGTTCGGCACGCCGATTCGATAAAATCCAACTGCCGATCTCGATATTTCTCTTTTCGCGGCGACCTCGTAATCCGATTTCCGATGTTTTGTGTGATTTCAGGAGGCTGCAGCAGGAGAGCGGGCTGCGGCGGTGTGACAGCCAAGGCCTGGCGCTGGCCCCCTCCAGGGCCCCCATGCTGCACGCCCCCCGGCCAGCTCCCCGCGCTGCGCCCCGCCCCGCACCCCGCCCCGCACCCCGCCGGGTCTGGGACGCCCGCAGCCTGCGCTCCCTCACCGAGGACGCCCTCACGGACGCCGAGCTCCAGCTCGACCTGCCGCTGCCGGTCAGTAGTATCTGTAGGATAGAGATGCAAACGAGGGAATTTTTCATTGCAAAATTTTAAAACTTCGAAGCAAACAATGAAAGTTTTCCCAGGAATTGTCGGTGTTGGCTGGCTGCACGGAAAATTTATATCTTTACTTTAGGGTGGGTTCAGGTTAAAAAAAAATTGCACTCCAAAAAAAAATACAAAGTTTTGGATAAAATAGCCACTTCAGAGATTGGTATGATTTTGTAAAACTTTTGTAAAAAAAAATGTGATAGTTTTATCAGCGTGATTTACTCACCTGCATTTAACCGACACCAGCATTACAATTCAGAGAGAGGGTTGGCTAATGTGGATCAATGTGGGACCGGCAGGCTCGGCGCGTGCTGGACGAGGACCTGGACCTGGACGACAGCAGCACGGTGTGCAGCAGCGGCTGCAGCGACAGCAGCTGCGACCGCAGCGGCTGCAGCTCGTGTTGCGAGCACAGGTGAGTGGCGCCCTCTGCCGGCCGGGTAGGGATTTAAAAATACCAGTAAGATTCAACCTTACGGTAAGTTACGGAAAGATAGGTAAGTTACGGGTATTTTTGGTAAAAATGAGAAAGATTTATTTACAGCAGGTATTTGTTAAAAATAGTACGCGTTAGTATGTTTTCCACATAACAGTAGCCAAATCATCCCATCGGTTCTGCTCTCTGCGGGACAACAGTGGCTAAAGTATCAACAGCGCGCTGCTCCTCTCCACCACAGCTCCGTAGCGTAGTGGGTTAGCGGGCCGGTCGACGACCGCAAGGTCCGGAGTTCAACTCTTTGCCGGAGTAAAAATTTTTCTCAAGTCTGCCGACCGAGGATGGTGGGTTAAATATACCAAAGAACGTGTTCAAAGTGTGTTGTCTGAGTGACCGCGGACGTTGGGCCGCGGACATTCCCCGGAGGTTGAATACACTCGTTGACTCAGTGGTTCGACGCCCGAGCAGGGGAATGGTGCTTGCCAAGACTCGGCAGAAGTTAAATGTAGTGGCCTAGGGTTCGGCCTTCTACATTTTTCAAGCGTAAGGCCTCGGAATCTGGAGTATTCGGGCAACACCTACTCGGTACATGGCGTAGAAGAGTAGAGTACAATCGGCTTCGGCCGTGTACGATCTGGGCATCCTACCTCCCTCTCAATCCGCGAGGGAGTGGCCTCACGGCCACAGACCAACTGGCTGGTCGAAGGGGGCTGACTCCTGAAATCTGGTCAGCGGAAGGGGCGATGTTGGCCGTTGCGGAAGCCTGCCTACCAAGGTGGCTGCGTCGTGCCTGTGTCTTAGCGGCGGTCAACTCCTGGTACACCGGTTCCCATCCGAACACCGAAGTTAAGCAGGAACGGTTCCGGACGGAAGTCTGGGACGAGGTAGGACCCACCCATTTTTGCCGTTTTTTTTACACCAAATGCAGCTAATTTTCAGTTTGAAAATCTGAATATTACCGAAAAATAGCACATTTTTCAAGGTCGGGTAATATTACCGTAAGTTACGGTAACTTAGCGAATCTTACCGGTAATATTACGGGCCTTTAAATCCCTGCGGCCGGGCAACACATAAGGCCTCGGCTGTCCAGGCCACGCCGTACTGCTAGGCAGCACTCCCGGCACTCGTTGGCGCGCCCGGGAGGTAGGCAGCCCAACGCGCACTCGCGCTAGAACTCTTTCTGTGGCCGTTCCGCGGAGCAGCGGTGCGCCGGGACGGCAGGCAACCCATTCGGCGAGACCTGGGTCCTGTGTCTGCCCCTGCCAACACGGGGTAGGCAACACTTGCTACCGCTCGTGACTCATCTCTGCCCTGGCCGCTGGGCTGGAGCCACACTCCTGCACGGCGGGTCCGGGTTAAGCTAGGATTCCAGAGGCTTCTATTGTGGCAGTCCTCGGAAACTAACTACTGCACCGCGAATAACGCTTCGACGTGACGGACGCGCGCCGTGTCAGGTCGTGGCGCGGCGTGGCGGGCGGGGGTCGGGAGGGCGGGCCGTCAACCGTGACCGTCCCATCACACCGGCCGAGCCGAGCGGAGCGCGGCCCTGCCCAGCCGAGGCCGTGTAATCCTCCGGGAGCTCATGCGTGTGTGCGTCACGGGCCGCGGACACGAGGACGCGCTCACACCACCGCGCGCGCGTGTGTGTGTGTGTGTGTGTGTGTGTGTGCTTCGTTCAGAAATATTTAAAAATAAAAAGTCATAAATATTAAAAAGGCAGCAGCAAGTCACGAAGAAAAGGTCATAGAAAAATGCTAAAGAATCAAGTTAAGGTATGCAGGACTTTTGAATTTGTTCTTAAAATGGCGGTTGAATTTTCGGTCGGAGGTTCAGATGGTCAGAGGGAAGTCCAGGTGGGGAAGTAGTAAGGCTCCGTGATGAATTCCATGGGCCGCTCTGCAGCTCCTACTACCTGTTCGGGCAGCCGCTTAAGCGCATCGACCAGTGGCGCCCCCCGCTGCGCCAGCGGCGGACGGCGGAACTAAAAGTCCTTCCAGGAGCACCGAGCCAGGCAGTGGCAGACTACGCGCCTCGCGCCTCCGTGCACCGACCTGCGGGAGTGAGAGAGAGATGGAGGGGGGGGGGGGCGTACGGCCACAGCCAGGCATCCTCGGGCGAGAGAGAGACGGAGCGAAAACAAGGATCGAGGCGGCGCTGCTGGGCTGGGCCGTGCCGGGCCGGGCTCCGGCGGCGCGGGGCCGGCCAGTCTGAAGCCGACGGCCGAACGAGTTGCTTCGCGGCGTCAGTGCCCGAGCCCGAGTCCCCCGCGAGCGTCGCTCCGCCGCCGTGCGAGTCCCAGGCCGAAGGGCCGACGGGCAGCGGCGCCGCCTGTCACACCCCCGGGCTCCCGGTTGGTCTCTGCCCCCTGTGAGACCGATCTGGCCGAGCCGAGCTCCACCAAGACGATCCTGACAGTGTGCTTCTGTGACTGGAAGTGATGTACCAGTGATCGACGACACCTTGTGCGTGTGTGTGTGTGTGTGTGTGTGTGTGCGTGTGTACGTGAGTGTGGCAAGTGCGCGAGTGTGACAAGTCAGTGCCGAGTTCCTTTGTGGTGGTTACCCCTGCGAAAAGTGACCCAGGGGTGACACACATCAAGAAGCATGGTGCCCTCTTTTTGGATTGCTGACGCTGCCTGGAATACCTACTAATCCATCCTGTTCGTGAAAAACACGTAAGTCGGACGAGCACACTCACATCGGCGTAGTCTGGGAAAGTTTTGTAATTTTGCAGGCTGGTTTGATAAACAAAGACTATCCTCGGCGTCTCCGAGCAACGGCATGTCATTTGCGACGAATTTCTGTCAGGTTTAGTGGTGCAGCTCCGGTGTCCTGGGTCATCCTTAATTACGTATCGGGGCCTCCCGTTACACTCGTCCTTGCCAGGACACGACCCTTCCGGCCGCTGCCTCTTTCTTGCCTGGGGCTTGTCGGGAGCCGAGGCAAGTTGATTACTTTAAAAAAACGTATTCCTTCTCATCCCCCCGCTCCCCCTGTCAGAGGACAGAGAGGGGAAGAGAAAAAACTAATAGAGGAGAAAAGGGGACGGAGAGGAAACGCTGGTAACGGTAGGGGCGTCTGAAAGCAGAATATTATGACACTGATGACCAGTCCTTGATAGACTCACACAGACAGGTCCTACGGAGGTCCTACGGAGGTCCTGTGGAGGTCCTGCGGAGGTCCTGGGGAGGTCCTGGGGGGTCCTGCGAAGGTCCTGCGGAGGTCCTGCGGAGGTCCTGCGGGAAGAGTCCTGCTGGAATGATCCAGTTGGTAAATCCTGCTGCCGGTGGTCATCCTGTGGTGTATGTCCTGCTGGTGACTTATTGCCGGCCCATGACGGCCCAGCCTCGGTGTGTGGGCGAGCGCTACCGATACGCCACCGCACCACGCCTGACACCATACAGTGCACCGCGGGGCCGAGCCACCGAGCCCGGGCGGGGCGGGGGGCGGGGCGGCGCTGGACGGAAACGTACAATGTCAACCGGCAGCTCGCTGTAGACCATCATTCAGACCGTGACACCGAGCGTGCTGGAACCGAAATCAAATCGCGAAATCGAATCTAGTCGATACCGATTGAACGCAGTGATGCCAAATAAAAATACAGGGAAAAAAATCCCGACGACGTATAGAAGACGAAACTGCTACTGCGGGTATTTGAACCCGGGTTCGGTGCCACGACATGAGCCTCCTCTGGTATTATTACAGAGTCGACACAGCACACGGAGGATGGCATTATCCGCCCCTCTCTCCCTCCGACGCGCTGCAAGAGTCCAACCTGAAAAAGTCGAGTCCGGGACTCGGGCGTGACGCCTCTCACGCGGCCGGGAGGACTTTGTGTCTCACCAGGATGGAGCGGACCATTTCGACAGGGCGGCAACGTAACCGTCATCACTCCTTCATGACTGACATCATATTCCATCTCTTCAAACTGAATTTTTCCCCCATTCGTGCCAAACGCGCTGTAACACCCCCGTCAACGCGCGGGTTCGAGTACCATATCCGCACATTTCCTTAATCGTCCGTCGGAATTCGTATTTTTTCCCACAGTTCGTGGGACCGGGTGGGTGGGTTAAGGTACTGTGAACACAAACTGAGCTGGGAGGTGCGGGGGGCGGGGCGGGGCTTGAGGTCAGCAGCCTTCGGCTCGCCCTCCGCTGCCGCCCAGAGCCCCGGGTAACTGGGCGCCGGCTTCCGCCCAGATAGGGGACTTTCCGCGCTCGGCTGCACGACTTGGTCGTTGGCCGTCTTGTTCCGGTCGGAGCCGGTGGGACTCTGGACACGCGGACTCACAGCACTGAGCCATCCTCCATCCTGCATGGGGCGTGAGGCGTTCCGCGTTCCGGGCCACTGCACACACCTCGCCTGGGCCTCAGTGCTGTGGTGTGGTCGTGGAGCCCAGCCGAGCTCAGCCGAGCCCAGCCGAGCCCAGCCGAGCCATGCGCAGCCTGACGGAGCTCGCCCCGCTGACGGCGAACAGCATCGACATCAGCGCAAAAGCAGAGGCAACACTGCAGCTATGGTCATGGGAAACAAGCACACAGCAAAAATAAAATAAATCTAAGTGACCAGAGCGTATATTTTTTGCCAAGTTTTAATCAAATCACCGAGACGGGATATTACAGTAGTACCGATTTTTCTTAGCCGACTTTGGATTTCTTTTTAATTTCTGGGACGGCGTCGAGCGAGGACGATCGCCGATCGCCGATAGGGCCGAGGGCCTAGATCTCTTCTCTGGGGAGTCTGGGTGCCGCGGGCCGCGGGTTCGAATACCCACGTGCCCGAAAAAGGTACCACCGATGCGAAAGCCATTAATTAAGTAACCCCTTTTCCCTTTGTGGCGTCCGCGCGCGAGTCCGCCGCGGCTCTCAGGCAGCACAAAGCCAGGGGCGTGACCGGGGGAGGAGGGGGGAGGAGGCAGTCCGATTCAAAACGCCAGTTCAAGGTTGGCGGTCCACAAAAGATTTTCATTTGAAAGAACGCGCGCGCGCGCGCCATCAGCCGATCGACACACCGGCCGGGCTGACAGAGCCTCAGCCACAGCCTCAGCTCGGCTCAGCTCAGCTCAGCTCAGCCCACTCGGCAGCCTCAGCCTGCTGCTGGCGGCACCAGCACCATTGTCCTGTCGCAGTGCAGGATGCTCTCTCGGCGGCCGATGAGGTCACGTGACGTGACCCTGGTCCCCTCCGGACCCCCCTGGGCCTCCTCCTCGAAACAGCAGCGCTGCGCCCTTTCCTCATCCTAAAAGGGCACCCTAAAAAAAAAGGAAAAAATTTTGGGGGAAAAAAATCAGAGGAAAAAATTTTGATATTTTAAAAATCAGGCAAAAACAAATTTTGATTTTAAGACAATGAAGTCATCTTGCATCAAAAGTGCAGCGCAGCAAGCGCACGTCTGCCGCCCTGCTGCTGGCCCGCAATGCACCGTGCTGCATGTGGGAAATGATTACTGCCCGTGGCGGCGCCTGGCCGCGGCTCCGGCAAACAGACCAGACCCGTTGTAATGGCATGACGGCCTGACCTGACCGCCGCCCGCCGCCGCCGCCAGCCGCGGTGTGCCGCATGACGCCGTTTGCATACCGCACGACCCACACGGCGTAGAGAGAGAGACGTCAATGTTGCAGAAAAAATAAATAAATAAAGGGAACCCAGCTATAAAAAATTCAAAAAGTTCACCAAAAATTCACTGCTCCGTTTTTTGTTTCATTTTCAGATACTTTGTTTTGCCCGGGTACCTCCTGGGAATCGAACCCGCCGCTCTCTGCCGTCATTTCATTATTGTACATTTCTTATTTTTAGACGCAATCCAATTGCGAGGCGCAATCGTGCGCGGCATGCAGGGCGCACACGTCGGCAGCCCGGCTGTGGACGCACGCGGGTCCTGTGGGTCCCACCGCGCGGCGCTGGTATTGCGCCACAAGTTCAGGGCCGTGGATGGAGGCGGGCCGACGGCCAGCTCCGGAGGGTCCAGGCCAGGCCGGGGCACAGCAGCACGGCAGCACGGCATCGGCCAGGAAGCGGAGCGATAGAGCCGCGGCCGTACCGCTCTGTCAAAAAGTCATTTTACGAAATCGAATAATGGTGATATCGAGGTTGCGGCCACTTTGCTCCCCGCCCCGGCGGTCCGGGCCAGAGTGCGCGGGCCGTGGGCCTCTAGGCCGGGCCGGACTAGAGGTATAGTAGGCTGTCCTGTGCCGTGCGGGGGAGTCGAGTCGAGCTCTCAGCAGGACCGGGCCGGGCCGGGCCAGGCCGCCGGCTTGGGTCGGTGCCAATGGCAAGTTCACGGCTATCCCACCTCCTCGTGGGGGCGCTGCCGGATTCGAACCCGCGGTGTGGGAGTCGCCGCCAGGGGCCGCCAGGGGCCGCCAGTGCCGGATGGGATGGGAGAGGGCTCGTCTGCCGAGCGCCCTTAGGCCCCACCGCACGGGGCGCGTCCCGCAATCGTATCGCCCTGGGCGATCTCGGCACGGCGGCGCCCCGGTTAGGCGCTGTATGGGATTTCATTACTTTATGGGCCCCAGCCGAGGCCCCGGCCCGGGATTGTCTCTGGAGGCTCGCTTCCCACACACCACACTGCTCCGCGCCGAGCGCCCGGATTCGGCGAACGTTCGAATTAAGCTGCTGCACGTCAAGCGCTGCTATCTGCCTCTTGTTGCCAAAGGCGCCGTTCTCACAACAGTGTGCGCTCTGGTTCGCGGCTTAGTGCCTTTGCTCTCGTGCGATGCCCTATCTGGTCTCACACGCTTTGAAAAGAAAAAACCGCGCCACTGACATCTCAAGGAAGCGCGGCGCGGCTGCCGCTCGGGATTATGCGTTCCCTTATCCTGTCCTCCAGAAATATGAAAAATTGCTGCTGCTGCATTCGGAGGCAAAGAAGTTCATCCTGGACCGGCTTCTTGTGCCGCTTGCGCAACCCTGACAATGAGTTCTTAGGGCGTGGCGGGGCGGGGCCTGAAGGTGCGGCCGTTGGCCGGTGGGCGGCGGCAGCGGGCTGTGCCAAGCAGCGGGGCATCAATCATCCAGCACAGCTCCAGGATCCCCCGGGACCCCGCATCCAGGATCCTCTGGAGAGCCATCTCGCCGGCTCGTCCCTCACCCGGGATCCCCAGACGCAGAGCCGTGTTATTCCAGACAGTTTGTGCTGCGGACAAATTTTGAAGTCACTTTATACCGGAAAATTTTCGAAACGTTTTCCACATTTTCTCTCGTCGTACGATCAAAAGTGGCACTCTACGCGCAGACAATTGTTTTCAAGCAGAGTGAATAAAACTTACGAATTTCGGGTTTTTGAGTCTTCACTATCTTTTTGTTGAAAACTCCAAATTAAATTTGCTGCAAACGTAACTAAAAATTTTGCTGGAGTTTCAAAAAATTATTTGTTGCAGTGCACCTGGACATCTCTACAATAAGTCTATGGCCCCTTAGTTCAGTATCTGCCGGGTTTGCCCTCAGGACCAGCCCAGCCCAGCCCAGCCCAGCCCAGCCCGGTGCTGCCCACACTGCATGCAGTTGTCAGATGTGATGGGAGTGCAGGGAACGCCGGCGACCCTGGAGGGCCCGGAGCAGCCCGGAGCGGAGGGGTCAGCGACTTGTGCCCCCCCCCTCCCCGCCCCCGCCGCGCCATGCCCGTAGCCATACCTCTGCTGCACACCGCGGCGTGGTGGAGCGCAGCGCACCGGCTAAACGACGGATTGATTTATAGCACGTCACGGTGGATTAGAAGGGGATAGAAATGGTTCTGGATGCAGGGGGATAGATTCCAGTTCCAGAGCGCGCGGCAGCACATATGGCACGCCGGGTACGGCACATGCCACACGCCGCCGTCGGCTCACGGCGCATGGCAAAGTCAAAGGCCGAGCGCCTGCGAGCGCTAGGGTAGGCCAGCCCGCACTGCACGCGTGCGCGGAGGAGGCGGGGCTGCCTACCCAGCAGGCGTCAGGGCGGACAGCGGTGTGCAACTGATCTGCAGTACACGTGTGCGGTGCCGGGCGGGGCCGACCTCATGACGCGTGCCTCACGTTGCACGTTTTGAAATTTGATCGGCAATGGCTACGGCGGGGTCACTCCATACGTAACGTATTCACGGCGTGGCGGCGCGTGGCGGGCGCGTGGCGGGCGCGTGGCGGGCCGTGGCGGGCCACATGGCGGCGGCTCGGCGGGGCGGGTGTGTTCTGCTGGCGCTCTGCTCCGCTCAGCCGCCCAGTCCGCCCGTTATTACGACACGTCTCACTTCTGAGCCGGCCGAACGGCGGCAGCAAGGAGGACCCCATGCGGCCCCATGCGGCCCCCACAAAGGAGGCGAGGGGCCTGAAGCAGTCGCGGGGATCTGTTCCACTCCCGGGGATCCATACTTACTTTCGACGTCTTCTACAAAAAAATAAAAAAAAAAATGCTAAGTATGCGTCTCCGGATTTCCTTGCTCGCCAAACCAAACAAAATTTTTTGCTCTGGGAATTAAAAAAAAAAGACGCTGCTGTCACCAAGACGCATTTTTTAATGGCGGAATTCGCGAAACCACAAAAATAATCTAATCCAGTTTTTTTTTTGGTGGATTCTACTACATCCGGAGTCTTACTAACACCTGGGGATGGATCGACACTACTTCTTGCTCTACGACAGCCGAACTGGGTCGCGGCATTCGCAGCCGCTGCAGCCGCCACTTGCAGCGGCGGTGGTGAAAGGTCTCCCTCCCAGTCCAGGGTGGACACGGACACGCGGACGCGCTGCTGCTCTCGATGGCCGCGGGGCGCGCGGGGGCGTCTGCGTCATCTTTTCCTCACGATGCGGTGGAAGCCGCCGGCAGTCAGGCAGGCAGTCAGGCGGGCAGGCAGGCAGCCAGCGATCGGCCCGATCAGATCAGATCGGCTCCGATACGGCCTCTATCGCAGTCCTGCCCCGTTCCTCATAGTTCCGGGCCGGGCTCGCGGCGCCGACCCAATTTTGTCCCAAGATTAAGCCGTGGGATGGCTCGCGGCTTCCTTCCGCGGTCCGCGCGCCTCAGAGCGGCTGCGGCAGCACCGGGGCGCATCCCTCTCCCCTCCCTGCAGTGCGCGCGCGTGGAGTGGCGCTACTCCGCGGCAGACGCTACCGCAGCACTCGCTGTTGCAGAGAGCAGCCCTTCATCGTCCGGACCAGTATGATGCAGGACCGGTTCCATGTAACTATCCGATCGCCAAAGATGTAGGAGGAGCGGTGAAGCGGGGAGGGGCGGGGGGGGGGGACTCCATATCCACCGCGATGATCCCCATGCAGGAGGAGGTAGCAAGAGTCGAGGTGAATATACGAAAGCGATGGGATCATTGTCGTGTGTGTGTGTGTGTGTGTGTGTGTGGCGACGCCGCCCAACCACGCCGCCCCGCCGTTAGGGACTTGCGGCCCGCTTTGGAGACTGCTTTGCTGCTGCTGCTGCTGCAGTAGTTGCGTCAGCTATACACGTCGCGGCGTGGCAGAGAGGATAGGGGATATGGGGCTTTCGTCGGGTTTGTGATGCAAAGGGCTCCTGTGTGTGTGTGTGTGTGTGTGTGTGTGTGTGTGTGCCGCCTCGCTACGAGCTGCGACACCTTTTGTCGCGCATACGGAATGGGATGGGTCGTATCCAGTCGCTGGGCCCCTGCCCTGCCTGCCCCCCTCCCCCTCCTCTCCCCCTCCCCCGCCGCTGGTGCAGGACGTCGCCTCCACACCTGTGTAACGCTAAAGGCATGTCAGCGCCGAGTGTCAGTACGTCAGTACCCTCCCGCCCGGGGTCCTAAAGAACTCCCTCCCGGCAGCGAGCGGCCGTGAAAAGAAGAGACCTGGTCGACGCGAGCTTCGCGCTTCGGCGCCGGCGGCGGCGGCGGCGGTGAGCGCAGAATGGTGGTGGTAGTGTGCTTGAATAGGGCGCGGAGTTCAAAGCGCGAGTTGTTAGTTGTTGGCGGGCAGGCCGCGGCGCGGGTGCCGGCGGGTGCTCGGAGAGGGTGCCGCAGCCGCAGCCGCAGCAGCAGCAGCAGCAGCAGCAGCAGCCGTGCGGTAACCGCGGCAACAGCGCGGTACAGTGCGGTGCGGCGCGGTGCGGCGGGCGACAAGCACACATGAGTCCCCGAGCGCGCGAGGCGAGGGCGTAAGAAGGAAAGTCACGAAGGACGGCGGCGGCGGCGGCGCGCTCGGGGGGATAGAGAAGAAGGCAATAAAGAAGAACAAAAAGGCCCCTCGAGGCGGAGAACAATACGAATTTATTCCGAGGGCGTCGTGCTGCATATACGACGCCGAGGGCTCGGGGGAGGCGGCCGGCGGGGGCCGACGGGGGCCGACGGGGGCCTGGGCGCGCACACAAAGGCCGTGCCGTGTGTGAGTCACCTGCCCTGGCCCCGTCCGCTGCACCTGACGCCTAGACCCGCATCCGCGTTGCGTTGCCCGCTCCGGTCTGGTCCGGTCTGGCCACCCGCTCATGTCCGTGTTTTTGCTGCCGTTTCTTGCCATTCGTGGACACACGGCGGAGGAGTGAACTAACACGCTTCGCAAAAAGCGGAGCAGTGGCTGTGGCCGCACTGAGGAAGAGGCCCGTGAAAATGAGAGCGGGCAGGACGGCGGAGACGGCGGTGCACACCGGACTTGTTGTTGCGCAATGGCCGGTGCAGCTTTATGTCACCTTGTGCCGGACGGGCTTGGGGTCGCGGGGGAGCCACGGGGCCCACGGCGGGGGGCTTTGTTCCCCGCCGACCGGCCCCGGCCCCCGGCCCCGGCCCCCGGCCTGGATGTGCGCGGGCTATGTGGGCCGGTGGCGCGCCGCCGGTGACATCGGCGTCGAGGACACATCCTCTGCGGCGCCCCGCCCTTCCGGCCTGCTGCAGCGGGGCCGGCGGGGGGCCGCGGGGGGGCCGCGGGGGGGCCGCGGGGGGCCGCGGGGGCCGCGGGGGCCGCGGGGGGCCGCGGGGGGCCGCGGGGGGCCGCGGGGGGCCGCGGGGGCCGGCGGGGGCCGGCGGGGGGCCGCGGGGGGCCGCGGGGGGCCGCGGGGGGGGGGGCCGCGGGGGGCCGCGGGGGGCCGCGGGTGCCTCTAACGCCGAGGGTCAGTGTAGGTAAACGCGGCCCGTTTGGCTGCCGGCTTAGCTCACGTGATCGCCGGCCGGCCGGGCATTGTTCCCCCGCCTCCTTGTCAAACAGTTTCCCAAGACGGTTGGGCGCCGCCAGGACCCCTGTGTCGTCCTTCAGGACCCTCAATAAAATGAATGACGGATGAATGGAGCCTTCGTACTGCGTCGCACGGGGGCTGCTGCAGGAGGGCATCACTGGCCGGTGCTGCTGAGACAACGCTCCGACAGTTTCCCGACAGTTCGTGTTTTACGTGCGCACCGTTCCAGGTGCATTTTGTGCGATCGGGGACGCTCTCTGTGCACTGCTTCTGCGGTCCGCCACCGCGCTGCATGTAGAGCGCAGCACATGCGGCGAGAAACGGAGGTGAAATCCGCGACAGTGTGTGTGATTGCGAATCGTTCTGCTCCTCCGGCCGGCTCGGCTCGGCTCGGGAAGCTCCGGGCTCCGGGCGTGCTCCGGTCTGTAGCCCTTGTGAGCTCCGGGCGCCTTCGGTGCCTTCGGCCACTTGGCCAGCCCCAGTCCCTCCCAGCAGCGGCCGGCTGAGCCAGATCTGGCCAGATCGCGGATGGCGATTTGGCGTTCGTCCACATATTTACGAGAGTGACGCGAACGTCGCGGCTGGACGCGAAGCATGCACGTCGTCTGATGGCTTTCATCTCGCTCCCCCTCCTCTGCAACTCTCGCGTCCAGAGTTGTTTTCTTGTTTTTATTTTTTTTCTTTTCGGAGAAAGTCTCATTTCTTTGCTGAAAGCGATAATAATAAGGACATGACACGTTGCGAGCAGGTCTCCGAACCTCGGCCGTCGTTTTGCATATCAGCGCGGCGGCGACGACTTCGCATATATTTTAATTTGAATCGTAAAACATTTTTGTCATTCGATTCGCGCGGTATCACCTCATAACGTGGGAAAACGTTGTCGCGTCTGGAACTAAAATGAAGGGGAGGGGTGGTAACATTTCTGACGAGCATCTCCGTCTGCAACTCTGTGCTGGCTGCGTGGTATCCACCTGTCCCTCCCGTGACGCGTGGGGTGGTGCGGTGCGCCTCTATGGCTGTAGCTGTGGTCGGGAAGACCAGGCCTGTCTGCCAAGGAGACTGACCGATGTGCTGCTCCGTTTTGATGCTATCGACCGTTATCCCATGTACCGCCGAGTGAGCCGCGGCGTGGCGTGGCGGGGCGTGGCGTGGCGTGGCGTGGCGGGGCGTCCAGGCCGATCGGAAGCGGATTGCGCCTGGACTCCAGAGGGACACGGCATGCTGGAGCTGAGTCCGCGGCTGGAGAGGTCGCCTTGGTGGCGCTGGACTGGTTACCTCGCGGCAGCGTGGCAGCGGCTGCGTCCTTGCAAGGCCCGTTTACACCGTGCTGTAAGGTCGCTGCAGCGGCGCTGGGCGTGTGTCCACCGTCTGCGCCGGGGGCGGGGCGGGGCGCCCGGCCTGACAGAGAGGCAGTAGCGGTAGCAGCGGTAGCAGCGGTAGCAGCAGTGGCCTGCGCAGCCGAGGCGAGTCTGCAAGTGCACAATAGTGGAGAGTCAAGGAGGAGGAGGAAAAAAAAAGAGCTGGCCTGCTTCGTAGAATCCCATGCAACATGGTGACAGCAGGAATGTGCACACCTGTGGCGGCCGGGCATGTCGGTCACGAGCAGGGTCGTTATGGAGGAGAGGAGGATTAAAGGCAACGATTTTTTTTTTTTTTTTTTAAATTCACGATCTTATCTATCTTTATTTTTTCCCCACTTCTTTTCGTCTCGGCGCGTCAAACAGACCTTCTCTCGCCTCGCGCTCAGTTTGGTCGGCCTATAAACCCCCCACCCACCTTGCCGACAAGGCGCGTCGACGGCCGTCAGTTTCCGTCAACTTCCTTTCGCGAAGACTTCCAGACCAGGTGACAGCGTCGCAGCTGGCGGCGCGGCGGAGAACGGAAAGGGATGCTGCAGAGAGGCTGTCACCAGTTCTGAGTCAAGTCGTCAGTGGACAGTCCATCACCGACGAAATTGAAAATCAAAATTGAATTCCTCATTTGTTTCTGATGTACTAATTTTTACTTGTTTTTCCCAATGCTCCATTAGTTTTGAAAGTGTAAATTGATGTTTTTTTCACAACATCTCATAGGCACCGCCACTGTCTGCGCCGTCTGCCTGACCGTATTGTTCCAACAAACATCTCATCGGCAACAGTTACTCTCTGTACAAAAAAAAAAAAAAACGAAAAAGAGCAGATAAAACACTAAACCGGAGAGGATATCTTTAAAACAAAACAAAACAAAAAAGAGCAGTATTAGGTCAATGACTCGAGAGGTTCACTGACCAGACCACACCGCGGCGGATGGTGCATGGTGTGTCGAACGGGCCGCGGATAGCAGCGGCGTCCCGGGATGGCACTGCCGCGCCGCTCCTGCTGTCGGCCACCGCGAATCGGAGCGGCAATTTTTCATAACCCCTCTTCTTGTGCTCGTCTGCTAGTTTTTCTTTCCTGGGAGGAGCGCAGCGCGGCGCGGCGACCGCCGGCACGGAGATCTGATCGGCGTGGCGCTGCGCGTGGTGAAAGGATAATACCAGAGCCAGCGACACTCCCGGCCCGGTCCGGACCGGCGTCGATGCAAAACAATGTGACTGTGGACACTTTTTATCATCATCATCATCATCCTCCCCTTTCGGTGGCGTTTGTTGGTACAGCTGAAGGGAGACGACCAGCAACGCCCGAGCGCATCGCGCACACTGTGTTTTCTGATTTCGTATTCACACAAGGCGACCCGTGACCGGCACCCGCGACCCCCCTGGGAGATGCGGTTGTGTTTCCTTCTTTTTACTCGTCTCTTGGTTTGTAGAACCTCTCCTCCTCCTCCTCCTCCTCTGAGGAAACGCAGCAACATCACCGTCCATCAGGAGACTCAACAACTAACACTCTGGTGTGTGTGTGTGTGTGTGATCACAGGCCAAATGACAGCTGCGCGAAGTCAATACCCTCGTAAGGTTCGCATCATGTCACACACACGCACACACACGCACGCACACACGCGCAGACACACACACTTACAGACACGTTTTGCAGAACGTGTTCTCGGTTAGTGCATCATCAGGGTCCGTCCGTGGCCGTCTGGTGTGCGTTGGCTGTGCCGTCAGTCCGTAACGACCGTCTTTTCGTACCTGGAGCCTCCGGTGCCTCCAGTGCCTCCAGTGCGGCCTCCAGTGTCGAGGTTCGGAATTTCTGCTTGGCTTTTGTACCCGCCGGGAAGCGAACCTGTAGGTCCACTAACTTGGAGTCGTTGGAAGCTCGCAGTCGCTATTCTAAGCAAACCAAAACGGATTTAATGTCGAAAAAAAAAATATACAAAAAAGACATTGGCGCTGTGCGATTTGAACCCGGGTCCTATGCCGGTGCGTGCCTTGTTGTGTTGGCCGCGCGTGTGCTGTCCCGTTGGGACGGTGTTGGCCTCGCTGTGACGATGCGTTGTTGTTACTGTTGTTGCTGCCGCTGCTGAGGCCAGGCGCTTAGTGTATAGTGTAGCAGAGCCCATGCCCAAGTTTGGATCGCAGAGTGTGCGGCCCGGTGCCGGCTATAGGGCTCAGCCCCGCCGTGGCCTCGCCACACTGCCCCCTGCGAATCTAGAGTGCACCGCGGCTCCACACGAGAGCCTCGCCTCGCGAAACCGAGCCGCGCCACGCGCTGACACACACCAGCGCCTTCTAGCCTCTCTGGCCACACCCTGAATCAATAATCCCTTTCTTTCATTCCAAAACGAGAGCGGCGTGAAATAAAATAAAGCACTCTTGCGAGCAATTAATTCTTTTAATTTTGTAGTTTCACACATGTGTCAACAACCTGCTAACGACCCCTCTTTCTCTAAAGAGTGCTGCTGATTGGCGGAGACATGCCTCCTCGCCAGTCTCTCTCGGCGGGTCGTTTTGACGTCGGCGGTCGCGGCTGCTTGCACTGCCGTTTCCCCCCACAAATTACTAGCGTATGAGGTGGCCTTGTTGTGACGAAAAATGTGCGCTTGTTCGCCTGCCCTCCTTCCCTACACGTTCTCTATTTCAGTCTCCGCAGGATTTTTGGAAAGTGCCGATAAATGTTTTGACTGGCAGGGCGCTGCCTCATCAGGAAAGCTCGGCAAGAGCCACCAAGAGGACTGGTGCACTGCATCGCTGACCACCGTTCTCCTCTTCCCTTTCATAAAAGAAGAAGAGGGGGGGGGGGGGGAGAGAAAAAAGAGAATTCGACCCATTTTCCGCGCACGAGCGAACGACACTCACTGGCACAATGCGCGGCGCTTGCAGGGGGACGCTCGGGCGGGGGCCGTCCTTGGTCATCGCCGACCATCCGTCAACAGCGCTGCCACCCGAACCAAAAACTGCATTTTTCTCCCAAAGGGGACAGCTTTTGTGAAGAACCTTTTTTTTTGTAAAGGGTAAAAAATAAAGGGGACACGAGAGCAGTTCACGAAAGATGTCTTTACGAAATGGAAGCAGCCGCGTTGGCCCGACCATCCCCGCGTGTGCGCCCCCCCGCTATTGCAGCGCGAAAGTAATTGCGAAATAACGATCACTACTCTAGTGCGGAGATGGAGCAGCAGTGGTACCTTTGATCACTTTTTTCTCCAGCTGCTGGTGGCGATGGCGGCATTTAGAGAGGGGCGCCCTGTTCTCGCCGGTGTGCTGCCTGGCGGCCTGCCTACGGAGAGGCCGGGGCCGGGGCCGGGGCCGGGGCCGGCCTCCTGCTTCCTAGAAAGTAGCACCGGTTTTGCATGCGCCGGGGACGGGACGGGACGGGGTGTCCATCCTAGCCGGGCCGGGCCGGGCAGGGCCTGGAGGCCTCGAAGCCGAGCCCGAGGGGCTCAACGCCGGCGGTGGGGAGGGGCCCCACGTCTTTGCCCTGATGAGAACGGCGGAGAGAAATAGCGGCTGCCGCGGAATAGTCATCAAGCCGATGAGAAATTTACGTTCATTTTAATTCAAGGGAAAAAGTAATTGGGTGCACACAGTGCGCCAAGTTCAGGATCGGGATACGTACCCCCTGTCGTCCTCGACGGTGTCGTTGCCCCGGAGGAGGAGGCTCCCGGAGGCTTCCCCCACGACTCCCCCGTCGACACGACTCCGCCGTCACTGCCGTGTCACGTGACCGCACGTCCTCCCTGCCGGCCCGGCCCGGGCGACGTGGCAGCCGCAATCGCAATTTTCGTGTCACCGGCCTCCAACGGGCCACCGCTGCTGAGGCCCAGGGCTCCACGGAGGCGCCATAGAGGCGCCCTGGCTGGCCTGTTGTCCTCGATGGTGTTGCACTAATCGCGCCGAGCCGCGAGGTCTCAGCCCTGCAGCGATCGATGTGCAGATCGATATCTCGACGGCATTCGCGATTGAGTTCCCGGCGCCGTTACTGGCGGGCCTTGGAACACCCCCCGCTGACCCGCTTCATGAAGGCCCTGGGTACGATCTGGATGAGCGGCCTCTGCAGGGGCCTGGAGAAGCTCTGGAGGAGTGCGGCCTCTGGAAGGGCCTCGTTGAGGAGCCCCCGCGCGACCTCGGCGAGGCGCCGGCTGACGCACAGCTGGAAAGAACCGTTCCCGGGCGCGGTCCGCCCTCAGCTCGGACCCGCCCCGCCCGCATGCACCAGGACGGTGGGCTGCGTGTGCTGCACAGGGGCCCGGCTGCGGTCTGCGGTCATCGGGGAGCTGAGGGGAAGGGCCCCGGCGGGCCCAGGGGGGCGCGGGGGGGCCGCGGGGGGCCTCACGCGCGCACAACAGACGCTCACCGCAGGGACCGGCGAGGCGCGGCGTCTCCGGAGCGGTGCGTGAGGCCCCCGCGGCCCCCCGCGGCCCCCCCGCGGTCCCGGCAGCCCCGGCAGGCCGCACGGTCTTGGATACCGAGCCGAACGCGGCCCGTTACTCAGCCAGCGACATGTCGGCCAGCAGAGGACATCGTCAGCTGCCCCGGCTCGGCTCGCTTTGGCTTGGTTTGGCTCGGCTCGGCTCGGCTCCCCCGCACATGGTCCAGGTCCAGCTGGGTGCGGTACGGAGTGTGCCGGCCTCGGGCCGCGGTGGGACGCCTGCTTGGGTAGGCCACATCCGCCGCAGCACGCACCCGTGTCGTGCGGGCTGGCCTACCCCGGCTGCGCGCAGGCGTTCATCGGCACCGCATCGTCGGATATGCCAAATGGCCATTAGAACTCTGGAGCTTGGTGCAGATGCTCTGGCCCTGGCCTTGTAGGCCCTGCGGCCGGAGGCGAGCGGAGTGGACGCTTCGCACCCGGCGCCGCCGTCCATCGTCCCGCCGCGACAAGTCTGTGAGTGTGTGCGAGTGTGCGTGTGTGTGCAAGGCTTATGACTGTAGCGGTCCGCCGGCCCGTAAGCCGTGTGCCTCTGTCAGTGTGTGTGTGTGTGTGTGTGCGTGTTTGTGATGGGATTGATGGGTAGGGAAGGCGAGGCTTTGAGCTTCTGCAGGGGTAGTACTGATCCGTCCCCCTCCCTGCCCCTCCGCGTCCCTGTCACGACGTACACACACACACACACACACACACACACACCAGCTCACGGCCGACAACCAGTTTGTCCCGCAAGCCGGACAGGGCTGGCCCGGGCAGGGCTGCAACGAGCGAACGCTTTAGTACTACTACTCCCTCAAGAAGTGTGTTCCGGCTCTGCCTGGCGTGGCGGGGCTGGGCGGGGCTGGGGGGGGGGGGGGGCGTGGCAGGCGGGGTCGCCCCGTCCCGCGTCCAGCGTCCGTCGTGTCACAGTGATAATTTATCTTTGGCGTGGTGAAGTCCGCGGCTACCGTCGCGCCATGTGGCGCGGTCGTCGCCGACGCCGCGAAGAGCGGAGGAGAAAAAAAATAGAAACAAAAACGGAAGTTGCTGACCGGAAAGGACATCAGCACAGGATGTCGGTGACCAGTCCGACGGTGCGGTCTCCTGCTGCAGAGGTGGTGCAATTACTCTGCATTAGCATGCATAATGCTAGAGCAAGACCCAGTTCCATGATGTTATCGGCGCCCCGGTAGCCTTTTTCACCAAGTCCCCCTCGGCGATAGGTCCGAGCCGAGCCGAGCTGAGCTGAGCCGAGCCGAGCCGAGCCGAGCGGGGCGGCAATCGCCATCAAATTAGGCAAGATTTATGAATTAATTTGTCTCCAGTGGAATGGAGAGGCAGAGAAAAAAATCTGATGTGTGTGTGTGTGTGTTCGTTTGGTGAGAAACGCCATAACTCATTCCGCGAGCAGGAGGCCCCTGGACGTGTCCTGCTGTCTGCGACATTCCCGCAGGAAGCCGCAGGAAGCGGCGGCCCGCGCGTGTCCGCCCCGCCCTCATTTTTGTTGTTTTCGCGGTTCTGGTTCAGGCCTGACACACGTCTTAGCGTGCTGCTCTGTCTTTGTGAGCTCCAGACGGATGGCGGTGGCTGCAACCGGATCGAGACCTGCCCTGCGAAATCGTTACTGAAGGACCTCCTCATCACGGCGAGGCAGTGCGGGCGCGCACACACACTCATACACACACACATACTCTCTCTCTCTCTCTCTCTCTCTCTCTCTCTCTCTCTCTCTCTCTCTCTCTCTCTCTCTCTCTCTCTCTCTCTCTCTCTCACACACACACACAAACACACACACACTCACACTCACGGTAATGCCGGCCGTAATCAGCGCGATATGCCGAGGCCGAAATACTCTCCCGACTGGTCAGCTGGTCAGCCCAGGCCTCCCCGTTGCTGCTACGGGGCCACGACTCACAACGCCCTTCCCTTCCCTTCTCCGCGCACTAATGCCCTCCCCGTCGGACGTGTCTTTCACTCCGAAGAGCGCTGTGACCGTTTGACCCGCGCGCCCAGTGACCAATACGTACTTACCGCTCTCACGGCCTGCACTATGCACTCCTATTTGCTATCCCCTCGAACCCTCTCAAAATTAAAATCAATTCTACTGTTAAAAAAATTTAAAAAAACATCGAGACGAGTAACATTTTAATCCGATTCGTAGCCGAATAACTAGTCGTTTGGAAACCAACATTTATCTTTAAAAAATTGAAAAAGATATCACTTTTTCTTCTCAAACATATTTTTTTCTTCAAGTAAATAAAAAATCTGACACATTTGATGCCCCTCTCGATTCATCGACGATAAAGCAGAAGCAGGGTCCATTGCATCGACCGCTAGGCAGATAGTGCATCGTGTGGCATGGTGCTGATGGAGGAGGCGGGGAGGAACAAGGAGAGTGCACCGTCATGATAAGTTAGAGTTACTTTGCAGCGTTCACCTGCCGTGTGGAGTGGACGCTCCCCGTGGCGAGAGGGCCAATCTAGCGCGCGCCAAACCGGCGCCTCACAGCACAACGCGGCTCTTGAGATCGCAATAGTTAATCGGGGTTCAAATCCCCCGTCAGAGATCATCGATTTTTTTTTTGCTTCTCTTGTGATCAGTTCTCTGGATTAAGCGCTAGTCAATTTTTGGAACCGACAGGTATCCCCCCCCCCCCCCCTTGGCGAAGGTGCCGACCTGGGAACGGCGCTCACCGCGACGTGTCACCGTCTGTCACCGCGTGTCACCGCGTGCCGGCGCGGCGCCGCAGCCGGAGAATTCCGGAGGATGCCGGAGCTGGCTGGCGTGCCTCACTCTGGTGCTGCCCGGAGCCCCCCGGCGGACGCTGCAATGTTGTTAGCTGGAGCGCAAACGGACGAGGATGAGAGAGGGGTTAAGTTCCCTAATTACCGCGCGACTCTGTCAAAGTAGCATGTGTGTGTGTGTGTGTGTGCGCGCGCGATGCATGTCGGACGGGGAACAACACGAACGCGAGCAGTAACCCGAGAGGGAGGTGAGGATGAGAAAAGAACGTTCCGCTTCTGTCGGTACTCGAACCCACACCGCGTGACCGTGGCAGTACCGTAGCAGCACACTAGTGTTCTGGCTTTTGTTTCTTCCAAAAAATGAAGTTGCGTCCTCCTTGTGGTCTAACCTCGGGTTCAACGGAAGTGGTGCTGTGTTTTTTTTTCCCTCATCAAGAAATTGAAAATTTAGTGTTTTCTGCCAAGTGTTTTTTGAATTTATAAGAGACAGTCACTGTTCGTCTAGGAAAGGCTGCTCAGTGCTAGGAGCGCTGGATTTTTTTATTTCTTTTTAATTTTGTTTTTCTGAGAGTCGTGTCTGTTTTGTGCGCCGGGGCCTTTTCGACAGATTATTGTGTGCGTCGGTTCATCGGTTGTGCAACTAGCCGGTACACGGCCGTGCCGGGGGCGGCCGGGGGCGGCCGGGGGCGGCGCGCAGCCAGGCGGCCGGGTGCACAGGGCCCCGAGCAGGGCTCTGAGATCCTCACCGGCCGATAGCTCCGCTCTACTTTCCGCGCGGGTCAATAATATTCCGTCCGAGCTGCAGAGTCCCCCGGCCGGCACGCTTCGATAAGACGGTGATAAGCAAGACTGTCGTCGGCCGCAGGGGGTGGCCGCCAACGCCGCGCGGAAACTTCAACGCGTGGCGCGGCGGTTCGAAATATTTCTGAAATTTCGCCTCGCGGCACCTCGTCGTGTTTCAAGCGACAGAGACAACATGGCATTCTCACGCGAACTCCGCGGGCCCATGACTACGACTCACTCACTCACTCCTATCCCCGCTGCAGGCTGCAGCCGCCTGGCCCGTTGTCACGACGCCGAGGCAGCAGCGGCAGCAGCGGCAGCAGCGGCAGCAGCGGCAGCAGCGGCAGCAGCGGCAGCAGCGGCAGCAGCGGCAGCAGCGGCAGCAGCGGCAGCAGCGGCAGCAGCGGCAGCAGCGGCAGCAGCGGCAGCAGCGGCAGCAGCGGCAGCAGCAGCAGCGGCAGCAGCGGCAGCAGCGGCAGCAGCGGCAGCAGCGCAGCAGCAGCGGCAGCAGCGGCAGCAGCGGCAGCAGCGGCAGCAGCGGCAGCAGCGGCAGCAGCGGCAGCAGCGGCAGCAGCGGCAGCAGCGGCAGCAGCGGCAGCAGCGGCAGCAGCGGCAGCAGCGGCAGCAGCGGCAGCAGCGGCAGCAGCGGCAGCAGCGGCAGCAGCGGCAGCAGCGGCAGCAGCGGCAGCAGCGGCAGCAGCGGCAGCAGCGGCAGCAGCGGCAGCAGCGGCAGCAGCGGCAGCAGCGGCAGCAGCGGCAGCAGAGGCACCGGCCTGCGCCTTACGGGAGTGTCCTTACACCCTCACGCCCCCGCCGACAGACCTTGCCCAATCTAATGCACAGAGTGATGTAACCACTGCCCCCTCCCCCTCAGCTCCGTCGGTGAGGTGCTAACTGCACGGATGGCCCTAGGTCTCTCCAGGTGCCCGCCGGCGCCCCCGCCGCTGCGATGAAGTCGGCTCGGTTTTAAGACCCTCTCTGTCGCACTCCGGCAGGGCACCCAATTTGATCGTCCCCTGCGGTCCCTCGCAGCCCCTTTTTGCCCCCCCCCCTCGTCTTTTTCTCCCTCGGTCGGCCACTAGCGGGCATCGTTTGATTGCGGTATCTGATCGCCTTCCAACCCCTAACTTTCGTTCTTGATCAACGAGAACATCCCTGGCAAGTAGTGCTTTTAGACCGGGTTGCTGTTGGCTGTTGTTCTAGGTTGGTACCCGTTGGTGCTCCGCCCCCGCTCCGCCCCCGCTCCGCCCCCGCTCCGCCCCCGCTCCGCCTCCGCTCCGCCTCGCTCCGCCCCTCCTCCTCGTCCGCCACGCTCGATTTGCTCGGTGCGCAGCGCAGCTCTCTTGCGGCGGTGGCGTTGTTTGGCGGCAGGCGTCGCGGATGACACTTAAATTAATTAGAGAAGCTGTGGCTCATTAAGGGCATTAGTGCGCTGAGTATCGCTTGGCTCGGCAGCGGTGGGCCGAGTCAGTGGCGTAGTGACGTGTGCGGCCAGGAAAATGATGATGTTGGTAGGAAAGCTGCAGACGTTCTCTGGACCAGCATCTCTTACGGGAGTCACAGCCCGGCCCGGAGCACTCCCGAATAACCAACTCCAACTCGACTTAGTTGCACGAAGTTCACGGGTTCAAATACCGGCTCTGCGTGGTGATCGCCCTTTTTCCCCTGGCTACAAACGAAGCAGGCGTGTTGTACGACTCTGTGTTTTGTCGTGTGCCGGGGCCCGCGGGGGGCCTACATAGGGCCCCATTGTAGGCAAGTACACCACGGGCCCCGCGCCGGCCCTCCCGGGCCCCACAGGGCACCGGTGTACCCACGACCCCGGCCCAGAGTCGTGTGTGGGTCGAGGGGAATCGCTCCGAGAACAACAGCAACGACGACGGAACGCGGAACGAGCCCGCACTTAAGCTGGCTGCTTGCAACCTAAAAAGAAATAAAATAAAAAATCGGAGAGGAATAAATAAATAAATAATAATTGACTTATGTCATCCCCGACTCGCTGGAGCCCGCTGGAGCCCGCTGGAGCCCCCTTTGGGACCTTCCTCCGGGCGGACGGATGCCCGGAGCGTCTGCCTGCTGCTTTTTACTGCGCCGGGTGATGGCCGCTGCGGCTGTAATGTCATCTTGGCGTGGGTGCCAGCCGCGCCAGCCGTGCCGGTGCACAGCACTTTCAGCCCGGCCCGGCCCGGCTCGGCCCGGGGTTCACGCTCTCGTCCTCTCACCCTCTGCCGTGTAACAATATCGGCGCCCATCACAATTCTTATTTATTGTCGGGCTGCCGTGGTCGTGCCCTGGGAACGTCACAAGCCGTGTCGGACGGACGTCGGCCCGTCGGAGTGTGTGTTTTTTCCGCCCTCGGATTGACGACGGCGTCGTCTGCTGCTCAGGGCCCCCAGCCCTGGCCAGGGACTCGATTTACATATTTCCCCACGCTGCGTGGGCGCTGAACGGCTCGGCAGCAGTCGTTCCAAGACACCTAGAAGTTGTTTCCCAAAACTTCTTTACAGCATAGGGCGATAACTCGCACCCCACACCTACGAACCTCAGGCCGCAAGTCGCTGAACGGAAACTGTGTCGCGAATCCGTTTGATCCCGCCTCTCCTCACCTCAGATCATCTCCTTGTCTGGTGTGTGACTGCCGCTCCCCTAAATGGGCTCCAGCCTGGAGCCTCCAGGCCGGCGCTGCTGGCGTTGCCGCCGCTCTCATGTCACGCTAAGGCTCTTCATAATCACTCCGACCTCCAAAGGCCCGGCCGTCTCGGGCGCCTGACGGTGTCGGGGTAGGCAATCCAGCCGGCCCGGTATGCTTAACAGAACTGCCTACCTCCCAGGCGCTTCACGCGCCGCTTGCCGGAGCGTCTTTCAAGTTCTCGCGAATTTTTTTTTTTTTAAAGAAATTGTGAACGTAAAAGTTTTTGCGAGGGTGATGGGCACCTGCTGCCTTTATCTCCTCCCCCTCTTTCTTACTCTGATCTGTGTGTGTGTGTGTGTGTGTGTGTGTGTGTGTGTGTGTGTGTGTGTGTGTGTGTGTGTGTGTGTTCGCGAGCTCGGTGGCTGAGATAAACCGCTGGTGGCGCCGAGTGCTGAACGAGAGTATCGAGCCGGCAGAGCGGGGCGGAGCGGGGCGGAGCGGGGCGGAGCCGGCGGAAAGTGAACCGCACGGCTATCCATCCACTCGGGAAATTGCCGATTATGAGACCGCAACTTTCTTTCTTCATTTAGCGAGATGGCGTGTCAGTGCACGGGCGGGTGTGCAGGGCACACATGTGCGATAGCACATGTGTGTGTGCGGAGCGGTGCGTTCGCACACCCAAATGTTAAGGCAGCCGGAAGGCAGTCTTAATTTTTGACGCAATCAATATCCCTCCCGCGTAGGAAAAGGACAACTGAGAAAGCGTCCTGAATCTAATTGAATGCTCGTGACCCTCACCATACCATCATACTGTCCCCCACCTCCTTTGTTGGAGGCGCATAATACGTCACCTTTGTGAGCGATGACCTACCTCCGTTGTGCTGAACTTGGAAAGAAAAACTCAATTCAATTTTCTGGGGTTGCTTTTTATTTTCTAGTGAGGCCTCCGATGGGAGGTCAGATTGGTTTTCTGCGGTTCGTCGAGGAGGCATCGCAGTATAGCGAAACGGATGAACGAAAAACGTTTCCCTTTTCCCCTACCGTTCCTCTTTTTTCCTGCTCACCTGAGAAGCAGAAAGAAAGGGAGAACGAAGCAGAGAATGATGTGTGTGTGTGTGTCTTTGATTCGGAGAAAGCGCCGCCGCCCTTCTGCAATAGTACGGGTAATAATAATTGGTGCAACTAGGCGTCGTCATACAGGAATACCATCCCTTTCATTGGACGGTTGAGCGCGCTGTGGGAAGCGATTGTTACGCGTGCCATGTGCAGCCATGCCATGGGCAGCCATGCCATGGGCATAGCCGGGGCACGGCCGGCCATAGGAATGCCATAGGATCCATTCCTTTACCTCATCGCGCGCAGGTTCCCACCGCTGCCGCCTCCTATGAGGTGTCTGCCCCGATGCTGGAATCAACCTTTCCCCCTCTTTTCCATTTTTTTCTTTATATTTGAAAAAGTATATAAAAAATTCAGTATGTGAAACTATTGTTATCGTTAAGTGCTGCTGCTGCTTTAGGCGAGGGAAAGGTCTGGCGATATGGTATTCTTGCAACAGTTGCGTGGATACCGCCCTAATTTTACATTGTGGTCGGGGTAAAAAAAAAATTATTCTAATGTTTTTCTCTTTTTTTTCTGTGCAGGTAAGTGCGTCGTGATGCGGGCTCACAAATACAGTCTGGGCGCTGGGCGGTTGCCAGGCCCAGGCGAGTGTGCGGAGATACCCATCGCCACGTCAGCGAGGACACTAATGTAGAATGCAAGTAAGTGTGTGCCGGGCGGTATGGGTGTGCCATGTTGCGCCTCCCCCCCCCCCTACGCCTCCGCACGCACACATGCCACGCCGTCTAATCGCACAACCATCGATGCGTCGTTCGAGCGCGTAAAATAAAATACACGTCATTAGATGCGCAGAAAGCTCTGCGCGGTTATTTTAGACTGTCACACCAATTTTATTTCTCCTCGAATGGGGACTGTGATTGTGTTAAGGGGTCGGCGGCTCAGGCGGGGGGGGGGGGGGGGGGGGGGGGGGAGGACCTCACACATCGCACAGGGTCTTTAAGCGGCCGCGGCGGCGGAGTAGCGGAATTATGGTGGGCCTCAAACCCTCCCCATTCATACACGGCCGTACCTAATGCTCTCCGGACTTGCGTGAGCGTGGGCTCAGCAAAAGTGAATAAGCAGGAGCCCGTCAGGAGGCTTCGTCACGCTGCGGAAAGAGAGAGAGAGAGAGAGAGAGAGAGAGAGAGAGAGAGAGAGAGAGAGAGAGAGAGAGAGAGAGAGACCTCTCCGTCGGGCCGCGGCCCCGCTCACGTCTGCCCCCGCCGCCAGCAGCAGCCAGTCAATCAATACCTCTTGAGCACGATGCCCAGGCTTCCCTAATTCCGCACGGTTTGAAGGAGTGCCACGGTGCTTCATCTTATTTTTTCTTCTTTCCAGTTTTTTTCTTTTTCTTTCGAACTGCTGCTCCGCGGCCCCGCCGCTGGCACTGGCCGCGGCACTGCTTCTAGACCAGCGGACGTTACAGATTGCCGGGTGGTGTCTGGCCTCCGTACACGGACTGTACACGGGCCGCACACTGGCCGCACACGGAGCGCACACGGGCCGCACACGGGCCGCACACGGAGCGCACACGGAGCGCACACTCCTCTCTTTAAAATTAATTAACAACGAGGTAATCCCTCCTCCGCTGTGGGTTGCGCCGGGCGCGCGGCAATTACTCCGCCGGCATATGGGAAATTCAGAGCGTACGCTGCTGCAGGCCGCGGCTTTACCGGGGGCACTCCCTGGCCGTGCCCCGTGCCCTGTCCGCGCGGCGGTGGGGGGGGGGGGGGAGCGGGGGGCGGGGGCGGGAGCGGGGGGCGGGGGCGGGGGCCGATGACCGGACCGGCCATTCCGGGGCCCTCGCCTCGCCTCCTCCGGGCTGGACTGTACCTTTCCGCGGAAATGAGAGTCTCCCGGAGTTGCCGCTCCAAGTTCACTGCGCTCCTCACACCGGGAGAGGCAGGAGGAAGGCGGCGTGCGCTGCCAGGGCCGCACTGGTCAGGGCCCCGCCGTCGTCCGGCCGGGTCCTCCGGGGTCCTGTGGGGTCACCGTCGTCGTGTCGATGGGCAGGACTCGAGGACGAACCCTTAGCGTACCCCGGCGGACCCCGGCGGACCCCGGCGGACCCCGGCGGCCCCCGCCCGTCGTGAGGATGAAAGTTGTGGACCGGCCCAGAAAGTGTGGCACCGGGGTGGACTGGACACGGACTGGACACGGAGTGGACACGAACCGCTTCTTTGGTCCGGGCCAGGTCGTGATTCGGCGGCGCGAAGCATGTGGACCACTCAGCGGAGATGCGCGCTCTCTGTCGCCGGACGCCGGCCGCCGCCTCCCCGCCGCGAGTGGGAGGGAGACGGCACTTTGGCTCCTTCGGTTCGGCCCGGTCCTCCGTGTTTACAGCCCGGGTCCTCTGGTGAGGAGAGCTTTTACGACGCCCAGGCCATCCGTCCGGACCCCGGGACCGCTACTTCCCGCACAAAGAAATAGTGTCGTAGGAATCTACAGTTAAACTGTAGTTTTTAGACAGAAAACCGTAGTTTAAGAGCAGAAAAAAAACCCGTTATTTGGGACAAATTGTAGTTTTGCGCATTGGCTTCGTTCATTTAACCAAGTAAAACTACAGTTTAATGAACTACAGTTTGAGACCTACGCTTTGCGCTGTAACTACAGATCCCTGTTCTACCCGGGTGGTTTGGTGAATCACCACACGCACATTTCGCCTGATCCGATCGGCGACGCCTAGCAGTACACCGTGCCACCTCACGCACCAGCTTTCATATACAGTCTTGTTCGGAATAACGTTTTGTGTGTTTATGCTGATTGACTGCCTCGCGGCCAGGAAGCAAAAGAAGTGAATATGCGCACCCAGAGTGCGTCTGTGTGAAGGGCGTGCGGCGTGCACACGCGAGCGCCGCCTACCGCCTACCGCATGCGTGCCCGAACACACACACACTCACACACACACACACACACACATACACACACTCACACAGGTGAAGGCGGCATGCATAATGAGTAACGACGGTGTTGTGTTGTTTTATCGTGGCGTCATTATCAAATTGTAACTGGACTTCTGTGAGTGCGCGGCCGAGAGCCGCTGCTGCCGCTGCTGCCGCTGCTGCCGCTGCTGCCGCTGCTGCTGCTGCCGCTGCTGCCGCTGCTGCCGCTGCTGCTGCTGCTGCTGCTGCTGCTGCTGCTGCTGCTGCTGCTGCTGCTGCTGCTGCTGCCGCTGCTGCCGCTGCTGCCGCTGCTACCGGCTACACTCCAACAAAAACCTTTGTTGTCGTGACTCTCGATATTTACTGCCGCTAAGTGACGAAATCATCGATGACAATCGTGTATTTTTTTTTCTGGCTGAGAATCACCACACACTCGCTGCCAGGAGGTTGTTGTTATCGCAGCGGCTGACAAGGCCACGGTCATTGAATTTAAATTTTAACGGAATTTATTTTTTTCTCATCCGGTGAAGCGCGAGACGCACTCCGCTTCGGCCTTGACACCTGGGAATCAGGCCCGCCACGCTACAGCGGCGACAGCTACAATCGAAACGAGCGCGCGAGCCGACAGACACCCGACCCGACCCAGCCCAGCCCAGCCCGGCAGGCCGGTAGGATGTAATTCCGATCGAAATGAATGAAAACGCCTTCGCTCTCATTGAATGGAGGGTCCGGGGGTCCGGCCCGGGCGGTTTACAAGGTTGCCAAAGCGGCGCGGGCCGCGGGGACAAAGAACGCGCTGATTGAGGGGTCGCGGGCGGAGCGGAGCCAGCAATGCGGGGCATTATGGCACGTGATCGCCACGCGCGCGACACCTGTGCGGCACGCGCGCCGCACCCGCGCCGCACCCGCGCACACGGAGCGTGCGCACGTTCACGTGCCGTGCGCCTCATTGGCCGTTTCGTCACCGCGTGTAACCCGCCCCCGACCCGTAATGCATTGTTTATAACCCGCCGGTTTGGGCGCGCCTTTTAACTGCCGGGGCCGGGCGGTGCGTACCGGTGGCCAAGGGCTACTGTAACCAATACTTGTATAAAAAAAATTTAAATCCCTATTTAAATAGGAAGCAGATGATACCAACTTATGATGCAGGTCAGAGCCTTCCTTTCCCCGCCCAGGATGGCTCACATGGCCCGCGAGGGCAACAATGCCACGATGCGATGCGCGACAAAGCGCGATGCGGATGGACGCGGATGGACACGGACGCGGCTCCCCGTACAATGAAAGTACTAGCTAGCTGACACCTCTTTCTTCCATATTATTTAATTTAGCTAGGCTATGCTAGTGCTATTTAAAGAGGTATCATCAGCTAAAAACACGAAAAATTTGCATCTCGCACACAAACACACAAACACACACACACACACACACACACACACACACACACACAAACACACAAAGTTTCGCCAGTCGTTATCGACTGTCATTTAGTCAGTCGAACGCCGGCTTGAAGCCGCTGAGTGCGAGTGAGAAGTGCGAAGGTCACGGGGTCCGTGTCAAACTGTGCGTGCGAGTGAGACGGCTTTATTTGGCGGGGCGTGGCCGGCCCATCGCGCCGCGGATCACTTTGACGTGTCCCTGACGCAATGAACACAGCGGGAGGAGGCCGGGGCGGGGCTGGCGGGGCTGGCGGGGCTGGCGGGGCTGGCGGGGCTGGCGGGGCAGGCGGGGCAGGCGGGTCAGGTGGGGTGGGCGGGGCGGGGCGGGCGGGGCGGGCGGCAGGTCCAGATCTCGGCTGGAAGTCCCACGGGCCCAGCCCAGCCCAGCCCAGCCCACAGTGCCGGTGCCTGGGCGGGGCGGAGCGGGATCTTTTTACCCGCCACACTTGAATGATTCCCACCAGCCGACTGACCCTCCCTCCCTCCCTCTCTCTCCCCCCTTCCCACACCCGCATGCGAACGCTTGCATATGATATTGAGTCAGAGAGAGACGGGGATAGCGACACGCTCCGGCAGGTCCCTCTTGCGCTGCCCTGATAACAGCGGCTCGATAATGTGATTCAGTATGCGAACCACGTCCAGGCCAGGCCCGGCCGGCCGGGGCCGAGCACCCGGGCCGGGCAGGGCTGGACCACCGTTGCAACACCGAGTCCATCACACAGCCTCGCCTCGACTCACCGCAGTCGAGGTGCGGAAGGAGACGTTCAGCCTCTGGGAGTGGAGGTGGCCCTTGTGTGGCCTTGATACCACTACTACTTCTGTATCGCGTGACACACTCGCACTGTCGTGACGAGTGTTCGACACCATGTCACCTCGCGCCGGTTTTTTTTTTTCGATTTTTTTTGTTCGGTTTAGAAATGTAACTGGACCCTATTAGCACGCGTGCTCTGCTTGGGAGTAGTGTAGTGTCGTTTCCTACGTCGTGTGTGCGTGCGTGCGTGTGTCGCTAGGGAAGGTTTCGGGATTCATTCGTCGTGCCGCGTGCGCACGTGACGCAACTGAGAGGGAGAGGGAGAGGAGAGAGAGAGAGAGAGAGAGAGAGAGAGAGAGAGAGAGAGAGAGAGAGAGAGAGAGAGAGAGAGAGAGAGAGAGAGAGAGAGAGAGAGAGAGAGAGAGAGAGAGAGAGAGAGAGAGAGAGAGAGAGAGAGAGAGAGAGAGAGAGAGAGAGAGAGAGGGGGCAGCATGATGTCGCTCTCCGCGGGACGCTCCGTGAATGGTACCGGCCGCACGGACACACACAGGGACCCCCGGGGCGCCCCCCGCGAACACTACGCGGTCCGTCATCTCTTGCCCTACGCGTCCTGACTCTCTTTTTATTTTTTTTATGTTTCGCAGCGTTTCATCATTTTTTTTCTCTTTGACATTATAATTATTATTGCTGGCCATAGACAACAACGGGACCAGACGACATGGTGGTGTGGATTTATCATCTGGGGCGTCGTTGTGATAAGGCCGCCTGATAACGGGAGACTTCACAGTCCTTACCTCGTCCCCCGCCGGTATTAAGTAATGCATCGCCGGGCGGGCGCTGCCGGCCGGACCCTGGCCGTCACGAATTGGAGCCCGACGGGCTGGGTCTGACGGCCTGGGTCTGACGGGCTGCCGCGGCCTCCGGTGATGCAAGCGCACACGTCTCGTCCGGATGACGCGTGCCGCCGAGCCCATTGTTCGGCCCGGTCAGGGCGGGATGACATCTTGGAGACGGGGTCCGCCGTCCGCCGTCCGCCGCGCCGCGGGGTCTCCGACAACCTCTCCTGCTCACCCTCCGCTGCAACACTGGACTGTCTAGTAACACTGGGCGCTTCCAATAGAGTACTCCGGAGAAGTCCGAATCGGAAGTAAGAAGTCGTAACGAAGAAGAAGAACTCTGGACAAAGTATGAGAAATCGAGTGATTTTTGAAGAAGAGCGGGATCCAGAAACGTGATTTCTCATACTTTGTTCAGCGTTCTTCTTCTTCGTTATGACTTCTTACTTTCATTTCGGGCCTCTCCGGAATACTCTATTAGGCTTGAAAGCGGAAGTTGGTGAACAAACATACTACGTCCATCAACTTCCGTTTTCGGGCCTCGTTGGAAATACGTATGCTTGCCGTAAACACGGTGAACGGGCATGTGATACTCGTGTGTTGACTTACCAGCATGACGGACACTACTACAAAGTTTACAGCGCAGCTTGGTCCAACTGAAGGTTAGGTTCCGGCCAGATTCCTCGGAGCCTCCGGGTGCCTCCGGCTGTTGCCCTGCCGGCGGACGCGACTTGCATCCCAGAGCAGAAGGCGATGCCCGGAGGATGCCCGGAGGATGCCCGGAGGATGCCTCCGCACCTAATCGCCTTTTGATAGCGTTTGATGGACACCGGCCTAGCGTCCCTCTCTATGTGCCCGACCAGGCCCGACAGAGACAGAGAGCGCGCGGGTAGTCGGAGAGAGACTGACAGAGCTAAGCGACACGCGTGCGCGTTTCCGCCCGTCATCAGGCTGGAGAAGACGCCACCCGGCTGCTATGCAACGGAGCCGGGCACGCATGACTGCAGTGACAACAACAACAACTACAGCGCGACAAACGACAGGCGGTTCCCAGGACGTCGTCTGCTGGCGTCTGGCGTCGTCTGCTGGCGTCGTCTGCAGCGCGTCGTCTGCTGGGCGTCCGGCAGCCGGAGCATATGGCCGGCGGCGACTGTCCGTCGGTTATACTGTTTCTGCGTATCGGATGATGTGCGGGCGAGAAGGCGCGGCGCGGAGCCGAGCCGAGCCTCGCAGAGCCAACCAGGTCTGCGCTCGGGGCAAACACCGGCCACGGGTTCCCACGAGGCGTCATGCCATTCCCATGTGGGCGGCGGGCGGTGGCCCCGGCGGCCCGGCCACGAGCAGCGAGCAGGCGACCGTCTGGGCCGCGCGCTGAACTGCAGTGCGTGATCTGATGATGATGATGATGATGTTGGCGACGGCGACAAACACCTATTCACTTGCGGCGTCATTACGCGGGGCGGAGAATGCGTCGTCAGAGGCGTCTGCATATTTATGGGGGTTCTACTAATCAATCTGTTGCTATTTGCGGGTCTTTGTTATTAGGGGGCCTCGCCCCAAAGGAGCTGTGCGAAAAAAAAAAAAAAACACAAAAAAAAACCTGCGTTTACTTGGCACTCTACTGTTCTGAAAATACTTTTTTTAAACCCTCCAACATTGTGTGTGTGAGAGAGAGCAGTAATCATCGAGCAGGTGTCGAAACGATTGTCTGGTGCTGCGTTCGTGGTGTGGTTGTTGTGGTGAAGAAGAAGAAGGGGCGCAAACGCACACACCTGCGAACACGAGGCTTCGGACCCGCAAATACGGCCGGCTCAGCTCAGAGCCCGGCTCGGCGTGGTCAGCCTGCAGCCTGGGCTGGCAGACAGTTCCAATAAGGATCTCATTGGTCATTGCGATAGATTGAGAGATCCCGCGGTGACAGCCGAGGGGCCGTGCAGAGGCTACGAGGGCCGCGCAGGGAGGGAGATTTATCATCATCGGCGCGGACGTTTTGTCAGCGAGAGCAGACGAAATCGGCACGACAACGGCAGCAGCACAACTACATGTCCCCACAGTGACGCACAAAGTCCTTGACACGACTGCTTGAGAAGTGGGTGCGTCCCAGACCAGCGCGCGGCACAATACCGGCCGCGGAAAAATAACTCTTCCCCGCCGCAATTTCTCATCCCGGGCTGTGTCCGAATCGGCAGAAACAGCACTTTGTCTTGAAAAACTCGTACCGTTTTTCATGGGCCGCGTTCGCCTTGGCTCCCCGCTGATCCTTTGTGAGAAAGGGGTCCAGAGGCGCCAGTGGAGCTGATTGCCTATGCGCCACATGGGAGCACGCCAGGACGCGTCCTTAATTCGTGGCCATCAGCAACACCACCACCACCAGCTACACAGCCCCCCCCCCCCCCCCCCCCCCCGGGCCGCGCTGACCTAGAGCTCATCCCGGCCGGCACCGGGCCAGATCATCTCTCTCGAACCCGCCCGGGTCCGGACCGAGTCGGCCGCCGGGCTGGGCGGGGCTGCTGCTGGGCTACAGCGCCCCCCGCGCCCCCCGCGCCCCCCGCGCTCCCCGCTCCGTGCCGTGTGGACCGGCGTCGTCGATGTCTCGTCGGCGGACCATTCGTCTCATAGCGGGACCGCCGCGCTGCCGTCCCGTCGCGATGTCATGACCGGGGGGGGGGGGGCACGGCATGGGTCACTCCGCTACGGGGCCACCCACCCCGCGACCCTCTGCTGTGTCCCGACACGCCCCTTCTGGAGCACCTCTCATTATACCACCGCGCGGTGTCAAAACGGGATCAACGGTGTTGGAACAGAATCACGACCCACAGCGCGCCCGGTATTTAAACCCGCGGCCCCGACTATACTTCACGCCCCATCCTCTGAACCCGTCTCAGGTATCGTCGCAAAGGTGGCGAGTCTTATGTGGCCGGTATCGTCTGCTTAGCGCCTGGTGGGTAGGCAACGCCCGACTCCTAAACGCTCGCGTGTATTACGGGCTGGCCTACCCTAGCATTCGCAGGCGCTTGACAAAAAAAAAAAAAAACTGACCACATCTCACGGTCGTTTTGATCACAACTTCTCGGTCTCTTTTATCCTGTACTTTTTCCTGTGAGTGTACAGCAGCGCATGTTGCCTACCCGGCTCCCCCCACCGCCGCCGTGCTCTCCTTGTTGCGGCGTGGCGTGAGGGACTCACACGAAGGTGCGACGACCCCCGGGCCGAGAGCGTGAGCGGTGCATGCGCGGCGGAGCGTGGCGGGCCGCCGCCGCTTAGGGCCGGTAGGGCCGGCAGGGCCGCCGGTACGACACGTGGTAGTTTTGATTTATGGCGGAGGCGACAGTGATCCGGGGGTGATTAGAGAGAGAGAGAGAGAGAGAGAGAGAGAGAGAGAGAGAGAGAGAGAGAGAGAGAGAGAGAGAGAGAGAGAGAGAGAGAGAGAGAGAGAGATGGGAGGGAAATTACGTGATTAAACCGCGTGGCACGGTTCGCAACAAAGTCATCCCCATTTGGCGCTGTGACGTGGCGGCCGGCGGTGCCGTAACATGTCTGTGTATGCAAAGGCGTCGTCCCTCGTAGCTAGACTTCCCTTCCTCCTCCTCCTCCTCCTCCTCTGTTGTTTTTCTCAGGCCTCTCAAATAATTCGACCCACAACAATACGCCAGCAGCAGACGCGTCCCTCCTGGCGCCGCGCGCGGCACAACCGGAAGGCAGCGCGCAGCAACAGCAACAGCAACAGCAGTAGCAGCAGCGGTCCAAAAGTGTGTAAGTCGACACCAGCTGCGTGTGTCGTCGTGGGCTGACCGGCGCGCGTGTGTGCGCGTGTGTGTGCGCGTGTGCTAGGAAGCCACTCAACACACATTGTTTAGCCTGACCCTCACCTGTCTTTGATGTTCCCCAAGCGTCGAACTTTATTAACAGGCCAACTGCTGGCGCTGGCGCTGCCATACCCTATTGTTCTTTTCCATTCTATCATGCTGAAAAAAAAAATGGTTTAAAAAAATGTGGTCTGAAAGTTGAAGCAGTTGTTGCATGTATTACATGAATTGCTGCAGAGTATACGCCGTCTCCTTCACGCACCCCGCTCTAATCAACCACATTTTTTCCCTTTTCTTTCTGCGTATACGTTTTCTTCTCATTCGTCTATCATGAGAACGCGCGTATACCGGGCGATCTGCGTGGGTATTCCCATCTGAATACAAGCCCTAATTATTATACTCGCGTCCTACGGCGAACAGCGAGGGGAGAAACAATCCACATTCTCGTTATCGTTCCTTTTTTTTTTTTCGGCAATTCGTGGGTGACTTGCTCTCTTCTCCATAGAAAGGGAAAGAAAAAGAAATGCGAGTTCTAGCTGAGCCCCATGTATTCTCTCTATGTGATTAGTCAAACCCTGTGCACTACGATACGGTGCCTTTGCTCGTGGCCGAATTATTCAGGCTCACTCCATTCCCAGCACGTTATTCACAGCAAAATCAGCTTGCCTTTCCTGTCTCTTCACGAGAAACGTCCGCGTGGACTGCATTCTTCCCAGATCCTAGAACACATACACACACACGTACACACGCACACACACACACACACACACCACGTCGCCGTACGTTATGTGGAGCTCCTGTTGAGTTTAGACGCCGAGTGGCACGAATCGGAAGTCACTAATGACAATACCGCTATACGGCTGTCAACAGTCTAATAACCGGGCAGGCCGCACTGCCTCGCCGCGAGTAGCTCTTACCGCTGCGATTCCTGAATATAATGATATGATTTGTGTGTCACTCTGTTTGTTCGCTAACGGCAAAACGTGCTGCCGTGACAGCAGCAGCAGGCGTTGCCCAACCACATCCAACCGTTTAGGCGGAGACGGAAGGCAGCTGCTTAACGGATAGCTCTGTGCTCTTGGAGTGTACTTACCGGGGGAAGACATCTTACCTAATATTAAACACGAGAACTGCCAGCGAACAAAAAATACTCATGATTTCTTCTCTTTAATTGCAGGTATGTAAACAGCCCTTGCATATCCACCAACGCTGCATCCCTTCAAAAGGAGTGAGTTATGCCGGGCCTCTGACCCCGCGAAACCGCTGTAAAACCAGAGGCTTCCCTGAACGCCTTCCATGAAAAAGCAGCGTTCCCTGTCGTTTCCCCGTCAATATCCCGGGAGCGGGGAGATCTCTCCGCAGTGCCGTGTCTGGCTTCCCTCCCGGGGCTCCGGTTTCTCCGCGCTGACAACCAGCGCACCAGCGCTCCGATCACCGTACGACTCCCGCGGACGGTGGCGTGCGCCGGCCAAGGCACCGGCCCCCGGTCCATCGGCCCTAAAATGCAAATGCCCCGCAGAGTCAGCGAACTGCCCTCGGGCTTACAGCTGCTTACAGCTGCTTACAGCTGCTTACAGCTGCTTACAGCTGCTGCTAGACAGCGGACAACGGCAAGGCTGGCCGGCATGATCCGCCCCCCCCTCCCCCCCCTGCACATAGGCAGCCAGCAGCACATCCGGTAAACGCGTCCGAGAAGTCCCTGACTGAAAAAATTAATGAAAGCCTTAAAAAAATGTAAGAAAAAAAATCGCAAAACTTTTAAAGTCAGATTTTTTTAAAATCCAATTTTGATTTAAGTCATGGTTCACATGCATCACGATTCAGGGACCCTTTTTAGCTGACTACAAGGACTGATGATTCTGAAGATTTCAGCGCGGAGGTTCTTGTCTGATGGGCGTTTTATATATATCCTTTTGTTGGTTTAAGAGAAAACGCGGGCGCGTGCTTTTTGCCCGTTGTTAATCCCTCCCTCGGTCAGCAGCAGGCGGCGCACGGCTTGTTTGACCCTAATCCTTTGGCAGGTGGCTGCGGCTTCCACCCCGGCGCCCCCGCCACCGCACCCGCAGCAGCCGCAGCAGCCGCAGCAGCCGCAGCTTGACTCGGCGGATTCAATGTTTCACGTCCAGCGCGGCCACCCGTCCCCATAATCGCCGCGGTCAGCGTCGCCTTTTCTCACGGGATCGGGAACATTTAATTTGCATGTCGTTGTCACCCTGTAAGTCCGGGGGCCGCTGCCGCACCGCCTCGATTGCTTGTCCCGCCTCGATTACTGGTCGTTGGCCATGCAAATCGATAAAGAGCCGCCGTTTCTGTCGCGTGGAGCTGCTGCGGCCGCTCGGCTCCCGCTGCCGGCTCCCGCGCGCATGCCAATAACTTTGCGATTCATTTTCGCGATTCCGGCTCGTTAGCCGCGCGAGCTGCGAGGGGAGACGAAGCGCGAGTGTTTAGCGAGACTACAACCATTCAGTCAGCCGCACGGCCGCCGGGAATCACAGTGATTGAGCCGACTCATTCGGGAACCGGACTCAAGTGACAGCGCGCGGCTGCCGAAGCGGAATTCCGACGAAAATGAGAATAATCGGGCTGCGTGCTGCCGCCGCGTGAATGGCGACTAGTGCTTTCCCCCGTGGTGCCCGGCAGCCGCCGGCATAGCGGTGTGGCCGCGGCCCGCCTCCCGGACCTCCAGCGCCCTCCGGACCCTCCGGGACCCCCGGAAACCTCCGGGGCACTCGGGGCGGCCGCTCTAAACGCCGCCGTATTTGGACGAAAGCAGAGCTAAACTCGGCCGGACGTGCGCCGGCGGCGGCGCCCGGCTAAACTAGACCGCCGACGGCGGCGGCCTCGGCCCCGGCCGCCACCTGCACGTGGCCGTCGTCCTGATCGGCGGTGACCTCACCGATCAGGCGCGGCCGCCCAGAATATGCAAGGGCGTGACGACCCGTTTGCACGGTAGCGCGATGGAGTCCTCACTCCGGGGGGCGGGGCAGGGCGGGGCGGGGCGGGGCGGGGCGGGCAGCCCGGGGGCGATACCCCGCGCGGACATCCACAAACCGGTATGTCGATATTACACTTTTCCCGCCCCGCCCCGCCCTACCCCGTCCTCATCAGTGGCGACGCACCTTTAATGACCCCCCCGGAGCCGAGCCACTCTGCCTCCTGCTGGCCAAAGCGGCTTGACGCGCGCACAAATCCGGGATCTAGGCCGCCGGGCTCCAGGGCTCCGGGGCCTCGGCAGGGGCAGTTAGGGGGCCGTGTTAGTCGTGTGGAACTGACCCGCCTTCCGCTTCATCGAAAGTATCGTGTGTGAGAGGGAGAGGGAGAGAGAGAGAGAGAGAGAGAGAGAGAGAGAGAGAGAGAGAGAGAGAGAGAGAGAGAGAGAGAGAGAGAGAGAGAGAGAGAGAGAGAGAGAGAGAGAGAGAGAGAGAGAGAGAGAGAGAGAGAGAGAGAGAGAGAGAGAGAGAGAGAGGGGGGGGGGGGGGGCTGGACCCACTGCCGTTGCTGCTGCAGGGCCTTCTTGGTTGGCGCCTCCGAGAGGTGTAGTCAGCCAGCCTGTGGCTTTTGGTTTGCGGCTTCATGTGCCCGTTGCAGTGTGTGTGTGTGTGTGTGTGTGTGTGTGTGCGTGTGTTGGCTCCCGCATGAGGGCCCCCTGGGCACACTCCTTTCAGGCACGAGCACACTGCCTGCGATGATGACGCGCGCACCCACCTGGCATCAGAGAACTCCGTATGCAGAGACCCCCCTGCGGCCCGGAGACCTCAACGCCAGGGCCGCACGAGAGTGCTGGCAATAAGGGAGTTGCCTCAGTGTAAATGAGCGATTGTGGCCTCTGAAGAAAAAAAAATTCTCTCACGTCGCTGGCAATTTTGGAAATCATTTATTTGTCCCGTAGCTTGAAAGGAAAAAAATGTTTAGTCGCAGAAAAGGCAAATTTTGTAAATTCTCGACGTTTTATGAACTGAGAGAATTTTTTTTTGTTGCGTTTTTATGAACTTTGGGGCCTTGAAAAATTGTGTGAAAAACAAGTTCAGCTAAACAAATTTCTGAAATTCATTTTTTCCTATGATAGTACTTCTATGGAATCCCGCAGTGTGAGTCACATTGCTAATTCACACTTGTAGGCACTCCCTTGTGAGGCGCCGCTCCGAGAGCATCGGCCGGGCCGGTCGGTGGTTATGGGTGCTGGCGGGTGCCGGCGGGTGCCAGCGGAGGCATCGCGGCATCGCTGGCCGGTCGTTACTGCCCCGCGTTAACCCTCGGAGCCTTACGAGCGTCGGTGTGTACCCCCTCGCCCAGCAGGCCGGACCCTCCAGCCGGCTCAGACAATGGCTCAGCAAATTGGCTCAATACGGGGCGCATCTTCTTTGGCGTTGAAAACGACGGCACACGTAGCGAACGTCGCCGTCCGTCGGCTCGGCCTGGTGGTCGTCGGCTCGGGTGGTGCGCGCAGTACGGTACCCGTAAGGTACCCGTAAGGTACCCGACCGCTCTGCGGTTGTGCCCCGCGCACCGGATCGGTATTGATCGGTGATCCGGGCGCTCATAAGTATAACGGGTCCTGCAGCCCGCCGGTGACTCTGTGCTCACTGTGTGTGTGCGTGCGTGTGTGTGTGTGTGTGTGTGTGTGTGTGTGTGTGTGTGTGTGTGTGCACCACGCACGGAGCTGCGGTGGTCCCCGCCGTCGGGGTCTACGGCTCGCCCGGTCCGCGCACCCGGCGTCGGCCACCACCTCACCGTTCACAAGGCTCAGGGACACACGGATGTCACAGCTCGGAGAGGCCGGCACGGCACGGCACCAATCTATTCACGGATGAATCTCTCGCAGACGGCGAGGAGCGAGATTCGAGAGAAAGATATCGAGAGCCGGCCGCAGCGTGCGGGGTGACAGAGACGCTTTAGATATCGGAATTATCACACCAGCCTGGCTGGAGGTAGCCGTGCCGCGGCCGCGGAGCGCCTGGGATGGCATGTCACCCGGAGCCGGCCGGAGCCCGGAGCCCGGAGCCACATCTAGCGCCCTGCCTCCGCTGCCTCCACTGCCTCCGCTGCCTCCGCTGCCTCCGCTGCCTCCGCTGCCTCCGCTGCCTCCGCTGCCTCCGCTGCCTCCACTGCCTCCGCTGCCTCCGCTGCCTCCACTGCCTCCGCCTCGCGTGCAGCGCGTCCGCGTCCGTTAGCCTTGGGGACTGGAGGCGTCCCCGCGACCCCGCCCTGTGGCAGAGGGCCGCCGAGGGCCGCCGAGGGCCGCCGGGCAGACCGAGTGTCTGTAAGCTGCAAAGGATTTGAAACCACCGCACTAGGTTCCGGAGGGCGGCGCTGACCGTGGCACGGCCCTCTGATAACACCGTGTACGGAGGGCTTCCAAAAGCCTTGTCGTCGCCTGGCCGCTGTCATCGCAGCCAGTCAGCTGTGGCCGTGGCGTTCCTTTGTCGCCCTTCGAGGGCCGCTCTTTGGCACTCTGCGGCGCTCTTGGCAGTGACCGGGTGACCGTTTAACGGCACGCCGTCGACGGCAGCCCGGCCGCAGCCCGGCGGCACGCCCCATTCCTGCTCGGCCGGCCGGCTGGCCGCGGCTGCCGCGTATGTATGCTATGCTATGCGATGGTGTGCGGGCAGCGCGGACACCGCGGGCAGCCCGAGGGGGAGAGGCAGCGGGCAGCAGGCACGGCCAAGAGAACGGAACCGAGTCAGAGCCGTCGTCGCTGATCGAGTTCTGCTCGCCGACAAATCGGTCATCCTGGGGGCACCGTGGAGAAGCATCGTTCTGAAAACGCCGCCGTTTTCGCGCTGCTTTATACCCGTATACCCGGGGGGCAGACACCGCGGCTCACGGCAGCCCGTTCAGAAAATGGCACGCCCCAAAAATGACAGAGTGGATGTGAAGAAGGCAACATTGAGACAGGGCAGGCACTACTTTCCCTTCAGATTGATATCCTTTCAGCTATCGGTGGCGCTGACGGGAGCCGGGCCGGGCTGCGGAGCGTCACCGCCTGGCCTGCCACCTGTCAAACGGGCTGTGATTTTCAAGAATGTGAAATCCTATCCGCTTTGATTGCTGTGGGACAACATATCAACGCGCCGCTAACGCGTGTCCGATGCGTCGCGTTTTTTTTCTTCCCCGACCTCTCCCCATCCGATCCCGGAGTTGGACGAGTTGAGAGGATTCTATAGAAAAGAAAATGCAGAGGAAAAAAAATGTATCGAGAACTGTTTCTTCCTTGCTACACATCCTCACTGATGGGCTGAAGACGTCGGTAGCCTGACGGGCGGCGAAGTGTCAGGAAGCGTCGACTACCCAGACCTTGGGCTCGGCACTACGGCGACCACCGCTCCACATACCTGGACCACCAAAACACCTGTCCAGCCTCATCTGCCCGCGCGTGCGCGCGCGCGCGCGCGCGCGCGCGTGTGTGTGTGTGTGTGTGTGTGTGTGTGTGTGTGTGTGTGTGTACTGCATCGCCAGCAGGTTTCCGACTTGTCACCGATTTGCTGTCTGTCCCTGTTCCTCCGGGGCGCGTGGATGGGATGGGATGGGCCGGCGCTTCTCTCTCTCTCTCTCTCTCTCTCTCTCTCTCTCTCTCTCTCTCTCTCTCTCTCTCTCTCTCTCTCTCTCTCTCTCTCTCTCTCGCTCTCTCTCCTTGCCCAGGATTTGTTGGCCCTGCTGACGGCCGCGGTCGGGTCGGTTCGGTCGTTCCAAGGCAGTAGGCTAATGCGTCCTGGTCACCAGCCAAGCAGAGCGTTGCTTTTCCATTAGTCAAAGCTCCGTAAAGATGCCACGCCAGTGCTGCCCCGCCCCGCCCCGCGCCCGGCCTGCTGTAAGTGTTGGCTGGCCGTTTCCCTGATTGAGATGCGCGGCCCAACATTCACTTGGTGCGGGCGAAGGGCCGAAGGACGAAGGGCGTCTCCTGTGATTAGAACCAACCTCTGCCCGCCCCTGTCCACACAATCGTCCCACCTCACACGGTGAAAAAAAAAAAAAAAAAAAAAGAGTAGTGGTTGCAACTAAATTTTCAGTTATTTTCTAGACATGCAGTAAATTTTGGTTCTGAGAACTAAAGTTTGGTTGGAGGAACTAAATTTTAGCAGCACCAACGAAGCGGTCCGTTGCAGGCACTTAACTATTTTTTACTTTATTTTTTATGCCTTTTTGCTGATGAAACGTACTTCTTCGTTGGAGCAGCTAACGTTTCTTTGGTGCAACTAACAAATAGTTCCACCAACAAAATTTCAGTTCTCGGAACCAAAATTTAGCTAATGTCTGAAAATGAACTAAAAAATTAATTGCCACCTCTAATCTTATTTTTCTCCGTGCAACTAGGCAGTTTACTGGCTGAAATAATTGCACATATCCGCGTCTCCCTGCGGCCCATCAACTACGAGATTTCCCACAACCCATTATCAATCGCCCCGAAAACGTCTTCGAGTGATTTACATAATGCAGGCAAGGAAAGCTATCGGGGATTGAGAAGTTGGCGTGTGGAGACGCCCTTTTAACGCCGGCGACTCTTGGGATCCATCCTGTTCTGAAAGCAGGCGTCGCCGCGTTGTGTGGAATCCCGCTTCTGAATGGGCAGCTGGGTCATCGTCCATCACCGCACGGCTCCGCCCCCCCCCCCCCCCGACCCCGCCCCGCCGGGCTTTGAATTTTAAATTTCGCTAGGTCATATATATTTTACGATTTTTCACCCTGCAGGGGTCATCGCGGCGGTGCGTGTTGCGCTGTCCGCCGATGCATACATTATACCGGCCGGACCCCGCGAGGCGGGAGTTTACGGCTGGCTCGTGGCGATATGGGATACCAACGGCCGGACCAAGCCTACCGCCACCGGATGTATACTCCAATCAAAGTGGAAGAGGAGCGGAAACATTTGGGAAATGGTGCGGGGAATTGTGCAAGAGCACTTCTCTGTTGCCTTCCCGATGGACTTGCCGCGCTGCCTCCCTTCCGTTAATTGGCTTCCACACACACACACACACACACACACACACACACACACACACACACACACACACACACACACACACACACACGCACTGACCCTGGTCAAAAAAAAAAAAAAAGGAGAAGAAAATGTGTCCCGTTGCGGACTCCCGCACTGACCGCACTGGCCCGGTCAGGTGGGAGATACCCATCGGGCCCACCGGACCTGCCTTGGCAGAGAACTAATCAATTTTCCCAGGCAAAACCACCGATAGGGACGAGTGCAGCGGCGAAGTCGGCAGTCGACTGCCGGGGCCGAACGTTATTCGAACGAAAACACCACCTTCGGTCTGCCGTATAACGCCATTGAGTTAAGTCCATTTTACAGAATTTGTCATTTCGAGAACATTTTTCACTCGCTTGAAGAAGTACACATCCGAGCAGCCGCACTGACTTACTGACCAGATGCGGACACCTGGCCAGAGTTCCGCGCGAATTAAATATAATTATCGCGTGGACCGGGTGTGCCTGCTTTGGCCCTGCCTCAGCAGCATCCAATCAGGTGTGTGTGTGTGTGTGTGTGTGTGTGTGTGTGTGTGTGAGTGCGGTTATCTAGATTGCGAACGTGATGATTCCTGGTCACGGTCACACGATTCCCTGCCAGAAGTGGATCGAATCCAAGTTCGATTAAAACCCATAAAATAGAGTCCTCGCAATATTTTCACTTTCGAACACAGGGTTGTTCCGTTCAACTTCGCTATGCGGCGCTCAGGAAACGGTTCAAGTCGATCGGAACCTTGCCGTCGCTCGCGGGTTCTAATCAGCGTCCTCCACCTTACGGACGGCCCCTAAAGTGGCGACCTGGATCGCCTTGTAACGGGAGCTCGTGCAGAGAGTGTACGTGATAACTGCTCGGGATGGCCTCCCGGGATGGGCCCCGGAATGGGAGTCATTCCATACACGTTTCCGTCCGTATACCTATCGGTCTCGCTCGCTCCCTCCGGCATCCAGGACCTACCTCTCTCTTCTTCCTCTCACTCACACGGCCCTCGCAGATCTCCTGACCCTTCACCGCTCGGAAACGAAATAAATGATGACCATTATTATTGAGCCGCTTTTGACCCTGGCCGCGGCCAGTCACGTCGCCTCTCATTTTGTAATTTTCGTACACGGCCGCGGATTTTGAGTCGTCGCGCGTTCTCGGCGCCGTTTACGCCCTCTGAGCCGCGCGCTGGCAGCGGGCTGGGCGGCCAGGGGCGGCCAGGGGCGGCCTCCTCGGCGCAGCTCCCGCCCAAGCGCGGGAATCAAACAGGTGCGAATCACTGCGACTTCCCCAGCGGCACGCGAATGGCGAGGTGTTGGGAAATCCTGCGAGCAGCTAACGACTTCGGTGCCTGCTTGGGCTTCCGCAGCGACAACTCTGCTGCTGCAGCTATGTGCATAACACCTGGGCGGGCCGGAGCTGGGCGGGCCGCTGCAGTGATGTATGTATCGCATCACAGGTCTCTGTATGCCTTATGTAAAGCGTACCACTACCTGCTGCGGCGTCAGCTTAATGCGACAGTCGGCACGCGACCCGTTACTGCCTGTGTGTGTGTGTGTGTGTGTGTGTGTGTGTGTGTGTGTGTGTGTGTGTGTGCACCACTGGAAGAAAGAGATTCGTACACTAATGCAAGTGCACGTAAAAAAATCACGATGGAAAAAATTAGCATAATTACCTAATAATTACACCCTCCGAAAAAGTAGAGGAATTTGGCAAGTGCCCACTTTTGAGTAAGGTGTGATTTTTTTTTTTACCTGCCTGTGGTTGTTTTTCCAGCTTGATTTACCGCTTACCCTATTTTCCTGCCTCTCTGGATAAAAATGTGACAGTCTAGTGGAGTGTAGGTAACCTTTCTCCAGTGGCCGCCGCAGGCCCCGACGTCACGGCCTGCACCGAGGGCTGCACCCACCAGGCGTGGCAGGAAGTGTCGTCGTCATTTTTATTCCAGCGCGCGCCCCTCGCCGGAGGCCTGGAGGCGGCTCTGGAGGCCGCGGGGGGTCCGCTGGAGGGCCTCGTCGTCGTCGTGCCCCAGATGCGACGCGACGCCGTGCCGATGCGCGTACTATACTTACCATGCGGAGTGCGGTGATGCAACGGCCCCCGATGATTTAGGTGGCCGGCCAGGCTGCGGAGTAGTGCAGCGCAAAATACAAATTATCTTCCGAGGACAGGTACAGGGCGGGGCGGGGCTGGGGCTGGGCGGCCTGTACCTCCGGCATTGGCTCTCCCTTGCTGTGGCCGGAGCGCCGATGTGGGCAGTCCTTCCTCTTCTGGCCGTGGCCGCCACCGCAGACCCCCAGCGCCCCCTGACAGAAGGAGGGAGATAGAGACTGCTGCATTCACACGTGTACCGCTGTGTGTTATCGCCGCGGCCTGCAGCGGGTGTTCGGTGTCACACGGCGATGTCCTCCCGCAGGACCACAGCGGTGTTCTGTGTGGAATCCTAAACGCGTAGTGCCGCCGAGCCGTAGCGCAGGACAGGGGCCGGTCGGAAAAATTATGGAACGCGCTTTTGCAGACGTTGTTACGGTGTTATGTAGTTTGTGGACGGGGCCTATGCTGCAGGATATGCGGGGGGTAGTGCCGGGCAGTGCCGCCGCCGCGCCGCCGCCGCTGCTCCAATTCGATATGCGTATAAGGCATCCGATAATGGGGGTCCGTTTGGCGCGCGGGGCGCGAGCGTACTGCTCTGGGCCGGCTGTGCCGCGCCCTGCCGCCGCCACCCATACGGGCCTGCCGCCGCCTGCCGCCGCCGGCCGCCGCCTGTGGTACGGTACCTGGCCGAGCACTCGCTGCCCTGCTCTGGCTTTATTTACAGTCAACGAGGCTCGCGCTGCCAATAACGATGCACCATTCTCATCGGATCGGATTACTCGTTGCGGAGCGGCGGCGCGACAGCGAGGGCGGTGCGCCGCGCGACGAAGACGCTCATGGAGTTTGGCGACGGCGCGGGGCCGGGATGAAAAATTCAGCGCACCGAGCCGAGCGCGCGCGGCGGTGAGGGGAGTCGGTAGGGCCCCGCAGCTATGTAGGGCCTGCGGGCGGCGCGCGTGCTGGCCGAAGGGCGATCGGGGAGGGCAGGGCTCGCCGGGGCCACGGCAATGTCGTCGACCCTGAGGGGAGGGGCCTTCCAGAGCTCGCCCTGCGCCCCGCCGCGCCCCGCCGCGCCCCGCGAGCCGGGGCTGCAGTGGAGCGCATCACACGGAGTCCAGCCCCGCTAGTGTGTACGGCAGACCGCAGACCGCTGCGGCAGCCGCTGCGGCAGCCGCTGCGGCAGCCGCTGCTCTGTGCTTCCGACCCGGGCCCCGCCGCGCCGCGCCCCGCACCGCCGGACGCCAGCACCTCGCCTCCATTTTCGGGTACGGCGATACCCACGTAGTACCCGCGTGTGCTGGCGACCTACAACGAAGCTCTCCTGCTGCCGTGCTGCCAGAACGCCCATTATAACTTCAGGGCCAGCAGAGAGCAGGCGAGGCAGGACCTTCCTATTTACCGCCTGTCCTCGAAAGGGATTCCCCAACTCTCGCCGTGCTTCGCAGCGAGCCGGACGACAGGCGGCCGTATGCACGCATGCGATGCACAACTCGTGTAACTCGTGTGTGTGTGTGTGTGTGTGTGTGTGTGTGTTTTGAGTCGTTTGTTATTTTGCTGCTGGGTATCGACAAGACCGGGCTATTGTGTTAGCATATGTGCAGCATCCCTACCGCGGGTATAGAAATTTGTGAGTCGTGCAGTGCAGAGCAAGCAGCTACAGCTACACCCGTACCCACCGCGTGGAGGGGAACCCAGCAGAGAATAAGCATCCGTCTGGCTACCGATTCGTTGTGTGTCCGGCACCCGTATACTGCTGCTCTGTACACGGGATTGTCACTCAGGTGGGTTTATATATGCAGGATAGCCGCTCTTAGGGTGATGATACTCTCCCATCCGTGACATCGTTGCTGCTAGGTAATTGCAGAGCGCAGGCCTCCCACTCCTTTCCTCCCCCACCTTGGGAACGGCTGCGTGTCACAACTAAAATGAACCATCACTCCTCTTTTTCTCTCTCTCTCTCTCTCTCTCTCTCCCTCTCTCTCTCTCTCTCTCTCTCTCTCTCTCTCTCTCTCTCTCTCTCTCTCTCTCTCTCTCCCTCCCTCCCTCCTTGGTCTCCCGCGCTCCTCTCCGTCTGCCAGGGTTTCCATTTTTCTGCATTTTAAAATTGCTTCATTTGAAGCAGCCGGCAGCAGACGACGCGGTGCGAGCCGCGCGCCGCCCTCTCCGTGTAACGTCACCCAATTTGCAGACGACTGGCGTCGTGCCGCCGGGATTGGCCTCGCTGCAACAGCAACAACAACAGCAGAGCGGATAGAAGAGGATAGAAACGCTCCGCCGCTTATTAATGCGGCGCCGTCCATCACGCCGCGGACGCCGCCGCGGGTCACCGCCGCCTCGCGGCCGCCATTCCCGAATCGCCAGCCCCCGATCTAACGGTTCCCACGGCCGCCGCCGCCGCCGCCATCACAGCAACAGCAGCGCTGCCACCCGCTGGCGTCCTTATTGTACACAAAACGGCCAACGAGAAGAGCTAATACTTCCGGTCGGCGGCAGCGTGGCGGCTGACGGCAGCGCGGCGGCAGTGGGAATGTTTACCCCCGCCATCCGCCGGCCGGCCGACGGGCGGCTCTGACTGACTGTCCGGGCTGCAAAGTGTCGCCCCATTCGCGCGCGCGAGGTCTGCGGGGGGCGCCAGGTGAGGGTGGGAAAACTGAAACTGCTGCGCCGGGTGCCCGGCGGTGCCCGGCGGTGCCCGGGCTTACCAACCTAATACCGCGGGTCGCGCGCGCGCTGCCAACCTAACCTCGCGGAACCCCTCCGCCCCGTCCTGACCACCGCCACGACCACGCAGTCGGCGGCCTCTTTTTCGCGATTACTAGCTGCGCCGAAGGCGTGGCTTTGGCCGCGGGCGATGGATGCACACACACACACACACACACACACACACGCACACCACACAGTTACGCCCCTGCAGTGATGCGGCGTGGCGAATATCCAGCACTGCGCGCCGCATACTACTACATGCATTACGCGCTGTTATATGCCCCGGCCTGTTGTGTTGTGTTGGAGGAATGCAGCAACACTGCAGCAAAACTCGCGCCTACCCTCCTGCTCCCCGCGGCCCCAAAGCAAAATGTCAAAATTTCAGACTTTTCAGCCAATTTGCAAAAAAGAAGAGAAAAAAAAAAGAAGCCGCGACGGCTTCTGTTTTTTGGTCGTTGTTTTTGAGTCTGAGGATTGTGTTGGTAAAGTGACGCTAGGGATACTTTTCCGGTGCACATTACGGTGGTGATTAGAAGCCCGCTCACGCCGCCCCCGCCCCCGCCCCCGCCCCGCCCCCGCCCCGCGATGCGATGCTCCGCTGTTGGTCTTGTCGCTCCGCCGAGCTCCGCACATTTCTCCGCGTCGTGTCGTCGGCCGCCGCTCTGTAATGAGACACACATTATGTAAATGATTCTCACAAAGGGCGGACGGAACGGAGCCGCCTAGAGTGTACATTATCATGTTTTTGTCGTTACTGTTTTTGTGGGTTTTTTGTGTGTAGAGCACCCAAAGGGTCAGAAGGCAGGGGCCCCGTTCTGAAGACTGCGGACTTGACCGCGCCATTTAGCGCATTGTGCAACAAGACGCCGGGCTCTGCTCCTGCCACAATAATTTCTCACAACTTTTTTTTCTCCGACTGTAAACAAGACTGCTTTACCTCTGTTCCTCCGTATGCCTCGAATCCTGCTTGTTCGAAACTATTTGCCCATACCGGAAATGTTTTCACTTAACGGCTGAATCGTCTGCTACTCCTCGACCATCAATCAGAAGAAGTGTGTACGGTATCGAAGGCTCGCACATGGGTAAAGTGAAGGTATTTGTTGTGCGGCTGAAACCTGTGCTTCCGGCAGTCTCTCTTTCTCTCTCTCTATCTCTCTCTCTCTCTCTCTCTCTCTCTCTCTCTCTCTCTCTCTCTCTCTCTCACACACACACACACACACACACACGGCGGTGAAGGGAGCACCACGCGCTCGCCGCGTGACCCCAGACGCCCACCAGCCTGTCTCGCAAACACCCCGAGGAAATGAAACAGCGATCCAACGAGCAAAAGGAGTAATGCTTTCAGAACGGAAAGCAGTTTGTATGAGAAATCACGCCGCGAGCAGCCGTCCTCAAAAATTGGAATGGGCTTCTCTCTCGCTGAGGTCTTGATAAGGTCATCGTTACAAGTGAGTGCTGCTCGACCATCCCGTCGACACACCGTCAGCCGCCGTGTACTTTCTTCGCGAATAAGTAGCTGGCCAACTCGGTTTTCTGACACGCCTGACACTACTCCATCTCACCGCCTTGTCTCTACGGCACCGCCGCCAAGGCACCGCCCCCTCTCATGCAGGGCCAGATGGCGAGTATGAGAAAGTAATAGTAACGCACACATGCAGACGTGGGAGCAGCGCGGCCGCCGTCAGCATGTTGCCGTCCACACCCATATTTTGGCGTCCCGCCCCGACCGGCGGCGGGCGGGGCCCCGTGCGGGTGCGACAAGGAGGGAACGACCGACGGGCTGGAGACTATGACGGAGCGCGAGCCTCTGGCAGCCTCTGGCAGCCTCTGGCAGCCTCTGGCAGCCTCTGGCAGCCTCTGGCAGCCTCTGGCAGCCTCTGGCAGCCTCTGGCAGCCTCTGGTGCTTAATGCACATATCATTTCATTCGTTTTCCCCGATACGGAGCGCGCGGGGCCCGGCGGGGCCGCACTGCCCTGCGAATAAGAGGGAGTCGGCGTTGTTGGCACTATGGCGACTATGGGCAGGGCGGAGCGGTGGCGGTTTGGGATGGAGGAAGCATCGGCGGCGGTATGCGCTGCACGCAGGCCTCGCATTGCGTTTGGGACGTGCGGTTGAAAACGGACACTGCTGTTGGTCAGCCGGCTTGCCCGCACACACACACACACACACACACACACACACACACACACACACACACTCGCGCACCTACTGCGGCACTTTCGCGCGGGAAACACGTGTTTTGCAGCGAATCGCCGCCTGCTGCTGCTGCTGCTGCTGCTGCTGCTGCTGCTGCTGCTGCTGCTGCTGCTCTGACGCGGCGTTGGCACCACGTCCGCGACGCGCCTCTCAGCTCTTCCCTGTGTATTGAGAAGAAATGCGGGGAGAAAACGTTTACTCCATCCCGTCGGTCCCATCCATCTCCATCCCCATTGGCGCGGGCTGCAGCGCCTCCTCCCAACTCTCCCTGCTCTTGGTCGAGTTCGCTTCCGCACCTCTACAGCAATAATTCCAATTTTTGAAATCTCAGCTACTATAATTATTAAAAAAAAACTAAATCTCAAAATTCAGAATTTTTTTAAAAGTGTGTCACTGCTAAAGGAAATAAAATTACAAAATTTTAAAGCCCCATAGAATCACGAGAAATATCTGTATATTATTATTGTTTCTTTTGAGGCTGTAGGTGATGATAAATGTATCATCTGCTAAAAATGCAGATAATTCAGCCATCTCAATCCAGATAAATTCACAAGGGTGCACAGCAAAACTTGCCACTTACTTCCCCCGGAGCTCACTGTCAGCTGGGGCCTTGTCTTCCGGCCCGACACCACGGAGACGACGTCTTGCCGCACCGCACCGCACCGCACCGCACCGCGTCTCCCCGGATGGGTATGGGAAGCCTCCCCGTTGTTGCGACAGAGGAGCCCGGACCGGAGGAGCCTCCTCGTCTTTGGACAGGCGGACGCACAGTGACATCGACGCAGCGGCCGAAAAGGACATCGCGGAGCGTGACGTGCATCCGGAAGGGGAGGGGGGGGGTAATCCCATAGGCAGTAAGTGGGCCGAGGGCCCCGGGGGGTGTCCTCCGGCGGGGGCCGGCAGCGGGGGCAGGCGGGGGCGGGCGTGGCCGCCGTTATGCTGCGCCCCCTGCTTGACGGGAAGGTTGGCTGCCTGTGGCTGCCCTCGGCTGCCCCTCGCTCGCAGTCACGGCTCTTTGGGTGGCATTGCTTGCCGCTACGGCCGCCCTCGGCCATAGCCTAGCCGTGCCCGGCCGACCGCACGCCGCACGCCGCCAGTTCAGTTCAGTCGGTCAATTTCTCTCCGCCGATGATGCGGTGTAATGCTCCTGCTAGCGCGGTGCGGTGCGCTGCGGCGCGGCGGCCCGCCCAGTTACCCCCATTGTTTGGCCAACACGGCTCTGTCGCGGGGAGCTGACGGCCGCAGGCCCCGCAGAGAGGCCCCCGTCAGCCCCCGTGCCCCGGGGGACTCATTGGGTGGCCTCAGAGCCCCCGCTGCAGCACCCGCAGAACCCCGTCATCCCGTTCCGTTTTGTCGCCCGGCCCGGTCCCCGGCATTGTCAGCAGATAGGCGTGTTGCGCAAGGCGGACCCTCGGCTCTGTACGCGAAAAGGAGAAGAAGCGGGCGACAGTGACAAAGAGTTTATCGAATCGGACCGATTAGTATCGCGGCACGATTCGGCCGTCGGTCGGGCGCCTGGTGGGGCCGGGGCCTCGCGGGGCGGGACCCAGGGATTACACGGACTGACACAGACCACAGATTTTTTTAGAAAAAAAAAGTGCGCACTCTTCTTTACTTATTTTTCTGTGCAAAGAAAAACAAAAAATCCTATTACACTTCGTGCAATACTGTTAGGCCCAAAGTGTCACAAAATTGGATTTGGTGCAATTTTTAGATTTCTTTATTTTTGTCAGAAGGTTTGAAAAACTTCTCACAGAGACTTTCGGTTTTAGCGTAAGGGGCAATATTGGAATTAAAAAAAAAATAATAGTCGGATCTTGGGTGAAACTTTAAGGTTCACTCCGTGCCTAAAAAAAACACTTAAAAAAAGATAACTACTCAGATCGCGTCTGGCTGTGCAGCGTACGCAGCGCCTTGTCCCGGCCCGCGACCGCGGCGACAGCAGCCGACGGACTGCCCTGGGAACTGTCTTCGTGGTCCCTAATCACTGACAGACGCTGCTACTGCTGCTGCTGCTGCTGCTGCTGCTGCTGCCTAAGCAGGCGGAAGACATCTTATTGCCGTTTGCACTCGGCTGCCGGCTGGGCCCGCCTGGGGCATCCGTCAGGGACACGGGCGCCCCCTGCCGGCCCCCACCGTCCCTAATAGAGGGCTGCTACCCCAGAGTCCTTTTCCTATCGATCCAGTCGGGTGAAAGCGGTGTGGTATTGACGAGACGCTTCCGATATTTTTCCGGCCCGGCAGCCCGAAGTCGAACGGCGGCGACTAGTCGAGAAAATGAATCGATTTGCATATTTAAACCTGCGGCTACCGCGGCCCTTTCCTTTCGCGGCCAGATAGCAAGTCTGCAGCACCGCCTTGCCAGCGCCTCTTTTCTTGTTTCCGGCGGCAGCGCTGCTCTTGTCCTGGAAGGCGGTGGAGAGCAGTGGTGAGGTGAAGGGCGATACGCAGAAGCCTTTACAAATTACAAGGCGGCGTGGCTCTACCGCGGCGCTCGCTGCTCGCCGGGCCGGTCGGCCGGACATGTGTCTCTGCCCGCTCATGTCGGCCCCTCCCCTCCTGCTGTTCCTTTTCGTGTGCGGCGCATTGCGTCGGGGTCCGCGTGGGCGGCGCGGGTCGGCGTACGACGGGCTGTAGCGGGAACACGACGACATCCAAGACCGTGTTCCCGTGTTTTACAACGCTGCGGGGTGTTATTAGTCAGAGGGCGCGCTGTGCTGCATACGAGACCAATCGTACGGCGCGCAACGTGTGTCGAAATCGTCCTGAAAACTGCGTGAAAGGCAAGCTGACCTCGACGAAAGCAAGGTCGTAATATTTTGTTCCTGTCCCGGCTAAAGCACTGCCGCGGTGACGGCGAGCGCCTGCGAATGCCAGGGTAGGCCAGCCCGCACGACACGCGTGCATGCAGGAGACGGGATTGCCTACCCGCTAGGCGCTGACGGCCGGGTTACGGTGCGGTCCTGTCGGCCCGCGGTCCACCCCGGCAATCGCCGCGGCTCATTCGTCATGCACGCCTCACCAGCGTTCGCTAGCCCAGCGGTCCTGCGCAGCACTAAACGCCTTGAATGTTGTTGTTTATGACGGACTTTTCGAAAACGGACGGCGAATTACGTCGCGCGGAAACACGTTGAGTCCAGCCGCGCGGCTTCGGTTTGATGCCGTGTCATATACGGGGCCCGGCCCGATACGGCCCGCCTGCCCCAACAAACCCCGCACCGCGCGGACCGTGATGGATGGGGAGCGGAATGGTGGCCGGTCGCTGTAAAAACGGAGCGCCGCCGAATTATATCCTTTTTGAAAGCGATCGTCCACCGGAACTGTTATTTAACTAACGATATTCCGACCGCCGCGCGTTTCATTTCCAGCAGATCAGAAGGGAGGCGGAGCCTACGGTCCTTCACCCCGAAAAATGGAGTGTATGCGCTCAAAAATGTTTAAAAATAAAGACAGAAAAAAGCTAGGAAAGAAGACGAAAAAAATAATCAGTTTTAATTTTCATTTTAAAACAGCAAGAGTGAGGAGACCCGTCGGGGTGCCCCGCAGTGCCACTGGGGAGGGCATTGGACGAGGCGGCGCGCCGCCAACGACACTATCGACCAGCGCCGATGAGTAGAAAGTTTTTCCATTTCCATAAATCGCGGCGGAATGCATGACTATCGCCCCCCCCTAGCGGCCGGCCTCTCGCGGTGCCCGCTGGCGTGGGCGGTGCGAGGCTAGGCTAGGCTCTGGTAATTAGCAGTTTTAGGCGGACCGCCCATGAGCCTCCTGCCGAGACGGAGGGTATCGCCAATAATCGCGAAAATAATAATAATACTAATAATAACAGCAGCGAACGAAGCAATAAAGCCACCGATATCATCGCGGCCTCACCGCGTCTTCCCGCGGCGCCGAGAGGCTAAACGTCCGCACGATAGAGGTGGGAGGGGCGGGGCTGGCGGCTGCAGCAGCGGCGTTGCGCGCGGATTTTTACTATCCGCGTATTTTACGACGAGTTTAACCTGCGCCAGTTTTCCTTGCTTTACAGCGATAAACTGCGGGAGATTGGCACTGACCGGCACGCTGCCGGCACGGAATGCATCTCGCTCCAGGGGGGCACATCGGGACTCCAGCAGCTCATGCCTTTTAGTTATTTTTTAGCAGAGTACTTGCAGCAATCCGCGATACTGCATCTCATCTTTTTTTTTTTTTTTTTTTTTTTTGCCAACCCCTTAGGGGAGCTTGGCGCGCTCCCTGGCCCAACCCCGCGTGGCCTCGAGCACTGAGGCCGAGGAAGAAGCGGCGGCGGATGCAGCGGGTGCAGCGGGTGCAGCGGGTGCAGCGGTTGCAGCGGGTGCAGCAAATGTCAGCGCCCTGCCTTTGCTGCGCTTCACACCAGACCGGACGTTGCGGAACCGACACTTTATGCGCTCAGATGTGCTCGGCTCGCCTGTTGTAATGTATGCCGCGCTTCGTGCCGACGCCGGTGACAGCCCGGCCCGGTCCGGCTGCCGGACGCTGCCTGACCCGTGAAGGAGGACTTTCTACCCGAGGGGCTCCCGGAGCCATGCCCTGCCCTGCCCAAGGCACACCGCCCCGGGCTCACGTTATGTCCTCCGCGCCCTTGATTGCCATCTGCCGTCCTTCTCGCACTCCGCCTCGCTGCCTCTCCCTTTAACACCAAACCTTCCTGTCACTATTTTAACATATGACATAACAGTTGGCATCAGGCAGCGCGAGTTGGACACCGGCAGGAGGTGCGATATCGTTTCCTCACCTACCGTCATAGCCTATCGCTGCTCAGAACGTCAAATCGCTGGGGGGAAAAAACAACTGAAATGACAATAATGTTTGTTGATTTTCTGATTTCAATCGATAGGTACAATCGAAGGGTACTACGCCCTACTATGTAAACGACGGGGATGAAGTTGTGGCAACTCGACCAGATTTCTTGAGGTGGCTCCTGGCACGAGGGGGAAACGACGGAGGTAATCCGGCTGACATCGATTTTTTCTTCCGGGGTAATCCGGGGTAATCCAGGGTAATCCGAGGCAATCCGGGGTAATCCGGGCCAATGTTTACGTTTTCGTGTACCCCTAATTAATTTTATTGAGTGTAATCCTAGAGAAATACTGTAGAAATGCAGGGGAATCCGAGGTAATCCGGGGTAATCCAAGATAATCCGAGGTAATCCTGGGTAATCTGGGGTAATCCGAGGTAATCCGAGATAATCCGGGGTGATCCGAGGTAATCCGGGCCAATGTTTTCGTGTACCCCTTAATTTTCTTAAGTGTAATCCGGGGGTAATCCTGGAGTAATCCGGGGTAATCCGAGGTAACCCGGGGTAATCCCCATCCGGCTGACACAGTATTCGTCCGTCGTTTCCCCTTCGTCCTGGCATCATTACTAGTCGCTGCACGAAGTCTAGTGAAGTTGCCACAACTTGGTCGGGTGCTTCAAGTACTTTTAAGGTACTTTCGACGGGTACTATAGTATACGCGCTTCTATTTAAAAAACGGGGATAAAGATGTGGCAGCTCGACCAGATTTCTTCTGACCTTCACATTTTATTTTCACACAACTAACTTTCGTTTGCTCAATACTTTAACACTAGAAAGCCTGACTTTCCCGGTTACCTTCTTTGTCTGAAGGGGTCATTTTGACCCCTGGTCGATCTACGTGTTTCGCATCGCCGAAAACGGCATATAAATTATGTTCTCGTTTTATTTCAAAGTGTTTCTGACTCGCATTAGTGATAGTGAGTCCTAACTTTACATTTTACTGCCTAGGGAAGCTGTGCTGGAGGTAGGCAACCAGCACAGCGTATATCACTCGTATCAGCGTATATCCTATGTAAATGTCTAGGTAGGCGAGGTACGAATTTTTTCTATATGAATAGACCCCCACTCCCCCTTTAAATGACCCCAAAACCCAAGATAAACTGTCAACATCGACATCAGGTGCTGCTGCAGGTGCCCGTGGTCAAAACAGGGCCTTCTGGGCCTGGAACCGGAACGGGACTTCGGTGCGAAATGCGGACTTTTCCATCGTGAGAGATGCGAACTTTTTCACGAGGATGAACCCCCTCCCCCCCCCCCCAAAAAAAAAAAAAAAAAAAACAGGAACCAAGCTACAATGCCAATAAGACCCCAGGTGCTGCTGCAGGTGCCGGTGTGCAATGCAGGGCCCTCTTGGGCAGGGACTGGAACGGGAGGGCAAACTTCTAAAAGGTGCAGTATTTCAAACTCGATCATGGGAACCGACCCCTGCTACTTTTATCCTAGGATCCCAGTAACATTTTCAAAATCGACCCCAGGTGCTACTGCAGGTGCCAGTGGTCAAAATGAGGGCCTTCTTGGGCAGGAACTGGAACGGGAGGGTAAACTGCTAGAAGGTGCAGTATTTCAAACTTACAACAGGAACTGACCATTATTAATATAATCCTAGGACCCCAGTTTCATTTAAAAAATGGACCCCAGGTGTTACTGCTGGTGCCAGTGGTCAAAACAGGGCATATCAGGCTTGTCAGACGACCGCAGTCGCTTCGCTCGCGCTGAAGGTATTCCCTTCTCGATAAGGCGTCTATGTGGTCTCCGTCACCTTCATCAACCATTTACTTCGACTTGTGGAGAATTAATGAACCAGTATGCGGTATTTAGGGGTAGTTAGAGTGCATTATGTGAAAAATTACGACGTGTTTAGTGGCTGGGGTCAATATGACCCCTTCAGACAAAGAAGGTAAAAGGCTTTGTAACTACCACAAAAATTGAGCTAGGAGGCTGAAATTTTGAGGGATTGCAGTTTAAGACGTTTTAGGAAAAGTCAAAAATCGGCGGGGTCAAGGCTCTGAAAAAAAGTATGAAAAATTTGGCTTGAAAATGAAAAAGGGTCAAAATGACCCCTTCCGTCTTTCTAGTGTTAAGAACGAGACTGTCCTAGAACGCTAAACCATTCTCCCTGCCTGTCTTGTTTTCCGCAGTGTTGTCAGACCGTCGATTCGCTGAGCGCTGCTCGCCCCCGCGGGCCACACTCTTTACCCGCATCATGTGCAAACGAAGAGAAAGCGAAATACACTTTAAATTTGGCGGCAGCTTTGCATCGTGAGCGAGCGAGTGAGCGGCGCGTTCGATTTTTGCTCTCTCTCTCTCTCTCTCTCTCTCTCTCTCTCTCTCTCTCTCTCTCTCTCTCTCTCTCTCTCACACACACACACACACACAAACACACACACGGGGCGCGTGGGAGCGTGGGAGGATGAGAAGAAGTAGTGTGAAGGGGGACGCCGCGAGGGCCGAGGCGGACTGGAGCAAAGAGAGTCGCTCGAGACAACTATATCGCCAGCAAGCCAAACAGCTCACACACACACACAAACACACACACACCACACACAAACACACACGCACGCACGCACGCAGCAGACAGCACGCTGTCCGTCCGCGCGGAGTGGGTGGATTTGTAGCAGCTTGGCTGTCTGGCTGTGCGGTATACGTTATGGAGGGCTGCGGGGAAGTCATGTGCGCCGCCAGATTTAGGGCCGACGTATTGTCAAAATAAAGTCTCCGCCGCTCGACGGCGCGCGGCGTCGATATATTTAAATTTTTTATTGTTTTTTTTTTCGGATTTGCTTCATACCGGATGGCGCGCGGTGGCGTCACACACACGCCGCCGCTCGGACTTGAGAAACAAAGCGACACGACTCAGCTGCCGCAGCTGCCGCAGCTGCCGCAGCTGCCGCAGCTGCCGCTGCCGCATCCGTCACACGGTGCCGTCCGCATACTCCAGCAGCGGGGTGCGCTGAGCTGCGCCCCGCTCGCGTTGCTTGGTCCTATAAAACCCGCCCCGTGCGCGGCCACGGCGACCTTTACCGAGAAAATGCCCGCGCTGTGCGGGACGGGGGTCCCCGGGCCGGGCATGTACATGACATTGTACGACGCCGACGTGCCCCCCCCCCCCCCCCCCCCCGCACGACGTGGCTTGGTAACGTCCTGTCCTGCCGTCGACATGTTCACTGATGGTATCGGCCAGCACCGAAACCAGCCCCCCGACCCGACCCGATACTGCGCTCAGTCATAATAACGATTCGCTCTGCAGAGGAAGAGAGAGAGAGTCTCCGGCCTGGTCTGCTCTTTTCTCTGTCTCTGTCCGTCTCTGTCTCTGTCCGTCTCTGTTTCTGTCTGTCTCTGTCTCTGTGTCTCTGTCTCTCTCTCTCTCTCTCTCTCTCTCTCTCTCTCTCTCTCTCTCTCTCTCTCTCTCTCTCTCTCTCTCTCTCTCTCTCTCTCTCGGAGCTTCTTCGCGGCGACGCCTCCGTACGACAACCTGTTGATCCCCGTGTCTCTCCGTGGGCGCGGCGGCGCGGCAGAGGGCGTGTATTCCGCCGCCTCCGCGAAGGTCAGTAGGGTGGCGCTGGCGCTCGGCTAGACTCGGTACGCAGGACGACGATGTCGTGTTTCTTTCGCGAATACGAATGTGAATATGCGCACAGGTGGGGGCCCTGCTCTCGCACGCTCCCCATTCATTCATCGGCGGTCACAGTCCGTCCTTGTCGCTCCCGCCGGTGGATCCGATGGGAGCGACGAGGACAGCAGCAGCAGCACCGGTGTGTGAGGCCGGACCACGCGAGCGGAGAGTGGGCGCTTTCGAATTATTTGAAGAGCTCTATTGATTGCCGCCGCCGGGCAACGCGCCTCGCGCCGTACTTCTCTGTCTCTCTCGCATGTGGTGCGCGGGTCAGCGTGCGAGAGAGAGAGAGAGAGAGAGAGAGAGAGAGAGAGAGAGAGAGAGAGAGAGAGAGAGAGAGAGAGAGAGAGAGAGAGAGAGAGATGTAGCGTGGCAGTCGAGCCGCGCACGCGATGGAACGGTCCTGCTGGTCCTGCCCCGGGCCGCCTCAGAGACTATCTCGCAGCTTGACAGAAATTGCAAGCCACTGCGGCACTGTCAGCAATTTTTATGTTGGTGCGAAAATTTCACCCTCACACTGTCTCCAGAGGGGTTCTTCTCTCTCTCTCTCCGCTAGATCCACTTTTGCTGAATGACTTGTCTCTCTGTTGCAGACGACAGCGCTACGCGCGCGGTGGGCCAGCGGGGGCGGGGGCGGGGGCGGGGTCGCCGGCGGGCTCCGGGTCCCTGACCATGGCGCCCACCACCGAGGCGCTGGACCACGACAGCTCGGCCGGCGGCTGGCTCGGCGCCGATACGGCGGTCAAGGTAAGTCGAGGAAGCCCTGGGTACTGATCCCCCGACACAAAACCGCCCAGCCGGGGAAAATAATTTTGGATTTGGGTTAATTTAAATGAAATCATTGGATTAATTTTTTTTAAACATTACTACCTCTGAGTCTTATGAAGTTTTGAATTTTTGTTTCTTAAATCGGTTTGAGATTTTTTTTGGAGCACGCACACTTATATATGGCGTAATTTCCCCCTGGTTGCTGACGCTTGTCGGCGGGTACCCCTCGAACAGCATACCGGAATACTCCGCAACGTTTCGTCACTAAACTACTTCCAGAGGCTTGATTGATGTCCGGCCCGTCACCACGCGGCCCCGCCGCTATGCAGCACGGTTATGAGCGTTCGATGTGTTATTAGCTGGGCCTGGGCCTGGGCTAGACGAGACCCCTCTCCTGCTGTCCTGTCCCGATGTCCTCGGCCAGCAACCACCCGAGCACCTCAGTGCCCCGGCCGGGCACCATTGTGATTTAAGAGGCCGCCGTCAGAGGCACCGCGCGTCCGACTCCCCTGATTGGCTCCTTCCCGCCCGATCCAATCTCACTTCGCGCCCGGTTCGTTTTGAGAAGAGTGCGCGGGTTCGAATCCGCTCGCCGCCGCTGCGCTGCCGGTTACAGTTGCGTGTTTTCTGGAGGATGTACGGGCTTAGCGGCGGCCGGCAGTCGGGGCGGGGGGCGGGGCTCCGCTATCAGCCTTGCCGCCGCCGTCCAGAGGCGCCACGCGGCCGACTCGACGCCTCTCGCACGCCGCCGTTTTCTCCCCGAAGATGCGAGAAAGACATTATTGGCAGTCGGGACAGGACAGGGCAGGGGAATGCGCCTGCTAAAGAGCCCTGCTTGGCTCATGAATTGCCGATGCGCCGCCGGCCGCTGCCTCGCGGCTGCGCTGCTCTACCCCCAGCGCTGCTGCTTTCCCTCATGTTGCCTCGCTGCCAATAACGAGATCGGCGCGGGGCGGCGCGTGCCTCGGCGTTATCGGCAGTCCCGTTGGAACCGCGCGCGCGGGTTCCAGCTACACACTCCCCCGCGCCATCACCGGGAAATGAAACAGTCATGATCGCCGAGTCGTGAGTCCAACTCGAAATCCCAGATCCGAAACAGAAATGGCGAGTTTTCAGAACAACCCCTTTACGTCCCTTACTGTAGATATTAGGCGGGCAAAGATCATGGCCTCGGGCCTTTTTTGTTTTGTTACCTCCCCGGCGCTTTTATGATGAACCAATAAATCACAGGCGGCGCTTTACCGGGCGTACGCGCCTAGACACAACTTCCGACAGACATATTAAATAGGACGGAGCAGAGGGCCGCAACGGTGATTCAATTTAATGGCCCACTACCACTCCGCGCGTGGTGGGGACGAAAATAATCTCCACACAACTGCGGCCTACTCCGGGCCGGGCGTACGCGGCATCGAGAGTGAAACCGGCGTGTTGGCTATCGGTTAGCAGCCAGCGGCAGCCAGCGGCAGCCAGCGGCGTACCGTACCGTCCGCGGACATAAGTTATTTGCATTTCGGGAGCCTAACGCCGCCCCCCGGTAATGATGCTCGCAAATCATGCGCAGAGGCGAGAGGTAGCGCCGGCCGGCCCTGCTGTGTGTGTGTGTGTGTGTGTGTGTGTGTGTGTGTGTGTGTGTGTGGTGAGTGTGTAAGTGTGTGTGTTGGCTAATCGCGAAAACGTGATAGCGGCCTCTGACCGTATGCGCGATAAGCGAGAGAGGCGCCCTCCAGGAATGAGGAAAGGGTATTTATCAACGTGTCGTTAAATGTTTGTTGTTGTTGTTAAATGATATTGCGGTGGATATCCGTCAGTCATTAAAACAATTTTACACAATCATTAATCATAATAATACTTTCGAAAGATATGGGATAGGAAAATTCAGGAGATCCACTGAAGGATGGTGGTGGGCTGCATTAGACATTTTTAATACCGTTCCGGCAATCAAAAACTGCGTTGCGTCAGTGGCGTAAGGAAGGGAGAGGAAAGGTAGGGGGGGGGGGAGGGATAATTACGGATAGCGTTGATAGACGTCACACACGAAACGTAACCAACGCCGAACACTTACTTCCACACCACACTTCCACTGCGCGGTGGCAGCGGTTGCGGCGGCAGCGAGGAGAGAAAACGGATGGGACACCCGACCGCCACCGCAGGTCCAGGATGCAGGGGACGGTGAGCCTGGCGCCGCCGCTGCCGCTGCTACCGCCTGTGGCGGTGATGGTGGCGGCGCCGTGTGGTGCGTTAGGACGTGTGGCGTGCTGTTAATTTATTGCATCCCTTTAGCACAACCAGTTCAAACACCTCTCTCTCTCTCTCTCTCTCTCTCTCTCTCTCTCTCTCTCTCTTCTTTCTCTCTTTAACCCCGCGAGGCGCTCGCTCTGGTTGGCCTGGTGCCGGTGGACGGTAAGTGTCCTATCTCTCTCCCTGTATCCTGGAGCGTCTTTTCTTTCCAGTACCGTCTGAGAAATATATGAAAAAGACTATCACAGAGCGCCTGAGGGATAGGCAACCTCAGCATCCGCGCGCACGCCCGTGCTGCGGGCTGGCCTACCCCGCGCACCGCAGGCGCCCCGGGCAGTGAGTGCTATTGAGTCGGTGATGCCCGGCGGGCCCCGGCCCGCCCGGCCCGGCCCGGCTGCCCTCAACGACAGCCCCTTTATGGAGGGATGTGGGGGCCGAGAGACACACCACATATTGTAAGCCCCGCCGTGCGGCCGGACACTTGTCTTTTAATTACGGCCCCGCAGGACTGACCTTAATGCTTTTACGATTTGACAAGCCTGCAGTGGAGATAGCGGTGCTGGGGCGGTGGGGGACGGGCCGGGCGGTCCCACCGCGCGGTACTTCATTTGGAACCGGAAAAGAAATGCCGTTAATCGAACGAGGAGAGGAGACCAACTGCTGCCGTTGTTCACCCGCTGCTGCTGCTGCTGCTGCTGCTGCTGCTGCTGCTGCTGCTCTGACAGGGTCGCTGCCCCGGGCCAGGCCGTGCGACATCGAGGCGTTACCGCCATTACCCCGTACAGCAAGCCGTTTAGAGCGACGCTCGCTGGCCGACGTGCGATTCGCTGCGCCCGTGCGATAGTCCGTGTGTGCTCGCTGATCGTGTGTGAGAGAGGGTTCTTGCTCTCTCGGCCGCATTGGCGCTGCCTTTTGCCCCGCGAGCGTCAGTCAGGTCAGGGCTTGGCGCCGTGCCCGTGCCCTTTCCAATGCATTCGGCACACCCGTCCCGTCCCGTCCCGTCTCCCAGAGCTATCGGAAACACATCCATCTCTCTCGGTCACGCCCGCACCTGCAACACCTGCCGCACTGCAGTTCCCGTCCAGTTTCCTCCGAGATGACGTCGCTCTCGCGCGCGCTGATTATTTTTCTTTCCCCTCGCGGCGGGACTTGTATATATTCATTCTGCCCTCCCATTTCTTTCCCCTGTTATATTTTATCTCGACGGGGCGGGACGGACATAAATAATTTGAGCCACTCGCGTGTAGGTGCACGCGGGGTGCAGAGGGGTGGGTGTTTGTAGGACAGGAAAGAAAAACAGCAGAAAACATAGGTACGGGAAATTATATCCTGGCTCGTGTCGCTGGCATTTGAACCCACCGCGCGGAGGGCGAAGTCCGGTATGCAAAGTGCACAGCGCGTCGAGGCAGTGGCGGCGGCGGCGGTGCAAAAAATGGCAAGGGGTTGGGATCGGGAATGCGCATAGGAAACGACGTGCTAGGCCATGGCTAGGCCAACAAGCGAAACAACGGGATCCGACGGATCCGACGCGGTAGGATCATGGCGAGTCCTGTTGTCTGCTGGTTATTTATTGAGCCGCGGGGAAGAAAGTCCTTTGCGGACATTGGCGTGCTCATTAAGGACCCCAAGGACCTCACGGCGGTGCGGGGGAGGAGGCAGTGCAGACGCCAAACTCACTTAGCATACCGTGACGACGCATCACCCTCGCTTTCGTTCGTCTCGTTAAAACATTTCCAGCCCAATAAGATTTATTATGCGATTTTTTTTTCTCTTCGCGCCATTTTGAATAGAAGTCGGCGTAGTCACTCTCCCTGACAAAAAGTGTGATTGAAAACCCACTCATGTGTGATTATACACACATACTGTTCCGTGACCCTTATAGGAATGCGCACTTTTTCGTTTACCCCCGCGAGGCAAAGGTTATTCGGTACGGCATGGGTGAATTAATTGCAGACAGAAATATAATAAAATGGCCCACCTTGTTAATCTATCAGCGCTAGTCTGGTTCTCTCATTGGGCGCTCGTTAGTCTCCGCCTGACAAGGAATTACAAACCGTATGGTAATGCACGGCCCGGTGCTCTGACTTATGAGCGCTGGCAGCCAGCACTCTATTTATATTGCAACTTTTGCACTCTCTGTGCAGGGCAGCCTGCCTAACCTTGCCGTGAGCGATGCGGGATCATAGTGGAGCGCGCGCGCGCGCGCACACACACACACACACACGACCGACCGGTGGTGGTGCAGACACGTCTAGCGCGACGCGCTTACAGAAATCAAAATGGCTGCAGGGCGCTGCCCCCCCCCCCCCCTCGGGCCAGCGCTCCCCTGGCCTCGGCGCAGTGGTCCAAAAATCACTATCCGAGTCCGTCGTTTGCCCCGGGGATATCTCATCCAGTTGTGTCGGGCTTCCAGCGTGGCTTCCAGGCTTCCAGCGTGCCTCGAGCGCGTCTCTCTCTCTCTCTCTCTCTCTCTCTCTCTCTCTCTCTCTCTCTCTCTCTCTCTCTCTCTCTCTCTCTCTCTCTCTCTCTCTCTCTCTCTCTCTCTGCCTCTCTCTCTGTCGCTCTCCCAGGCCCGGCTGATTGGCCGAGGCACAACAATCGGCCAGGCTTCCTGCCCGGGTGAGGCTTAGAGTAAGGCACGATTCTCTCGCGCTTTCCTCTATTTTCCCTTTCATCTAATCGGACCAGTCGAGTGTTGGCTGTCTGTTTGGGGGACGCCCGGGGAGGCGGGCCGGCCGGCGGACCGAAAGTGATTCCCATTGTGAGACCCGCGTTGCCTCTCTTCTTGCTTGCTGCTTCTGCGCTGCTCTAATTTGCGAATGGCCGCAGTGTAGCTCTGCGTGCTTGCACTCTTTTTTCTTCCTTCATTCTCCTTTTTTAACCCCCCCCCTTTTTTCCGCCGGTGTACGGAGGGCCGAAGGCACGCGGGCACTGCAGTGCATTGCAGGGCTCACCGCCACTAGTTCGTGACTCCTCGATCGCAATCAATAATTAAATCTGCTTCGATTAGCGCGAAATCGAACCGCCAGAGAGCGCTGCTGCGGAACACTGGACCGTCGCTGATGGCGAGGAGCGGCGCCGGCAGCGCAGACAGTGCGAGGCTCCTCTAGAGAGAGAAAGAGGGAGAGAGAGAGAGAGAGAGAGAGAGAGAGAGAGAGAGAGAGAGAGAGAGAGAGAGAGAGAGAGAGAGAGAGAGAGAGAGAGAGAGAGAGAGTGAGCGTCATCGTTAAAAGGAGCGAGAGCGAGGAGCAGTGTGAGTCCTCTCCGCTTCCGCTGGAATACTCCAGGACCACCTCCAAACCCGGACAGTTTGGCCGGTCAGCCGCGTGAGAATGCGGCAGCGTTCGTCTTAACGAGCGCGGGGCGCCAACGAGAACGGTTTAGCAGCGCCCCAACTCGCAGAAATGTCACATGAATAACAACGACTCGCATTCCAACCCTGCAAATCTACCATATCACTTTCAAACCCTAAGTCGTAATTGTTTTTTTTTTCTACTTCGCGTGTTTTCGCCGTGCAAAAATTGTCCAATCCGTCCCGTGAAAAACAGCTGGTGGCCGCCCGGGGCATGTGACTCCGTATCGATGACTGGGCCGGCCATTGTTGTGGACTTGTTACGGAGACAGGCCTGACACTGCGGTGCCGCGGCCTTATCACTTATTATCATTACTGCGCTGCCCGCCTTCCCTTTCCACGTTCCTGTTATCAGCGATGGCGTTGCGTCCCAGTGCCCCTGCCGCCGCCGCTGCTGCTGCTGCTGCTGCTGTGGCCGCCTGGGTCGCTCTCGGCAGGTACGCGGGTTACTGCTGCTGCCGCCCCTGCCGCCGCTGCTGTGGCCGCCTGGGTCGCTCTCGGCAGGTACGCGGGTTACTGCTGCTGCCGCCGCCGCGGTGTGGTTGTGGTGCCCTGAGGAGGGCCCGGGCCCGCCGCTCGACCCGCCTTATGTAATAATGATCAAACGGCCGCTGTGCTCCGATTTTAATGCCCGGGTCCTGGCGGTATCCCGCTGGAGCCGCTGGAGGCGCTGCTGGAGCCGCTGCAGGGCAGGTGGGCAGTGCGAAGGAGCGTTGACACACCTCGCCTCCCGCATAGGGTAAGAACAGAGGTATAAAAAAAATCCACGAAATTACACCCTCCGAAAAATATCAATTTTAGCAAGTTCTGGATAAAAAAGCCACCTTTGAGAAGGTGTCATTTTTTTCTGCGTGTGATTATTTTTCCAGCATGATTTATTTATCTGCACTTACCCTGCGTACGTTCGGGATTATTCCAATATTATTATTTTCCACGCTAGTCGTTTGTTGAAATTCTGCTGTTTCCGGAGTGCCGCCAGTCCCTAATTGGCGCAAGAGCACCACCTCCTACCTTCTCCTCGGGTCGGGAACCTATGAGGTCCTTCCTACACAGAAATATCTCTCCCAGGATGACTTGCGTGTGTGTGTGTGTGCATGCTATTTTATTGCTACAGGCGAGCGCGTGGGTGTGATATCACTTCTTCGCTGCTATCCATTTCGAATGTAGAAAGCGTGCATTTATTATTATTATTATTATTTAAACGTGCTGCAGCCGCATGATCGAGCGTTGCCTTCGCCTAGTGTGGCATTCCTCCCTTAGTGTAAGTCCAGGTAAAGAAATCACGCCTTTTAAACAATTACATGCATGTGAAAAAAAATTGAAATCATACCCTTCTCAAAAGGGAGCATTTTGTTTAAAACTATTTTTTTTAAGAGCGTTTCTTTTCTTCCTGATTTCAATTATTCCTGTCGTAATTTTTTTACTTGCACCACGAGAGGCAGGCGAATTATGAGCACACGACGGTAACGTTTTTAAAAACATTTCAGAGAGAGTTGAAAACTAAAGTGGCGTGAGCTGATCATTCCCGCTGTGTCGCCGCGGTTTAATTCGGGCTGCTGCTGCTGCTGCTGCTGCGGATATCCGCCGTTGTCGCCACCTCCTCGGCCGCCTCGGCCAGGCGGCCCGGCGGGATCTGGTCGGGTCTAGCCGTGCCCGCAGCCGCCGCGCGGCTTGTGCTAATCCTTTGCACCGCGCCCCGCCGGAAACACGCTGGAAAACAACCATCATCAGAGAAAGTAGTGTGTCCCGGCAGTGGCCCGGCAGCCGGCCGCCCCATGGAGCCCATGCTATCGACAGGAGCTGCTGGCGGGCGCAGTTTTCTGCAGCGAGTCACGGGACCGCGCTGTGTGATGTGATGCGCGGGGCGCCCGCACGCCACTGCACTACAACTTGTTAGCACCGAGTCGCGAAAGCGTCACGCATAATGCCAATGACATGATGTGGTTGCAGTTGTTGTGTCAGAGAGTCGTGTGTTTTCTTTTTTTCCCCTGCCTCTCCAGCTCGCCACAGGTTTTTTTTTAAAAAAAGAGGGCATCGCACTGCACGGTGAAAAATTATTAGTAGTCGAAAATAATTTTAAGGTTGATTTCCAGACAAGCAGTGAATTTTGGTTCTCAGAACAAAAATTTACTGCACGTCTGGAGATCAACTAAAAAATTAGTTGCGACCACTAATCTTTTTCCTCCGTGCTGCTGGTCCCTCCTGTACGGCCCTTAGAGAGCAGTTGTGGACTAAAGGGCGCGCAGGCGATGGCGTTATGGCCCACACTCGCCAGCCGCAACATTGTAAGCGCACCTTGCATCGAGGTAATTGCGCACGCCGAATTACTCTCGGTACTCTCAGGTGGTGCGCCGCAGCAACGTTTTCGGCCAGTAGCGGACGGGGTCACACGGTCCTCACCGGCGGGTGCGGGCTGGGCCCCTCGGGGTGCGTCTGACACGGCCGCACGGCACGGGCCGCGCACGCACGCACGCACGCGCACGCGCACTCACGCGGGAGCCGGGCAGAGCCAGTACCTGCCGGTGTCTGTGGCTATTAAAGTGGGTTTCGAGTCGTAAATTATCGTTGGTATTATTCAGCCAGATGCGCACAGTATCTTTCTCTTGTTCGCCTCTCCGTACCAGACCAGCACCAAGAGCGTTGCTGGCGAAGCTGCAGCCGTTCGAGGCAAACGAGACAAAAAACCTCGACCAAGATTTGCACCTGAATTTTTTCGTCTCATTTTTGCAACTGATTTTTTTGTCACCCCCCCCCCCCCCCCTCTCTCTCTCTCTCTCTCTCTCTCCCCCTCTCTCTCTCTCTGAAGCCAAACGTTTCCGTTACATTTTTGTTCCGAGTTTCACCGCCTAACTATCAATCCGAACGATTGTCGTTTGTAGTAACACCCCCATTGACATCTTGCCCAGCGTTATTTATTTGGAGGAGCGGCTCTATCTCGATGCGATCGGATATTATACGCTTTTCGATTTATTCCGGCTGATCGGATCCACTGCCGCCCGGGATCTATCTGGAGGAAATCAGCGAGAGCGGCCGGGTGCAGCCGGTGGGTGTGTTGGGCCGAGCCGGGCCGGGCCGGGGCAGCCTGGACTGGAGCAGCTCTTGTCTGACGCTACTTGTTTGCTGTTCTCGGACGTGGGTCGGGCGGCCGGGGAGGCAGGCAGGGAGGGAGTTGTTCCTAGAACGGTGCGCGAGGTGTGTACCGGGGGATGAGACACAGAGGTAATGTGGGCGGGGTTCGACCCCCCCCCCCTCCTCCGTCCTCCTCCTCCGCACCTCTGCTGTAATTCCCGCCTTTTATTGGTTTCGGCTCCTGCATGCCATGCCGTACCATAGCGCACGCACACGCCTGCCGGAGCCTCACTAAAACTTTTTTATTATTATTATGCGGACGGGGCGGCGGCGGGGAAGGGGTGCGGCCGTGTTGGCACCGCGATAAAACACATGCCAATGCGGGGTCTAGAGTGTGTGCGTGTGTGCGTGTGTGTGCCCAACCCACCGCATGCATGGCCGGTGCATGTCATCTTGACAAAACGAAAAAGTTTGCGTTCCTAGTTCACATTTGAAACTTACTTGGATAAGTGCAGATAATTTAAAAAAAAATCGCTTGGGAAAACAATCAGATGCACGTAAAAAAACAACACCCTTCTCAAAAGCGCGAGCATTTCCACCAAAACTTCCCAATTTGCTGCTTTATGGAGCGTATTTTTTGACCTGCTGTCAGTTTTTTTTTTCCCTGCACTTGCCTTCGTGACAATCGCGCCAGCACCAGCACCCCTCCGAACCCTTGACGTTTTATCGCCACCGCCATCACCTGCATGCATCGCCGAAAAGGCAATCATCACGACGTCCCACAAGCACAAATTATTTGGCTCCAGGGCTAGAAAGTGCGGCGCGCTCACACATGATGGGTTCTTTTTTCCGGCGGCAGAGGGCGCTGCTAATATTTATCCGCGTCGTGGGGTATTTTGTCGGGTCTAACGACGCGGAATGACACCGCGTGAATCCGACTGCTGCGGCGATCGGACGCGATTGGCTGGGAAGGCTATCTATCACGCAGAGCCCCCGGTCCGGGCGCGCCCCCGCCCCGCCTCTCCACCGGACAGGTTTGTCAAACCGCTAATTCGAGCGTAATCGATTCAATTAAATGCATTCGGCTGCCGCGCGGCGATGATTTGAAATGCGCGCGCTCTCTCTCTCTCTCTCCGCCTGCTGCTATGCGTATGGCCGACTAAACGCTCTGAAGGCCGCGACGCGCCCCGTTGCCGTGGCGGAATGGAGCGGACGACTAACCATGTTGCGGCCGTCATCCATTTCGAGATCGGCCATCTCACTCGCACCGGCTGGGAGCACTGACAGGCACAAGGGCCTAGGCGGGAGACCGTGCGACATGTGTGCCTGTGTGGGCAGAAGACGATAGCTCACTCCCTTTCCATGTTTCTCATCAACGAGCGAGCGAGCGGGCGATTAGTTGGGACAGCTGCCGCGTGCGCTACCGCCGCGCTGCCTCCGCGAGTGGTCCCGGGGATCTGAATACCGCTTAAGGCCCCGCTCCCACAACAATAATAACATGTGGCCGAGCGTCCCCTCAGGTTCGCGGCCTAATTAGGTCGGCTTTCGTCCGCCTCTTACGTGATCGGGGCTGTGCAGCGCGCAGCGGTAGCGGTGCCCCGAGACCGTCCGAGACAGTGCTGCTCATGTATGTGCCGCTTTGCTGCCGCTTTGCTGCCGCCTTGCTGCCGTTTTGCTGCCGCTTTCCTGCTGCTTTGCTGTCGTATAGATGCCGCTTCGTAAAAAAAAAAATCACAGGGCTGGCGATATTTTTTGCTCTGTTCGCTGGGATAGCGAATTTTTTTGCTTGTTGAGGGAATTTCGAACTTGTGAAACGCGTCTCGAGTTTGCCTTTTTTTTTTACTAAAAGCGAGTGACACCGCGTCTCGAGTTTGCTTGTTTTTTGTTTTTTATGTTTTTTTTTTTTTTTTTTTTTTTTTTTTACTAAAAGCGACAGCTGACAGTGACACTACCAAATTATTCGCTGGATGAGCCACACATTTAGCGAACATTTTTTTTGAGTGTAGCGCGTGGCCACTGCGCCTTCACGCTTCATAAGAACAAGCATAAAAACGCGCAAAGAAGCGGCTAGCATTTTCATAAAAACTACGGAGTGCCGCCGCGCCTGGTCGTCGAGGGTTTCGCGTTCATTTTATTTTAAACAACGAAAGAGCAGCCTCTGGTCACGAAGGTGAGCGGAAGGGGAGAGGAGGGGGGGAGGGGAAGGGACTCCGCCGGATCCTCACGGTATCTCCTGGGCCCACAGGATCCCCGCCGCTCCGCTCTGCGTTAAGACAAACAATTTAATGTTTATTTGCATGATATGCCGCCTGGGTACGCGACGACCACGTCGGTATAAGGGGGGAAAATTCTCCCCCCCCCCTTCTCGCCTCACCTTCAGAGAACTCCCGTTAGGCTTTAAGGAGCGCGAGTTAAGGGTCATCAGAGTGCATACGGAATGCTTTTTGCTGCTCATGCTATTGTTATTCCGCCCTTCATAATTCCGGCCTAAAAGATATCCGTAGACGAGGGCTGTCACTTCTTCTCCCCTCTCTCTCTCTCTCTCTCTCTCTCTCTCTCTCTCTTTCTCTTTCTCTCTCTCTCTCCCCCCGGGTCTGGGCCCCTGCCCTGCCCTGGCTCATTAGCAGGTCCGGGGCCGCCGTGCCGCCGTTCCCGCCGCGTAGCGCACCGGCCCATCTCCTGTCCGGCATGGCTTTCTCCGCGTCCTCATCGCCAACGTCGTTGTCACCGCCGCCGCCAACGTCCGCGTGATGACGGCGACGCACTGTCCGAGACCCCCGTGGCCACGCCAGGAGCCGGGCCATTTCTGTGGCCGCGAGAGTTAGAACAGAGAGCGGGGAAGGGAGGGAGGGAGGGAGAGAGAGAGAGAGAGAGAGAGAGAGAGAGAGAGAGAGAGAGAGAGAGAGAGAGAGAGAGAGAGAGAGAGAGAGAGAGAGAGAGAGAGAGAGAGAGAGGAGATAAGCCGAAACAATTTGTCTCTCCCACGACGATGCGGTAGTGTCCGCCGCCGACGCCTCTCGCCGCCACACTCAGCTGCCCCTCATCTCTCTCTGTCTCTCTCTTCCTCCATCGGAGTGCGGAAAGTGAACATTGTGCAAGACGGGTCGAAATTCTCATCCAAGTTCGCACGGGATGACGCAGGCGGAGACGCATAATGCGTGCGACAGTCGCGTTCCTAGCGCCGCCGTGGGAAAGGGATTCGGGCAAATAAGCGTGCTCAATGTTTTGGACCAGTCGGGTGTAAATTTTTTTAATCAAAAATATATTTGCAAGTTAACTTTTTAAATTAATTTTAGTAGTGTCCGAGAGAGTCTAAGAAAGCGCGTTCACATCGGGCTGTAAGTGTCGGCGAAGGCCGGGGCGCGTCGGCTCGGCCTTTGTCCAGGTCGAGTGGTCAGCGGCGGCGCGGGCGACAAAAGGGACTGACTGGACGGCAAGGGAAAGGCGTGTTTTCGCCACTCGACACGACGCCCGACCCCGGTCGGCACAGGACAGACGACGTCGTGCCCTTCACGGGTCCAGATACTACCCGTCGCGGGATTGTTTTTTGAAAAAAATTTCCATCTCTGTTCCTCGCCCTCGCGCTGCCCCTGCAGGGTGAGTGGGACGGAGAGGGCGAATGTACATGTGTGTATCGCAAGATGCGCCGACGCACCGGACTGCCTTACTCGTTTGTTTTCCGCGCGTCGCCCGGGCGTCGTCAGTGCGAGTGAGAAAGTAAATAATAACAGTCATCTTCACGATGCTGTGTGTGTACGAGCGCGCGCGCGCATGTGTATGAGCCGAGAGTATTTTGGCGCGCTGGCCGCCGCCGGCTCGGACAAGTGCCTCCGCGAACTACCGTTTAGTGTTCCTGGCTCTGCTGGCTCTGCTGGCTCTGCTGGCTCCGCTGGCTCCGCTGGCTCTGCGCTTCATCCCAGCGCCGGCGCCTCGTTAGGAAAGGGAAAGGGCAAAAGACAAACGCTTCTACTGTCGCTGTTTCGTCTGTCCTACTTTTCTGATGTTTTCCTTTCAATGAATTATCTGCATAAATAAACTAAAATCGCTCTGCGAACGCGCGGAACCCAAGATGCAAGTGTGAGCCGGATGTGCGAATTTTGATTGCCGTGTCATTTTGAGGTCATATTTTCTCGCAGCCGCATTACACATTCTAGGGCCGATGCCGCGCCCACCGCGCAAAATTTTAGTTCTCCGAACAAAAATTTACTACTTGTCTGCAAATCAACTTAGAAATTAGTCGCGTCGCGACGACTAATCTTTTTCCTGCGTGAGATGCGGCCGTCTCGTCGGCGTCTCCTCCATGTACTTACCCACTCACTCTGATGGTGGCGCGCCGTGCGTGCCGCGTGCCGTGTGCGCGTGCAACGGGCTCCGCGCGCCTGCGGGTCGGAGGGTAGGCAAGCCCGCCGAGCGCGCGTGCGCGACGGGGCGTGCCTACCTGCCAGGCGGCGGCGCTGCTAACGGTCACTAACTCACGTGTTTCGCGCGCTTTTGCCTTCCCGCACTCGCTGAGCCGCATCGCATTCCCATGACTGCGCTCCTCATATGCCGCGCGTTATATTGCAGCCAGTCCGGCGTCGCCCTAACGGGGAATGTGTGTCGGTGTGTGTCCTCTGCGCGACCGAGTGTGTGTATAGCAGGTACTTGAGTCCGCGCTCACACACACACACACACACACACACACACACACACCACATGCCACACGCGAGCTTGCAGCAGCAGAGCAGAGCTGTTGTTGTCTTTCCCACCGAATTAGTTGCGATCGTGCAGCCACCGCTTCTTCCTTGGTCGCGTATTTTTTTCATAGTTTTATTTCCCCGTTTGCCAGGACGACAGCCCGCAGCCGCTAGCTGCTGCCTGCCTACCTGCCTGCCTGCCGGCGGCGGCTGGCTCTCGGCCTGACCGGCCGCCGGCCCCCGTTCGCGCATCATTGGCTGCGCTTTTGTCCCCCGCGCTGATCTAATTGCGGCCGCGTTAATGACCCTCCGGGGGCTGTTGTCCGGCAGGGCGGTCTGCGGTCACTTACCTATGCCGATAAATACCAAGACGTGAAACTGAGAGAGAAAGAGAGAGAGAGAGAGAGAGAGAGAGAGAGAGAGAGAGAGAGAGAGAGAGAGAGAGAGAGAGAGAGAGAGAGAGAGAGAGAGAGAGAGAGAAGAGAGAGAGAGAGAGACGACCACGGTGTGCATGACCGCCGTCACCTCCCCGTTCAGACACGGCTGCCCTTCCCGTGTGTCCGTTGTCCCTCCTCTGCCCTGCCAGCGGCGGCGTCGTGTGTCGTGCAGAGTGAAAACGTGTGGCATTGCCACTGCGGCGCACTGCGGTCAGCGGCGGGGAGCGGCGGCTGCGGTGGCTGCAGCGGCTGCGGCGGCTGCGGCGGCTGCAGCGGCTGCAGCGGCTGCAGGCGCGTGTGCACGGCGATATCACGGCACGATAGCAGAGCCATGTGGCGCAGCTGACCGCATCGGTGCTGTCGGGGGCGCGCCGTGTCAAGGGTGCGGCGGGTGCGGCGTGGAGTCCAGTGGAGGAGTTAGGGTTTTTTTCTGACTGTTTTCTGGTTATTTTATTTTTTATCTGACTTTATCTGACTCTTCAGGGTTGCAGTGATGAGGCCCCCTTGAGTTCCCCAGCCCTAGACAGAGCCCTCAGAGCCATGGGTTCACAGAACCGATAAGGGGTGTTATTTCTGTCATCATCGCGGCTTCTCCTTTCCGGGTGGTCATCCTCACACAGACCGCTGCCACAGGGCCGCCGCGGGTCCGATCCCAGAGTGCGTCACCGGGTGCGCTTTCGCAACGGCCGGCCAGCAAGGGGCCCAGAGCCCAGCCCAGGGACTTGTAACCACAGCCCGACTTACATGTGCCGGCCCTAGCGGCCCCGCCCCGCCCCGCCATCGATAGAGCTGTAGGTATCGTGTTATAATTGGCCGTGTGTGTGTGTGTGTGTGTGTGTGTGTGTGTGTGTGTGTGTGAGGCCAAGGTGAGAGTGAGCCAGGCGTTGTCAGGAGGCCCACCGCACAGCTCAGCAGTGTGGAGGCTGCTGCAACAGGCGCCGCGCCGCACAGCCACTGATCGATGTGGGATTCCGATCAGGCACTGCTGCCGCGGGTTCGAATACCGGCAGATGTTATTTTAACAGTGCGCCGCGTCCGTCTCGGACAATAGGTGGCGCGCCACGCCCCAGTAGCGGAGGAGCCCCCCGGCCCCCGCAGCCCCCGCAGCCCCCGCGGTGAGGACTGAGCCGGTGGGGTCTGTCCCGGTGGTGGGCGCCGACTGGGGTGCGGTCGCGGCATCGTGATGGCCTCGCGCCTCACTGTGACCCGCGCCGACCCGCGGGCAGGCCGGGCAGGCGTCGTACGACCTCTAATGCTTTTAAAATAAAATAATCAAAGAAAGAGAAGGCGAGTCCTGACCGAGACTCTTTGGAGAAAAATCAATGTCTTGTTTTTAAGAAAAAGTCCGATAAAATGGCCAAGAAAATGAGTCGAGACGTCAGTGCTGCACGAGGGTGTATACAAGATCGCGGGAAGCGGGCATTGACGGCCCCAACCAGCCCAAAACTCTGCTGCTCATCATTTACCGGAGTGGAGAGATGAGACGCAGCGCTGTCATGAGGTTTTATTTGTGCCGATACCAAACACGTTGTATGCAAACGAGCCGCGGGCGCAGCGGGCGCAGCGGGCGCAGCGGGCGCAGCGGGCGCTGCACCGTGGTTGGGAACCCGCACTGCGTCTCCGGGACTCCCTCCGCGCCGTGTGCTCTCTGACACATGGCACACATCACCGGGCCCCCGCGCCCGCCCGCCGGCCTGGCCACCCCCACCGCCCGCACACGCACGCACGCACACACACGCACTGCCATCTCGACCCATTATTTCCATGTCCGCGCGGAGGAAGAGGGACCCGCTATGCACATTGTTTGCGCTGGCCAGCAGGCGCTGGGCGCTGCCCCGGTCTGCACCGGTACCTCGATGTGATGCGGGCCGGGGGCCGGGGCCGGGGGCCGGGGGGCGGGGGCCGGGGGCAGGGGCTGGGGGCGGGAGCCGGGGGCGGGGGCCGGGGGCTGGGGACCCGCCTGGGGACACACATCGAGAGCACCTACTTGAGAACCGTGCCGAGCGCACACTCTTATTTGCCTTCTCTACGACCCTGGACATTAAGGGCAATACGCCTCCTTCGCAAACTTTCATCAACTGTTTTCATTCGTTTAAAAAATGAATTAATATATGTATTTATTTTCGTACACTTAAAAAATTGGCCATGTAAAGGTGTTACGATTAGACCTGGGCGCCGCGCCGCCGCCGCCACCGGCTAAAATCGGCACGCCGCCGCCGCCGAGATGAAAATCACGGCGCGCCGCCGCGCCGCCGCCGAAGATTTAACCGGCGGCGCGCCGCACCGCGCCGGGGCGCGCCGCACCGCGCCGACAAAATTTTCTACGTTTTACGGCATATTTGGCATATTTGCTCACTTTTACCACTGGTGCAGTACTTTTGTACCCTAAGTAGGTAGCTATTTAAATTATGGACGCCAGAGTCAGATTAAATAAATGTTGTCTATTTTTTACTTTGTATGATTTGTTAAAACGCCACTTAACATTTCCAACTTAAAGTAGCGGTAGGTGGTAGAAAAAAGGACGTTGCGCCGACCACGTCGCCGCCGCCGCCGCCGCCGGTAATGCACTCGGCGTGCACGCCGGCAAATTTTGGGTCTGACGCCGCCGCCGGCCAACATCGGGTCGGCGCCCGGACGATGTTAACCTCACAAAAGTAGTGGGAGGAGGGGGGAGGCAGGAGCGCCCGGGTAGAAAAATGCGTTGCGCAGGGAGGGCAGGACGCTGAGAAGATGCGCCACGTCACATCAGCACGCCTCACTGATATGATATGCATCTCGCTTGGCTTTCTCCGTCCAGGAAGAACAAATGACGGCTGTCTTCTTTTCTTCCCGACACACCGCCTTGTCCGCACTTTGCGGCGTGAGGCGGCGGAGTAGCGGCGGCAGCGGCTGCTGCCCGGCCCGTGCGGACTAGACCAGGGCACACAGTGCGATTAGGGACAAGCCGCGAACTACCGCCGCTGCATTTACATACACAGAGGCTCAGAGGCTGCAGCACGGCGCGCACGGACACAAACAAGACCGTGTTTTCGCGAGAGGAACCGCGGCGACAGATAAACGGAGACTTTGGTGCTCGTGGACTGTGGAGTGTGACAACGATTTTCTGAGTGATTAGTTCTGGTTGAGGGCGCAACGAACTTGAAGTGAGTGTGAGTGAGAAGCTGCATGTCAGATTTTGGAAAATGTTGTGACTTCATCCTCTGCCATATTATCTTCGCGCCGTTTCGGCTGCGCTCTCTTATCACATCCGACGATTAGGGCCGGACGGATGCGGTTATATCCGATCTTAATCTGGCGCTGCGAGTCCCGAGCCGGACACTGCGTGATTAATACGGGAAGCGTTTCGGCCGGCGAGCGAACGCCTCTCGACTGGCGTGCGGACGGAGAGCGAAGACCGGGCGAGTAATTAAAGGGGCGAGTGGTATTCGAACCCGCCGCGCGTGCGCCGTGTGCGGCTGGCCGGGCCATTACGGGGGCGGTGCGGGGCGGGGCGCGGCGCGGGCAGTGCGCTTCCTTTCCGAGCTTCCCGATTCCGGTTGGGGCCTCCGGACCTCCGGGCCACCGGACAACGCGCACACCTTCGACAACGTCGGCGCGGGGGCGGTGGGCGGTACCCTCGACGATACGTACCTCCAGCGAAAGAACCGCGGAGAGGCAGTTCTGGTTGAAAAGGCACGGCCACGTTGTTATATATGTATTGCGCCAATTCTTTCCCCCCTAACAGAAAAAAAAAAAAATTCTAGCGCTTCCAGCACTGAGTCGCCCTCCGTACCGGACCAGTGGGTGTTTGTAGTAAATTCAACAAACACTATTGACATAATACACTGTGTAAATTGTTACTTTCTCAGTGAAAAAATTAAAAAAGAAAATGGGTTCGCGAGCACCTCGCTATGTTCGGACTCTAAAGACGCAACTCAGACTATGCGTAGTGGAAGCACACGTTCTTCATTTTTTGGGCAGCATGTTCAGAATGGCGGATGACCGATTCAAATGTGAATCATAGTTTTTTTATGTTGTTGTTTTTTTCACAAAGGACGCCTGCGCGATCCCTTTTTTGTTTCTCACGAATTCCGCGGTTGACCGGTGCGCTCGGACGCGCGCAGCAGCAGCAGCAGCGGCAGCAGCAGCGGCAGTCGGCGGGGGGTATCGACAGCACGTTTTGTTTCCGCCGCTCTGCTGGACGCAGTATCGCCGCCGGGCATCGGCTGTTCGTGCGTTCCGATGTGCAGTCGCGTGATGCAACGGGCCCGGGGGGGGGGGGGGGAGCCGTGTGCGCAGGCGCGGACTCCACCCCGCTGGGACCCGCCGAGAGGATGGGATGGGATGAGCGGCGAACGAGATCGCCGGACGGCGGACCCAGAAATTAACGACGACGACCCCGGATCGGTTGGCGATAATTATAAATAAAGAACTGAGGCCGTGCAACCAATCGGCCGGACCCGGTCCTGGCGAGCAGACGATGTCTCCATTCCCAGCTGCTTCTCCTGGAAACTAATGGCCACACAACAGCGCCATCCGCGATGACAGTTTAAAGACGGCCCGGTCAGTTCTGTCTCGTCTATCACTGACCAGTGAGGAAAGCCCCGCTGTACCGTTCGACTTTTGAAAAGGAGAGGGAAAAGAAATATGCAGACGTACTTTGCAACTCGGTCATACTCGTTCCTACTTCGGCTCGGCTCGGCTCGGCTAGGCTCATTTCGCTGCCAACGAACCCAACTTTGCCATAAACATACCAGAAGCGGTGGCGCAGGCAGCGCCACTAAATGTTCGTCTTTGTTTTTTTCTGCACCTTCCATCCATACTCCCTTCGCATTTTACACTTTCTTCGCTTCCCCAGTCGGTCTTGCACTTTCGCCGCGTGCTGAATTCCTGGGCTGCACCTCGCTGCACTGACCCTCCCTTCATCCTTGGCTCACTCGGACGCCCCCTCCTCCCCCTCGGCGTCCCCGGAGAAGGGAACAGTAGGAGTGAAACAACAGCTTTACGGCCATCGGCGCGTGCGTGCGTGCGACTGCAGTGCAAGTGGGACGCTGATAATTGCTCCGGGATGGGATTGCTGCTTTCTGATCCGCTCAAGCGTACACAGACAGTGCGGAAATGCCAAGGACCTCGTGGAGGACGAGTGCGGATGTCCAGCAGGGAGATGGCCTCGTTGGCCTCCGTGAATATGATACGGTCCGCTCTAGCGAAAGTCCGTCTCGAGTTGCGTGGCCGCCGCCGTCCCGGACAGTCCTGGCCGCCGCCGGCCGCACATCGCCCCGCCGGAATCTCGACCACGAAGCAGCCGAAGGAGGGACAGGGGACGCCGCCGTGACTGAAATCGGATAGTGAGTAGCGCGTTTCCAGTCCGCCGTCCGAATAATGCGCGCCGAGCCGGGATTCGAACCCGCGCCCGGCCGGGCGTCGCGCGTCTCTCCGTCCAGCAGACGACCGCGTCACGTAATCGCGATAATTTCGGCGGCCGAACAGAATCCGTGACGCTCCGGCGGACTCCGGCGGGCTCCGGCCGGCGCGGCTGTCCCGTCCGCCCGGCTGACGGCGGCGCAAACAGCGGCCCGGGGGCCCCCGCTGACGACAGCAACGTCTTCAGTCCCGCTTTCGAAGGCGAGCAGACACGAGATTAGCGCGGCAGGACTGTTGTTTTGCGGAACAATTTCATTTCCGAGCTCCGGCGGCCGGGAGGGGAGAGAGGGAAGTCCGGTGGCCGGCAGACGAGGACTGAATGGGCGCCGGCGAGCAGCTGCAGCTGCGAGGCTATTGTGTGCGCCGGGGAGCCGAAGCAGGGCGGGGCGGGGCGACACGGAGGGCACGGAGTCATGGTATTGGCACTCGGTGTGTACAGGGGCGGCGCTGCATGTGCTTTACGCCCCCCGGCCCCCGCCCCCCGGCCCCCGGCCCCCGGCCCCCGGCCCCCGGCCCCCGGCCCCCGGCCCCCGGCCCCCGGCCCCCGGCCCCCGGCCCTCGGCCCCCGCCCCCGGCCCGTGGGGTGCTGGACTGGACCAATTGTTTCACCGAACAGAGGCGATAGCAGTGCCGCGGCTGCAGCCCATCCCCGTGAGCAGTTTGTGGTCCGCGGCAGAGGCCCCGGCCCAGCCCGGCCCAGGGCGGCAGTAGGGTGGCACACGGCTGCCATTGTTCCCCGCGCTGCACTTGGTGCGGAGGCCGCCGTGACTCCGAATGTGGGGCTCGACAGAATGATCACACGTCCGGCACCTCCGGCACCTCCGGCACCTGGCTCCGGCAGAAGTGTGGAACTGGAGTGAGAAAGAGTCGCGCTCCGTGCCACATATCTGCCCCCCCCGGGCTCCGGGCTGCGGGCTCCGGGCTCCGGCCCCGTTGTTGCACGCCGGCCGGCCGGCAGCTGCACAGAGACACGTCTCTCGGTTGAGCCGCGTCGGTTCCGCACCGCACCGCGGCGTCGTGCCGCCGTGGGGACGGACTCAGCAGCGTTCCCGCGCTCAGAGTGCGCACTTACTTACTTACTTACTTACCCGGTAGGGGGAGGTGCGGGCGATAAACCTGCAGGTACCGCCGCCGGTGGGTGTTGAACCTGAGCCCCGGTAGAGTGGTCCGTTTGAACAAAAGTTTTAAAATCTCATGACGGCTAGTGCTAATATTTGTCTATGACCTATAACATGAGTTTTAAAAAGAATTCGGGATTTTTCGGCCCACGGGAAAAGGTCGCGAAATCGTTTCAAAGATGGCGACGTCCAAAATCCTGAGAAATCGTCGCCAGCGACGCTAGGGTGGTCAAAATCCGCCAAGTGGGTTCGCGGTGACTCGTCAAAAGTTTCAATTTGGCATTAAAATAATGTGTGCGAAACTGGAAATCTGTCGGACAACATTTAGAGGTCGCGAAGGGTCACGAAGTGCCCTCATATACAGTAAATATTAATGTTTTTTGAAAATTAAAAAAAAAAAATTCCAAGGTCAATATGGCCAAAGTAGGACCCTAGGGCTAGTGTCGTGCCCCCAGTGAGGCGGTCGGCAGGGGGGCGCACGGTCCCTAGGCGAGGGGTGCATCACATGGCAAAGTCACTGTACACCCAACGGAATAGTGTCATGTGCAATCACGTCTAGTCCCTTCCCAATCATTCCAATCACCAGACACCGGAGGGATTCCGAAAAAAAATCAGCGAGAAAAAAAAAAGCCAGATGGCATGTTTGACCGCTGTTGACAAAACCTATGTCGTCCCAGCTTCCGCCAGGACCCCTGCCTTCAACTTCGGTGATCTTACGGGAACCGGTGCTTTACGGCTGCTAGTTGGCCCCGGGACACAGCACTAGAACCCGCTACCCGGCTTGCGCCGGACGGATCTCCCGGCAACCCCTAGCCCGCGCCAATGCGCGAGCCCCCTCCGCTAACCACGGCCTCCGGGACTCCATTATACTGTAGTGCCCTTCAACCGCAGTCTGGTTTGGCCCCATAAACCATGGGAGTCCGCCCCTGCGAAGATTTGGAGGACATAGGTTCCCTTCGTACACGACCGAAGCCGCTGTACTCTACTCGCTACGTACCGAGTAGCGGCTGTCCGCACCTGCCAGATTCAGAGAGAGGAAAACAGAAGCTTCGAACCCTAGAAGCTCTGCACATCCCCCGAGTCTCCCCCTGGATTTCTCCAGAGGCACAGAACGCCCCCCCGGGCGGGACCCTCGAATCTAGGGAATTGAACCCTAGACCCTCGGGACCGGGGGTTTGTGCCGGCGGCGCCTTAGCCCGCACGGTCGCTTGGACAGCCATGCCTACGTCGCGTTCGGAAGTATATTTTAGGCACTGTCCGCCAAGCTGTGTCACAAGAAAAAGTTGACCGACCGGCAAGAATCGAACCACGGACCTGTCGGTCGCCGACCGGTCCGCTAACCCATGCGGCTACCGTGCCACGATGTTGTTTGCTGCGCTCCCAGCACTCTAGCTCCACAGAATAGAGCTGACCATCGACGGACGCTGTCCCGGGATCAACTCTTGCCTACGCCTCCAGATTTTTCTTGTCGATGTTCAGCTCTACTATGTGTGTCTATCTAGCTCCACATAGTAGAGCTGAACATCGACAAAAAAATCTGGAGGCGTAGGCAAGAGTTGATCCCGGGACAGCGTCCGTCGATAGTCAGCTCCATTCTGTGGAGCTAGAGTGCTGGGAGCGCAGCAAACAACATCGTGGCACGGTAGCCGCATGGGTTAGTGGACCGGTCGGCGACCGACAGGTCCGTGGTTCGATTCTTGCCGGTCGGTCAACTTTTTCTTGTGACACAGCTTGGCGGACAGTGCCTAAAATATACTTCCGAACGCGACGTAGGCATGGCTGTCCAAGCGACCGTGCGGGCTAAGGCGCCGCCGGCACAAACCCCCGGTCCCGAGGGTCTAGGGTTCAATTCCCTAGATTCGAGGGTCCCGCCGGGGGGGGGGGGGCGTTCTGTGCCTCTGGAGAAATCCAGGGGGAGACTCGGGGGATGTGCAGAGCTTCTAGGGTTCGAAGCTTCTGTTTTCTCTCTCTGAATCTGGCAGGTGCGGACAGCCGCTACTCGGTACGTAGCGAGTAGAGTACAGCGGCTTCGGTCGTGTACGAAGGGAACCTATGTCCTCCAAATCTTCGCAGGGGCGGACTCCCATGGTTTATGGGGCCAAACCAGACTGCGGTTGAAGGGCACTGCAGTGTAATGGAGTCCCGGAGGCCGTGGTTAGCGGAGGGGGCCTCGCGCATTGGCGCGGGCTAGGGGTTGCCGGGAGATCCGTCCGGCGCAAGCCGGGTAGCGGGTTCTAGTGCTGTGTCCCGGGGCCAACTAGCAGCCGTAAAGCACCGGTTCCCGTAAGATCACCGAAGTTGAAGGCAGGGTCCTGGCGGAAGCTGGGACGACATAGGTTTTGTCAACAGCGGTCAAACATGCCATCTGGCTTTTTTTTTCTCGCTGATTTTTTTTCGGAATCCCTCCGGTGTCTGGTGATTGGAATGATTGGGAAGGGACTAGACGTGATTGCACATGACACTATTCCGTTGGGTGTACAGTGACTTCGCCATGTGATGCACCCCTCGCCTAGGGACCGTGCGCCCCCCTGCCGACCGCCTCACTGGGGGCACGACACTAGCCCTAGGGTCCTACTTTGGCCATATTGACCTTGGAATTTTTTTTTTTTTTAATTTTCAAAAAACATTAATATTTACTGTATATGAGGGCACTTCGTGACCCTTCGCGACCTCTAAATGTTGTCCGACAGATTTCCAGTTTCGCACACATTATTTTAATGCCAAATTGAAACTTTTGACGAGTCACCGCGAACCCACTTGGCGGATTTTGACCACCCTAGCGTCGCTGGCGACGATTTCTCAGGATTTTGGACGTCGCCATCTTTGAAACGATTTCGCGACCTTTTCCCGTGGGCCGAAAAATCCCGAATTCTTTTTAAAACTCATGTTATAGGTCATAGACAAATATTAGCACTAGCCGTCATGAGATTTTAAAACTTTTGTTCAAACGGACCACTCTAGAGCCCCGGCGTCCCGTGGGCTGCGTGCGGCACGGGCCGCTCCGGTCGGCCCGACAGCAGCGTGCTCGCCTCTGGCCACGCCCCGCTACGCGGTGGGCCGACGCCCTTCTATAGACCCGGCCTGACCTCCGACCCCCCGCGGCTCGGCGCCAAATATATAAGTATAGCCGGAAGAAGCCACCGCCCGCCTCCCGGCCCGGTCTGGGCGGTTTCCCCAAGCCGCAGTTTCGGTGGTCGGAATATTCGGAAGCACTTGTCTGTCTCGCGTGAGTCCCCCAGATCGCGGCCCGGACGTCGGACTCCATCCCACCTGTGGCCGTCTCGGGATGCAGGCAGTGAAAGCAGTGCCGATAAAAATCAAAACGACGCACACGCGAACCGTTTTAGTGAGTAAACGTGACATAATGGTGGAAGGCGGGGTCCCTGCCCGCGGAGCCGTGGGGGGGCCGTGAACTCGGATCGAGAACGAGAGTTTTTACTCTCAACGCGCGCACGCCTGGACACGAGAAGACAGCAGCTGACGACAGCTTTTCTTGTCGGGTCTCTTTTTTTCCCTTTCTGCCTCCCCCTCGTGTTTTACACTCGGGCGGCGCACGCCCGTCGCTGCCCGCTCTGGTGCGGACTTTGATGGCTTCTCTTCGTTCGGGCCATCGGCGTGGAGAGGTGAAAAAGAAGGGAAAACGACGTTGTTTGTGTCCGCGTGTGGCCGGCGCGGCCCGGCACGGCACGGCACGGCTGGGACGCGATGACCTCTGTGGGCTTTAATGACCGCGCGGTCCCACACGGCCATCGCTAGGCGTAGGCGTGGCGGCCGGCGCCGGCCCGAGAGAGTGTGGAGAGTGATCGAGGCGTCCGATCCTCTCCTCTCCTGCCACTCGGAGAGCGGTCACTTTTGGTACGATCCTCCCTATGGAGCCCGATCGCAATATCATCGACTCCGAGTCTCTGTCACCACCACCTGATCCGGTGGGAACGTCAGGTGTGGCCGAGACGTCACCCGAGGGTCCTTTACGGGTCCTGGTATCCACTACAAAAAATAACATGAAATAGAAATCTAGAAGAAAAAATCGCTGACTGTAGGAACCAGCTATATAATTCAAACAGGTTCTTTTTTTTTAAAGGTGCTTTGAATTTGCTCGTAGCCAAAAGGGCTGGCCGAGGGCGGCCGGGGTGGCAGCCGACCTTGGCCGGGAGTGCAATCCGATCCGCGGCACACAGTGAGCGGGACGGCCCCGGGGCGGCCCGCCCCCGGGAAGGACCCCCGTCGTGGAACTGGCCGCGGTTTGCACACCAGATGCCCTGTTGTTTCTGCCGAGCCGGTCCAAACAATTACAGGCAGGGCCCCGGGGCCGGGCCGGGCCAGGCCGCCACTGGCACCGCTGGCATGGCCCATTACGACACTAAGTGCTGGCATTAGAGCTGGAGGGTAATGGCGGGGGCTGGGCGGGGAGGCAAGATAGCTCACTGTGTGTGGCGGGGCGTCATATTGCGAGTGGCTTCAACATTCTGTAGTCATTGATTTTTTTTTCCAGCAAGATAAAACCAGTGGACACGTTTCCGAAAGATATTTGAGGTGGCTTAAAGTTTTGTGCCTCGGCTGTGGCGCTCTCGCGCGCTCGTGCGTCCAAGTCTCCTACGCGACGGTGCTGACGGCTTTGTTTGTGTGCCGCAGGAACACCAGCGGCCGCCCATCTACAACCCGGAGGACTATGCCCAGTCGCTGCGTAAGTTCGGCCGGCGGACGCCCGCCCCCGGCGGCACGGGGCCCGGGGGCGCCTCCCCGGGGCCCAACAGTCCCGGCGCCACGCCCCCCGGCGGCGGCCGGCTGCTCCCGGACAACAAGTCCACGCTGCAGTCGGTGGCCTCCAGCAAGTCGGCGTCCTGCGCCGCGCTGCCGGCGCTGCCCCTCGGTGGCCTGTCCTCGGCGGCGGGCATGGCGAGCAGCGCGCTGTCCGTGTCCGGCAGCCACCGCGGCTCGGCCAGGGGCTCCACGGAGAACCTCGGCCAGCAGCAGCAGAAGCAGCAGGAGATGCAGATGGTGGAGCCCGAGATGAGCCTGAGGCAGTTCGACAGCGTGGCCGAGCTGCTCAACAAGCTCAAGGCGGACCTCAGGCTAGCCTTCCCCAGGTGAGTCCAGATACCAGACCCTCTGCCGTCGGCGGGGACACGTCCGCGGCGTCCCGGCGCGGCAGTGCATCATCGCCGCGTGAAAGTGTGCGTCGCGGTGCGGTCAAGCGTGCGCCGCCACGGAGCGCGGGGTGTGCGATAGTGTGCACATCGGCTGTGCTCAAGGAGTGTGCACGGCGTGCAGCGTGCCACCCGTCCGACCGGCTCTGCTGGCTCTGCTGGCTCTGCTGGCTATGCTGGCTCTGCTGGCTCTGCTGGCTCTGCTGGCTCTGCTGGCTCTGCTGGCTCTGCCCTCTGCCGGGGTGTCACCCGTGCCGCTGCCCATATGTCCCCCGCAGACCCACGCACAGCGGGGGAGTCCGGCCCGCAGCTGCCCCGCCGGGGCCCCGCTCCCCTGTCCCCGCTGGAGCCGCGGTGACGGTGCCGCCAGCACCGTGTGCTGGGGGCTCATGCAGCAGGACCTTGACTTTGCGGCGAGGCGTGAGGTGTGTGTGGCCTGTGGCAGCCTGTGGCCACTACCCGTACTGCCACATGACTGGCCCCGTCGTGCCGCCTCGATTTCTTCTCTCCTTCTCATTGCGGTGCGTGTGTGTGCGTGTGTGTGTGTGTGTGTGCAGGGACAAGCCGCGGCCGGGCGCTTGCGGTCATAATGCCGTTGGCGAGGCGAGCTTTGAGCAGTTGATGGATGGACCCTCCAGGACGTGTATGACGTCGCGGTGCCGGAGAGAGTGTGAGAGAGACAGAGACAGGGAATTCAAAGTTGGTGGCCGACGGCTCGCGCCCGTGCAGATAATGTACAGGCCTGGCCACCTGGGCGTATCGCTTGAATGCGGCACCTCCGCTGACACGCCGTCGATTCAAGATCCATTTCCTACCGAGCAACAGCAGCAGAAGCAGCCTATCAAGTGGAAAAAAAAATCCATTGTGATTTTCGTTTTGTTATTGACTGCGTGCGCGAGACAAAGGGGCGGCAGGCAGCCGTTGGCAGCACTGAGCCCGCTTCCGGCGTGTGAGTGCATGGATGTATCGACACGCCGCCTCACACGCCGCCTCATGCAACATTGTCTGCGGACGCAGCGAGCACAATTTTAAAAACATGTTCGTTCGGGAACAATCAGCCTCGTCTGAGAGGAGGCAGTAGACGCAGGAGAGCGGTGGAATTGAATTCATCACATCTCTTGGGACACCATAGGGTAAGAGCTGGGTGAAAGAATTCACGATGGAAAAAAAACTGCAGTTGGTAAAAGAGAACACTCTTAAAAACAAGTTAGCAATTTTAAAAAGTGTACCCTGCTCGTGGGCGTGGTTTATTTACCTGCAACTTACCCGAGTCCAAGTCAGATTTTTCTTCTTCTTTGTTTTTAGAGTGTTTGGGAATTGTCACAACAAGCAAGGGATGAGGGGGGGGGGGGGGCTGTATAATAACGGACGGCGTGCAGCATTGCTGGCCTGGTCTTGAACCTCGCTGCGGCCGTTTCCGCCAAACGCGTGTGCAACTTGAGTAGCCCGCAGTCCGGGCACGAGCGGGTCCGGGCTGGGCGCGCCCTGTGTGTGGGAACGTGTAATGTAACACGTCGTCAGGCACACTTGACTTCCCAGGCTGGGCAGGGCAGGCAGCGCAGGCCGCGGCCCGTGTAACGCACATTGCAGCGACGTCGCCTTCTATAATAATTTTTTTATTCTTTATTTGAAATGGCGCAAGGTTTGCGTTCCGCCGGCGCCGCGCGGTTTCGGCCCGCCGCTCCGGATTTTATATATATTTTAATGGGCGTGGCGGCAACAGCAGCTGGGAGGTCGCACAGGAATGCGAATTTTTAGAAAGCTAAATTTTAGCATACGGGACACAGGGTGAGCGCGCGCGTTTTCCAAATAGCAGCGTTCCTGCAAAGATTTTGAAAATTTAAACTTTCCCCGCAGATTAAGACCGTATTTTCATCCAGTTTTCTTTCCGAGATGCGAATAGGGCGGGCGGCAGGTGGGGCGGGCTCTGTAACCTGCAGAGCTGCGGAGCGGTCGCCCCGTAACGTTTCGAATTACGACTTGAGCGAGTGACCGCGTGGTATCGCCCTCCTCAAATCTGGAAAAAAAGAGGGAACAGAAACTGGTTTGTTATGCGAGACAAACAATAACAGCTAGCGCTGGGTGGGCGCGGCCCTTGGCTCCCTCCCGGCCGCGCTCCCAGGGGGACATGCAGGGCAGGGCAGGGCAGGGCAGGGCAGGGCGAGCAGCCGCTGTCACGGACCCACTTCCATCCTATGATACCTGCGACGCTCCCATGCGTGCGCGTGGCGTGTGCGTGGCGTGGGGCCGGCCTTGAACACGCGGGAGAGGTTATGCTCCATAAAGCAGAGAAGACAACTAAATCAGCGCGGCCCGACCGCGCGCTGCGCTATCAAATAAATTCTCCCACCGAAACGCGAACTGAAATGAGATGCTATGAGACGACGCCCCCGCGCGGTCTGCGGGGCCTTTAAAAACGTGTATAAAAAGCCGGCTGTAAAATACGTCATACCGCGCCGCCGCCGCTCGCCGGGGACGACGACCAAGGTGGACTGTAATCAGGAGTCTGTGCGAAGTGGAAAAACGCACGGACATGGCGCCTGCTGGGTAGGCAGCCACAAGACCTGCCACGCACGCGTGTCGTGCGGGCTGGCCTACCCTGGCGCTCGCAGGCGCCCGGCGGCTGGAGTGACCTTGGGCGCCGCGGCTGTCAGCGGGCTGTCAGCGCCTTCCCATCCCATGAGAAAGGCAGCACAAGGCCAGTGCAGGCGCACGCACACGACGGGACCTCGACAGCAGTTTTTTTCGTTTGTTTGTTGTCTTTTTTTTCGCGTCAAAACGCACTTTTCAAAGCAGACTGGCACGGAGAGTGAATGTTGCCGATTGCTCTTCCCGTTTTCATCTTCATTTTCCGCGTCCACCTCGCAGCTCGCCAGCCAGAGGTGGAGGCTCCGCGGTCGTGGAGCCGTCCGAGAACTGCAGCCACTGCAGCACAGCCGCGGCGTGGGGTGTGTAATTAGTCGATCACTCCCCAAAGTGAAAGGGTTTCGTTTTTCTTTTTTTTTTCTTTCTGCTCGCTTCTGCTGCCCGCGGCTTTCCCTCTCCGCTGGTCGCGCCGTTCGCATCCTTGAGAGTCCTGGAGGGCGGTGATTGTCCTGGTAATAGATCATCGCCTTTGTCGTTGGCCTAATGGATGCAGGCGGGGGGATTGGGATTTCAGCCGCTGCCGCTGCATTCATTGTGTTGTGTCGCTGCTGCCGCTCGGGCTCAGTTCATTCCGGCTCCTTTCACTATCCCCCCCCCCCCCCCCCCGCCGTCCGAATCTCCGGGCCCAGCCGCCAGTGTTCGATTCAAGGGACCCAAACGATTAGAGAAGCAGCGTTCAGCCAACAGGGCGCAGTGCAACACGACACGGGAGGCGGGCTGGACACACCGCCACCCTGTAAAACACAACCACCGCATTTTAATTCCACGGGGAATCATTTTTAGCTAACACTGAAATTTTTCCAGGAATTGTCGTTTTTGACTGGTGCACGGGAAAGATTTCACGAATAATTGAAAAGTTCCACTATAATTTCCGGTCGAATTTTATGTTTTATATCTGTTTAAATTTACATCTTTAGTTCTGAGTAAATTTGTTTCCGTCACTTTTTTTTTGTATCTGACAGTGATGATCTGCATTGCAGCGACGGCCCGGCGATGGTTCGGGTCAGTGAATGGGAATGGCATATCGGTGATGGCACCGCGGTGGGGATTGCGTCGTCGTCGGTGAGCTGCCGGCGCACCCAGGGGGAACCGGGGGGCAGCTGGGGGTCGCCGCCGGGGTCCTCGGGGGCCCGCCCGGGGCTGCGGTTCCGGAGAGAATGCTTCCTCCCAAGTGCCCCGCGGATTGCCTCCGGCGGCCCCCAAAGGTCACCCGGGAGCAATAGCGGTGATGACGTCCACTTTGCTTGTTGTCGGCTCCCGCCGGTTTTCCATCCGACCGAGCGCTATGTCTGCTCCGCTCTGCTCCGCTCTGCTCTCGGGCCGGGCTACGGACCAGCCGCACGCTGCACGAGCATCAGCGGACAGAATAGGATTCGGAGTCGAGCAGATGCCTACTCGCGCTCCACAAAACTACCCCTCCGCCAGGCCACCAGGCCGCCAGGCTGCTGCCGAAAGGTTAGGGAACTCGTAACTCGACTGGAAGCAGAGCGCACGCAAAAGCAATCTGACAGAGACCTTTCTGTTCCGTTGTCGCAGACCGCATGTGCCCCTTTGCGCCGTTACCAACCCGAATCGCCACTCAAGGGGTCGTCCGAAATTGCAAAATCAAAGCCGGCCACAAGAATCTCGTAAACCCGTCGTTTCTAAAACTTATCACTTGAAAATTCATTTCGCAATTTTGGGTCAAGGAAAGATTTTCTACCGCACCGCTGTTCCCTTCGAGAGGCTACGTTGTTTGTGAAGTGCCCCTAAACGTTTGTCCGGCCGGTGGTGGCAGCGAGTGGCTCCAGCCCGAGGCACTGCCCTGCCCACTGACCGCCGCTGCCACTGCCACTGCCGCCGCACCGCGCCCTCATTGTTTCTTCTTCTCCACGGTTCATTAGCGCCCTGTCGCGCGTCTTCATCTCAATTCGCCGGCTCCTCTCTCCCTCCTTCCCCCCCCCCCTCTCTCTCGCTGCCATTTCTGTCTCGTCAGTGCCGTGACGGTCACGCCGTGCGTCGGTTGCGTCACGCGCGTGACAGCGACAGGGCGTCAGCTGGCGGGCGCGGCCGCACGCAGCAAAAATATAGTAAAGTGTCCTGTCGCAGCCGCAGCAGCGCCGCACGGCACCTTTTTATACAGCAGTGGTGTCCGAAACCCCACGGAAGTGTGGCGGAGTTGGGTGGTTATGAGAGTGAGAGAGAAACATGATAAAACCAAAACAGCGCTGCTTTCTCTCTCCCTATCCGCGTGCTCCTCATCACAGCCAGCAGCTCTCGCACGTCGGCGCGCCGCCAGCCAGCGGCCTTGGCTCGGCTCGGCTTCAGCCATTAGTTATAGGGACGGCGCCTATTAACCCCGAAGCCCAGTGGCCGCCGTGGGGCTGGCGGGGGGCCCCGAGGGGGGCCCCGAGGGGGGACATCGTTGTCGAGGTGCACCCCGACGGGGGGGCTCTCGGGCGCCAGCTACTCTCGCGGTCTGTGCCCGCTACACGCCCCTGAGAGGGGTCCCTCCTCACGTGATGCAAAGCAAAATTTGATTTCTCTTGCATTTTTCACTTAATTTTTTTCACTTCTGATTTTTCAATTTTCACAGATTTAATTCCCCCCGAGTTTTTTAAGGTTTCTGTGGTGTGGATTTGTTGATGTTGTTTTTGTTTTTTTTTTAGAGACAGCGACTCGCAGATCTGAGGAATCTTTCTTTTAGGCGTGAAATATGCAGAGGCGCGGGGCGGCTGCGCGAGCGATCGCGAGCGACGCTTTTTGCCAAACCTGCTGCACCACGGCACTGGCAGGCACCGGCACCGGCACCAGCTGGCACCACCAGGCACTCCCTCTGCGCCACGCTTTCGAGTCCGGTTAGGAAGCGCGCGGGGCGGCGTATCTCTTGGACAAATAGGCGTTGCCGGGGAAACGCGACGCGCTGCACCGGGCCCGGTGTCACACCCGCGCGGCACAGCCGCCCCGCCCCCAGACGCCCCGCCCCCGACTGGACAGCACCTGCGGAGCCTGCGGGACCGGCCGGGCCGGCCGCCGCATCGCAGCACCGCCGCCGTTTTCGGCAGCTTATTAATTACCGTATTTCCTAGGGACATTTTGGGAGGCGGTGGCCCGTGAGGTCTGCGTGCGGACAGGACATGCTGCCTGGAGCCGTGCGCAGCTCGAGACTGGTTTGCTTGGTTTTCGCTGCTTCTTCATATGGCGCTGAATGAATGAATGAGCGGGCGATTAGGCCGTTTGATAGTGCCGCGCGCCTGCGCCCGGTCGTCGTCACGCTGACCTTCCCTCTCTCCTGCTCCCTCTCACACACGACCGGCCCGCCCTCGCCGTCTCTCTCTCTCTCTCTCTCTCTCTCTCTCTCTCTCTCTCTCTCTCTCTCTCTCTCTCTCTCTCTCTCTCTCTCTCTCTCTCTCTCTCTCTCTCTCTCTCTCTCTCTCTCTCTCTCTCCCTCATTAGAGGTGTGTGCCGGACACGCACGGCGGCAGACCCACGCACCTGCCCGGCCCGCCGCACACCAGTTACGCCCCAACTTGCCGCTCCCGGATCGGAGGGGAATCACCCGGCGATGACCTGCCGACCATGATTATAACCGCGCCTCCTTGTCCCGCCGAGCAATTACACGCTCATTCAGCGCACGGGTCCTGCTGGTCACAATGTACGTCATTAAGGATGTCGCTGCCGCTGACCCCCAAGGACACGGCTCGGCCTGCTGCACGGTCCTTAGGGGCCTATTCAGGACGCGTGTGGCGTCGCGGGGAGGTGCGCGCGCACTAATGGACCGTCAACGGGGGCCTCACTGTATCAAATCGCGCCGGCCTCTTCTCCTGCCGCCGCGCGCGCGCGCGCCTCTGACCCCCGTTGGCGTTTGTAACAACAGCGCGCGCCGCGCGAAAGCGATGGAAAAGTTACAAATGGCGTAGCGACACCGGCAGGGCTGACAGGGCTGGCAGCTGGCAGGGCTGACAGGGTTGGCAGCTGGCAGGGCTGACAGGGCTGGCAGGGCTGGCAGGGCTGACAGGGCTGGCAGGGCTGGCAGGGCTGACAGGGCTGGCAGGGCTGGCAGGGCTGGCAGGGCTGACAGGGCTGGCAGGGCTGGCAGGGCTGACAGGGCTGGCAGGGCTGGCAGGGCTGACAGGGCTGGCAGGGCTGGCAGGGCTGGCAGCTGGCAGGGCTGGCAGGGATAACAGGGCTGGCAGCTGGCAGGGCTGACAGGGCTGGCAGGGCTGACAGGGCTGGCAGGGCTGGCAGGCTGTCGCACCGCTGACCAGCACGCAGCACGGCAGCGCCCCGGACAGCTGGTGTGACCTGCCGGCCCGCCGGCGCTGTGCGTCGGACCCCCGTTTATCATTTTGTGTCGTTTTTCGGCCCGGGCCGCCTCTCGAGTTGCAGCAGCAGCAGCGCAGCCGCGCGCTTCCTTTCCCACACTGCGGCTCCGACATGTTTCTCTCTCTCTCCCTTCTTCCGTCTGATTGCCTCGCGTATTCACGGTCGGCAAACAACATTTGGTAATTTAGCCGTATCTCCCGCCGTGACGGTCGCACCCTCCAGGGGACGCTGATAGCACCACAGCGACAGGCTGTGCTTTCGCCTCGTTCCTTTTGCAGGCCCGGCAGAGCGTCCTCGCCGCCCTCTGCTTATGGCGCTTGGCGGCAGGTCAGGCGTATTTAAAGTCCTCCCGCTGGCGCGGCTCTGCGCTGCTGCTTAACGGGACGGCGAATTACATGATTTGCTTCGCCTCCCATCTCTGGCGGTGCTCTGGCAGTGCCTGGCCTGCCTGTTAGCGGCGCGCTGCCGCCGACGTCTCGGCCTCCACGGCCTTCGTGTGTGTGTGTGTGTGTGTGTGTGTGTGTGCGTGTGTGACGGCATCGGCCGCGGGAACGTCGTGGATGTGTCGTGTGCAGTCGAATCGAACACGCCAAACCGAATCCTAGCCGAGCCGTGTCTGCTGACAGGCGCGCTGCCGTCGGAAGGGCTGCCCAGCCTGTTGCACACCACACGTCACTCCTCGGCAGCGCGGCGCAGGCGCCTCCCCGTTCCCTCCGGGCCTCCGGGCCTCCGGGCCTCCGGGCCTCCGGGCCTGCTCTGTGTCCGTGTTCCCCGTAGTTTCGATAGACTCAGTCATCAGCACGGGTCATCAGCCCGGCCCGGCCCGGCCTCGCGCTCAGTAATCCGAAAAATCAACTGGCTGCTTGTTAATCGCCTGCTTGCCGTCTACTGCACCGCCCCCGCCGCGCCGTCTGCATATGAAAATTAAAAGAAGAGATTGTTCCGCGCCGTTTCTCATCCCCGTGTTTTGATTTCGGCTTTGTCCGCGCCGTGATATTGCTGCAGCCTAGCTCCGCGGGGAGGACACGAGCACCTATTATAGTTCTCCCCCTTTAATCCGGCGCTTGGATCTCTCAAAAGCAGCCATTCATCGTCGGCCCGTGTTGTCGGCTGCTTATTCGGGTGCATCGCCGCAGACAGCCGCGGGATTGGGCTGCGCCGTGCTGCGCTGTTCGGCCCGCGCCGCGCCGCGCCTCGCCGCGCCTCTTCCCGGCGATGAATGATCGGACCGCGATGCAATGGCCGCTTCCGATCCTTAATAAACTGTAATCCGAGCCGCGGCCCGTCTGCCGGTCTGGAGTCCGGAGCCAAGGTCATCGCTGTGGTGTATGACGGGGGCCGACGGGGGCCTCGGCGGGATCAGGTAGCGCGGCCCGATGTCCGCTCCCACGCGCCGCCCTGATCAGGGTGTCCTGTGCGCCGATTAGCAACGCGTTCGGATTGTGTGTGTGTGTGTGCGTGTGTGTGTGTGTGTGCGTGTGTGTGTTTTCTTCAAAACCCCAAGTGATTTTAAAAGGATTTTTTCTCGATCAGATAATTTTATTTAAACTCGATGAAAAAATTCAATATAAATGAAGTGTTGATTTTTAATGCGAACCTTTTCGTGCTTTTTTGTCAGTGTGCACGCGTGTGCGTGTCCGCGTGCGTGTGGTCCAGTTCGGACGGGACATGTGTCGGGGCGGCCGGGGCTGGAGCGCCCCCCACGCTGAACAGGAGGCGGTGGCAGTTTACTTATCGCCGCCTTTTACAGCTGCGGCCACGTCCGACACTGCTCACTGCAAATCCCCGTTCTCCTTTTCTCTCTCTCTCTCTCTCTCTCTCTCTCTCTCTCTCTCTCTCTCTCTCTCTCTCTCTCTCTCTCTCTCGAACTCGCTCCAGATTTGTTTCCCCCTGTTTTTATAGTCGTCCTGCTCCTTCCCGCCGATTTGCCGCGGGGGGAAGACGTTTGAGGCAATCAAAATAAACGGGACATTTTGTCGCCCGGCGCTCCAGAAAGTCGCATCTTGAGTGGGGAAGGAAAGGGGTCGCCGAAAACGGCGAGGTCCGCGGAAGAAGTAGGTAGCGGTGGTGCATCGGCGGAGGCGCAGAGCACCGTGTGCTACGGTCTCTGCCAATTCCCTGTTTCTGCGGAAATTTTATGCGGGAAGGAAAAAGCCCGCAAAGTGTTTTGCGCAGCTTCTCAATTTTATTATGCAAAAATAAATGACCAGACAAATGGGGTACAGCGTGTTCTCGCGAGAGCGGCGGGCCCGCCGGGTAATGTTGCTGTGCATGCAATCCCGTTTGCGCCAGACACCTCCTTCGGCCGCTCGCTACTGCATTGTTGTATCCATTCCAGCCCATCAGAGCCGGTACTCACTCACTCACACACACTCACACTCACTCACTCACACTCACAGAGAGGTGGGCTGCGGTGTACGCAGTACGGACTCTGACCCTATTTATTTTTAGTGGGGGGGCCGTGCTGTGCCGTGCTGTGCCGGGCTGGGTCGTCCAGCTGCTGATCCAGTCCGGCAGGCTGACCCGCGCAATGCCAGGCCGCTGCTGCTGTTGCGTCGCGGTCACGGGCGTTATCATTATGTTATTACGCGTACCGATGTTATATGGGATTGCCGCACACCCGCACCCGCGCCGCGTCACTACACTACATTACACTCTACACTGCACTACACTACACCACACCACACTACAGCAGCTGCGCCACATGAAGTTTGTCAACGGCCGATTATCATAAGAAAAACTATACGACGGCTACACCTACAGGTGCGCTCGGTTACTTTACTCTTCTTTTTCCGCCTCCGGCCGGCGCCTCAGCCGTCCGCACCGGAGGTGTCCGACCGTTCTTATGTCACTCGGCTCCGCTCCGCACCGTTCCGCACCCATCGTAGAGGGAACTCGGCATTTACCGGGACATGTGTAGCGCCGCGGCCAGCTCCGCGAAGCCCCGCGAAGCTCCGCATCGGTGCGCTGTTTGTTGCGTCAGCAGTAGCAGCAGCGGCGGCGGCAGCGGCGGCGGCAGCGGCGGCGGCAGCGGCGGCGGCAGCGGCGGCGGCAGCCCACACGTATGAGCGGCCGTTGTGTCCGGCCGCCACCCTCCTGCGTGAGCGTGAGGCACGCCAACTTCCCGCGCGGAAGCCGGCACTTTGGAGCGGACATGGCCGGTCTGCGGGCAGCGTCAGAGCGCGGCAGCCGGCGGCGCGGCGGGAGACATCTGCCGCCGACGGCCACCAGCGCCAGCCCCCGATGCCGCTCGTGGAATGCAAGTGCCTCCGCGAGCGCCGTGTGGGTAGGCCGGCCTGCAACGCAGCCGTGCGCGGCGGGACTGCCTACCCGGGAGTCCACAGGCGCCGTGGTGGTAGGCCAGCCCGCAACGCAGTCGCGCGTGGCGGGACTGCCTACCCGGGAGTCCGCAGGCGCCGTGGTGGTTGGCCGGCCCGCGACACAGCCGTGCGCGGCGGGACTGCCTACCCGGGAGTCCGCAGGCGCGCCAGTGGTGTATTCAGTGCTCCCTGACGTTTCTCCTGCGTGCGATGCAATGCAGCCGGAGGAGGAAGGAGGTGCCTCTGGGCGCGGTATTTGTCGGCGGGCCGTCACCGCAGGCCCCACACTGGCCCCGCGGCCCCGCTGTCACTGCGTACGTGTCCGCCCAGCCGACACCCGGTCGCGGCCCCCTCCGGCTCCTCCGGCCCCCTCCGGCCCCCTCCGGCCCCCTCCGGCCCCCTCCGGCCCCCTCCGGTCCCCAGCGCGGATGCAGGAATGCCAGTCCTTAACGTCCATCTCACCGACAGCAGCGCACTGCCGTCTGCCGCCACTAGACGCACCAACGTTTAGATACACGAGGAAAAATAAGTAAAAAGTGTGTGCAGGAAAGTGAAAAAGAAAAATGGGTGGAAAAAAAGAGGAGCCGGCGGTGTAAGTAGATAATTTGCGGAGGCGACTGCCGAGGACTCAGGGCGGCGGCGTGTCCGCCAGACAGGTTCCCACCGGGCTGCCACTATTGAGCTATTTGTACACGCGCACCTGTAATCGCCATGATTTTTTTTAATTGTAAAAAAGGGGGCGGGGAACTGAGTTTGGTTTTGTGAGTGTTTCACATAGATACAGTCAGTTTTGTCACGACGTTATGCAGCACTGAATCGGTTCCGTCCGTATATATTGTGCTGCGGTGTGCGGCAGGGCGTGCGCGCGCGCGCTGCCACCGCCACCACCGCCGCCCCCGCCGCCGTGCTGCGCTGCCGCTGCCACCGCCGCTGCCTCGGGGGCCCATCCCGGGATCGGACTCGGTGCCTTCCAGCAGCGAAAACGTTTTATAATAATTTTCGTTCTCCCGAACCGTCGAACATATCTCATCGTCGTCGCCGTGAAAGTTTGCCGGCCTGCCGCGCAAACACAATGCGACCTGTGAGTCAGGCGGGTGGTGGCGATCGGATTTAGGGCCCGGGGAGAGGGAGAGAGAGAGAGAGAGAGAGAGAGAGAGAGAGAGAGAGAGAGAGAGAGAGAGAGAGAGAGAGAGAGAGAGAGAGAGAGAGAGAGAGAGAGAGAGAGAGAGAGCGTGGCTGTAGGCCTAACACAGTTTGTGGACGAACCCCCGAAGGCCCCGCGCCGTCCGCGCGGCGAATGGGGTAATGGCATCTCTGTGCACGGGCCGTCGGGCGGCGGCGTCCAGTCGGCTCGTTCCCGGCCGAGCCTAAGAGTCTATGAGCCGAGCCTAACATTTTCAAGCGCCGGCCCTGGGTCCCCAGCCCAGTCCCCGCCCTGCGTTGGCGCGCCGCGCACTACAATAGCCACCGTTTACGATCGGCATCGACAGGGACGGGCCGGGACGGGACAGGTCAGGCCCCGACTGCACCCGCCTAACCGATCGGGAACGGCACCAAAGATGCTGCGCTCCCCAGTCGCGCTCCCCGGCCGCGGCTCCCTTGTGAAACGCGGGCACGTAAGACAAGGTCATGTGGCCGCAGTGCTCCGGTCTGGTCCGGGCTGACAGGCCGGGGCACAACCGGGGCCGCAGCAGCCACCTCGGCGCGCGCTTCGGAAAGAATGGCAAATCGGTTGGCGCTGAATACTACATAGCGCCGGCACCGACCGTCACGAGCTGGGATCGGGTCGGGTCCGGCAGGGTCGGCCGCGGGTCAGCGGTGCCCGGCAGCACAGCGACGGCGGCCCTCCGCACTACCATGGCATTCTGGAGCGAGGGTACGGCCTCGGGCCTCGGCTACGCGTTTCCTCGTACGGCTATCAAAGCCTCAAAGTGTGTGCTCTTATGCCTCCTGCGCCACTGCTGCCGCCGTCCGCTCCGCGAGGTACAAGGCGACAGTAGGAGAGACAGCGAGCACTGACAGGAACACACACACACACACACACACACACACACTACCGCACCTGCACCGCTCCCAGCGGCGTTATGAAGCCATTATGCCAGCAGGGAGACGCGCCGCCACCGTCGCCTCGCCGCAAGCGGAGCAGTAGCAGTAGCAGCAGCAGCGGCATCAGCAGCAGCGCCACCACGGGGCCACACTGAGTGTCGTCGCTCCTCCATTAGGGCAACCTCGGAACGTTCTGAAGCATTTATGTGTGTGTGTGTGTGTGTGTGTGTGTGTGTGCGCGCGCGCGACGCTCCTCCAGACTAACTATGGCCCGGGACCCCCAGGACGCGCGTGGCGCTACTGATTGGCACGGAATGGAGTATTCCCACGCCGGTGGCGGCGCAGGCCAATCGCGCACCGTTCTGTGACGGCGACCCGCCCTCTTCCTCTCGTCGGCGGCCTCGTCAATAACGTGATGTGCCCCACGGGGACCCCGCACTGCCCCCGCGACCCCCGCACACGCGTGTCTGCGCCGCCCTGGCCGGAGGCCACGGAGAAGGACCCCGTCGAAGAGCATCAGGTGCATGACATGCGAAAAGGAGAGAGACGTGAAAGCGCTGCAATCCACTCAACAACAACAACAGCAACAGCAACAACCCAATAATAACAACTAAACAGCAGTGCGACTTCCTTAAAGAAAACTCATAGCAGATTTTTCTGTCTGATGAATTTTGGAACAGCCGAACTACTGGAAGAGTGTCGTCTTATAATTAAGACATTGGCTCAATGTGTCTTATATGGAAAGGCCTCCGTTAGGTTGTTGTTGCTGCGGCGGTAGTGGTGGTGGTGGTGGAGGTGGAGGTGGAAGTGGAGGTGGTCGCCGTGGCCGCAGGCGAGGTTCCTGATTTATTCGTCAGGAATGAAAAACGCGAAAACGTGCCGTCGCTGTCGGCGGGTCGCGTCTGCCGGCGGCCGGGCGGCGTTAATTGAATGAGGAGGGCGCCGGCCGCCGCTGTCGGCCGCCTCCTGGCCACTGCTTGTCGGCGGCCGGGAGGCAGTGCACGGTGCGGTATGAGAAATCGCCGGTTACGATACTAACGCGCGCACCGCGTGCACCCCGATGTGTCACGACGATGACAACAACGCGCATCCCTTGGGGAGAGTTGGTAACGTTACGAAACGGTACGGGAGGGAATCATGCCCCTCCGGACCTCCGCGCGGCCGGTCTATATATTACACGCGGCTTGTCATATTTTCTCTGCCTCTCTTTCTCTCCCGGTCCGGATTAGCTCTGCTGTGATTGGCGCTCCGCTGCCGCCGCTGCCATTTAGACAGAGATAATTTACGGCGGATGCGTCGGCTCGTTAACTGATGCAGTCATAAAGCGGCTGGTGCATTCTGAGGGAAGCTGACGCGAGTAGCCTACAAAGGAAGCGACAGCAAACTAGACGGTGGGTAGGGCAGCGCTGTGGATAAGGCAAACCCAGACCAAATCCAGACCAAATCCAGAACACCATTTCCGCCTCACTGAGGCACACTTGTGCGCTAAACCAAGCTACTTCTTTTCTCTCTCTATTTTTAATTCGAATCTCGCGCGAGAGAACATTCCGTAGGCAACCGAAACGGGTGCCTCGTCTCGTCTCGTCCGTCGGCCCGCCGGCTGCACAGGGAAGTGCACTGGTAACAAGGTATAGGACAGGGGCGGGTCCTGCTGAGGGTGCCGGGCCGCACGTCCAAAGCGTGGACAGGGTTATCATTACCTCCTCCCTGCCTCCCTCTCTCCCTCTCTCTCTCTATCACCAAAAGGAGCGAAGGTCTGCGGGGCCGAGTAGAGTGAGATGAAAGGCGGTGGTTGTATACGAGGTGGCGAAGGTGTGTCGTGGACGGGGTCCTCCTAAGTGATGGCCGTGCGCGGTTGCGTCACTATCGCCGGAGACTGATTGTCAGCGTGCGTTTGTGTGTGTGTGTGTGTGTGTGTGTGTGTCCTTGATTGACTTTCTTCACGATGTTGCACCTGTCGAGTCGGCTGTGAGGACGGAGCGGTCCGCTACCATCACGATCACGCCGAGGACGGGACAGATTAAAAAGCTCCACCCACAATGCAGTTTTATTCTTATTTTTAAAAAATTCCTCGATTACTCCTTTAACGATTTAAGAAACTGTCGTGATTTGGCTGGCATGGTAAGCGACAAATCGAGGGCAGGAAGGAGGACGACGATGATGTGGAAGGGCTGGAAGTGTCCCGTCAGTTCTGTCCCGTCCCGCTGCTCGGCACTCTGATCGCGGTACGCACTCCGCTGCCGTGGCCGTGGCCGTGGCCCCGCCAATTGTCAAACCGAGTCGACGGGAAGGAAGTGCTAACGGTGAGCGTGGCGGCGTGCTCTCAAAGGGACCCGGCGCGGCCCGGGCCACGCCGTTGACACGCCCCGCTACGCCCGCCACGCCTCCAACACCGCCCAATTGACCTGCGGAGGGAGCCGCACGCCGACGGGGACCTCGGCACTAGTGACAGTGACAGTGAACCCCGCGCGGCGTGACACCTTCGGCCAGCGCCCAGCGCGCCGTCAACCGAGTCGGCTCCTCCTGGGCCTCACCAACTATGCCGTTGTCGTCGACCGCGGGCCGCGGTGTGCCGTTCGCGTGCAGCCGCAGCCTTTGTCGCTTTATGGGGCGTGCGAATGGTGGGTGTGCCAACCGCGGCCGGGCGGCGCGGCGCTGTATGGGGCTTTGCATACTGCGGCGTTGTGCCTCCGTGTCTGAAACACTCCTGGGGAACCGCTGAGTAGCCTGTGAGGTGAGGTGAGAGGTGAGGGCCTCTCGTTTCGACTCTTTCCGTGTGTCGGTGAGGGTTGGGTCCGGGCCGTGTCGCCTCGGGCTCCTGCGGGGGGTCAGGGGGCGGCGCCGGCCTCCGGGCACCTGTTACCTCATCTATCTGGGGATCTACCTGACCTGCACCACATCACGCCGGGGCCACGCCCCCCTTCCCCCGCGTCCATCCCAGACACTCATCGGGTGGATCAGAGCAGGCGATTGGAAAACCGACAGAAACCTCTCCAGAAAGGTACTGTTAGAGCTGGTCGTTGGGCCCTCAGCTCGGGTGGCTAGACAACACGTCAGCGCTCTGATTGGAAAATAGCAATCCCATTGCTGTCACGCGGGTTCGAATACCGGCTCGGGAAGGAGTGTTTTATCTCCTCGCCGGCTTCGCCCCCTGCCTGCACGTGGTGGTATACTTGCTCTTGCAGGTCCGCGACGACGCCCAGCCGCAGAACCACGCCTTGCCGGGGGGGGGGGGGGGGGGGGGGCAGGAGTTTCACTCACGTTGCGGAGTGTGACCGCCGTCCCGTCGAGTCCGCTGCCCCCACAGGGCCACAGTGCAGAGCTGGTGGATCCGAACACATCTCGTCACGATCGGCGCACGCCCTGCCTGCCGGGCTGCTGCCCTGCCCTGCCCTGCCCTGCCCTGCCCAGCCCGGCCTGACACGACCCGGCGGATCCTACTCCCTTTCCCCGACATCTTCATTCTTTTCCTTTCGTACCAAAAGCAAACGGCGCGGCAGGGTTACGCCCACACACACACGTACACACACACACAACAAAGGGCGTATTGCGGTCTACATCGTGACAGGTCACGCCCCTCTGTATGTGTGTGCACGTATGGGCGGGTGTCACACACACATTCGTGACGGTCTTCGTGACGCTCGTGTCACGGTGGTGGTGTCGCCAGTAGGCGGCCGCCGCCTGCAGCCTGCGCAGCGCAGCCCCCCGATATGGGAAGCAATCTCTCGTCTAGTTTTGAGGTGCGGCGGCCGCGTCCGGGGCGGCCTGGCCTATCCACACTGGTAGCTGATAGTATCGAGCGGCGGCCGTAAAGTACCTAGCGCCATCTACGTGGTCAACAATTCATCCCCGTCGATACCCCTCGCAAAGCGGCCGTGCGCGAGGGGTATTCACCGCGGCGCTTGGAGCCTGCCAGAGGCGCGTTGTCGTGATTTTGTGAACGGCCGCTGAGGTTGTCGGGAGGTTGTCGGGAGGTTTCCGGGACGTGGAGCGTGCACGACCCCTCCGCGCTGTTGCCGAGGCTCGGCGCCCGGCTGCTCCGTTTTCACGTGAAATGAAAATGAAGACGCGCTCGCGCGCTCCGCTTTATTTTTGTTTTCCGGAATAATAAGCGATAATGATGATTAAGCCTTTTGCCGCACTGCACTGCGCCCCGCTGCCGAGGCGGCCCAGGCCCATCTCACGGGAGTCACGACAGCGTCCACGCCGCGACCCAGATGACAAGTCGAGGCAGAAGGCCCCCCCCCCCCCCCTCCCCTCTCCCCGCCCTCCCCCGTCGTGACCAGGACGGTACGGTCACTGCAGGGTGTCATGGGTCGGCCGTCCTCACTCCGACAGAGGGGAAAAGGGGAGTGACGGCGTGGTATTCGAACCCGAACCTCTCTTGGGTGTTGATGTTGACATTGCGCCCAGAACAACATCCTAATTGATGCTACTGCCAAGGAACATGTTTCGCTTTTCAGATAACGTATTCCATCGTGTGTGTTCCGGGTTCAAGTACCATGTGTTGCATCTCCCTCCTGGGTGTAGGCGGTGCCGTGGTCGCTGGTCGCGGTCCGCTCTCCGCTTCGCACGCACACGGGTACGATCGGTGGATGAGTTAATAGCAGTAAATAGGCTCCCTGCGCCCTGCCGAGGTGTCCATAACCGTATTATGAGGCGCGTTACCGCCACCGCACCGTAATAACAACTGTTCCCGCTCCTGTGCGCCGGCCCGGGTCCTAATAATCGCCTCGCTACCTCCTCCGGGTCGGTGGTGGACGCCGTCCTGGCGGACGGCACGGCGGTCCATATGGAGCATGGAGCCGCCGTTGTGCCGTGCTGGACGCGCGGCGCGGGTATTGAGGGGGCCTCATTGCACGGCACAGCCCGGCCCGGCATGGGAACGACGCGCTGCCACCCACACACTGGTTACTTAATAACTATAGCGGCCAAATTGTAATGTGCCGTGGGAACGCGTGGCCTGGTTGCAAGCAGAGGGCGTGGTGCGGTGGGGCGGGGCGGGCGGGGCGTTCCACGCACGCCGCGTGGGGTACTTAGCCTGCACGCAAAAGCAACGACCCCCCCCCCCCCCCCCCCTCCTTCAGATCTCTCACCACGCCGTCAACCCACGATGTTTGTCCAACATTTTTTAGCAGATGAAAATTAAAAGGGCAGCTGGAAACGCAAAAAAAAAAAAACTGAATATATGAATATTAATGTGTTTGTCATCCTCACTTCCCAACACGTCTCGCATATTCCGCGCCGCTGCCGTTCGAAAGCGTAGGACGTGCACGTCCACGTCGTCCCGTCGGCGGCGGTGCGGCGGGTGTCTGTATCGTCCGGGGGCGAGGGGGGGGGGGTTACCGAGCAGAGTACAGCGGCATCTTCACAGGGGCTGTCCCATGGTTAATGGGATCAATCCAAATCAGACTACGGGGTTGAAGGGCATCATGAAATCCTGGAAGGCAGTAGTGGCGCGGGCTAGGGGTTGCCGGGAGATCCGTTCGGCTCTGTGCCGGGTAGCGGGCTGGCTCTAGAGCAGTGTCCCGGGGCCAACTAGCAGCCGCAAGGCACCGGTTCCCGTAAGATCGCCGAAGCTGAAGGCAGGGGTCCTGGCGGAAGCCGGGACGATGTAGGTTCTGTCCCCTCGGTCAACAGACCATCAGCCCTTCATTTTTGAAACCAGGAATTGTGATTTGAAAATAGCCAGCTCAGTGGCCAGCTCCGTCGCTTGCGGCGCTTGCAGATACGCGCGTCGCTAACTTTCCAGAGCCCGGGCGCGGCGGGCGCACGTCCGTCGGGGGGCCGGGGACCCGGCCTCTATCCCTCTGCATCGTGCAGCTTGTATTTCGCGCTACGCCGAGCAGCGGCGAGACCGCAAACACGGCGCGCGCATGGCGCTGGGCTGAGTGCTGAGCCCTGAGCTCCCTCATGATCGTCGTGATGCTGGTGCCGTGCTCGGCCAGCCATGCCCCCCGCGCCTCGGGTTCGAACGTGGACATGACGTGGACGCGGCCGACGTCGACACGCCTTCCTCCTCCTTGGGCTGCCGTGAGCCGCGGCGGTGCCGAACAAACAGGAACAAACGATTCGATGCTCCCGTTCTGACAGGATTAAGTGGTTGTGGACGGCCGCCGGCCGCGCCAACCGCACTACACCATACCCGCCGGCGACGTGGACATGTTAATAGCGGGAGAGATCTGGACCACACAGCGCCACACCACACCACACCGGGCTGTGCTGTGCTACACCAGTTGCTACCCGCACCGCACCCGCTCCTCTCTCAGGAGTCAATGATGCAGCCTCCTTCTTCGGTCTTGTCACGACGCGGACACTGACGCCGGGCTGGAGCCAGCCTGGGCTGTGGGCTGTCTGCAGTCTGCGGACCGCGAGACGTCTTCCCATCCGGTCCCGGCCCTGTCCTCCCCATGCAACCCTCCCGCTGTCTGCATGCGTGCGTGCGTGCGTGTGCGTGCGTGTGAGTTCCGAAGCCGGAACGTGATCGAAGGTTTAATGCAAGCAACACGTGCTTTTTCTTCTTCGCACAGCGTTTTGCGAAATCCGCGCGCCAGGACTGTAAAGCCTGGGAGGCGGGGCAGCGCGGGGCGAGGCGAGGGGCGTCCGTCCTGCACGGGCTGGGGCTGGGCGTGATGGTACCGCCTAGAGCCCGTCCCTTACTAACGCCAGTGTGTGTGTGTGTTTGTGTGTTGCAGCTTCGTGCAGGAATTCGTGGACTCGGCGGTGGACGGCGTGTCGCTGCTGCTGGAGCTGCTGCGGACGGTGCAGCTGCAGCAGCAGGGCGGCAGCGGGGGCGGCGGCGGTGGCGTGGCCAGCCAGCGGCAGGCGCTTCTGCAGGAGAACGCGTGCCTGCAGTGCCTGCACGGCTGCCTGCGCTGCCCGGACGCGCCTCGGAGGCTCGCCGTCAGCAGCGCCGGCCTCTTCACGCTCGCCGTCTCCACCATGAGCAGCGTCAACAAGTCCAGGGTGCTCGCCCTGCAGGTGAGGGGTGAGGCGGGGGTGAGATGAGACCCCGCCCGGTCAAGTCCGTTTTTGAATGTACACCAAAATTTTAAGGCCGGCTTTATTATTCAAAAACAAACCTTCTCATTAAAAAGAAATTAAAAATTAATAGCAACAAAAAATATTTCCAGTTGCTGACGAAGACCTGCGAGGGCGCCGTTGAGGGCCACGGCGCCGTCTCGGAGGCGCTGTCCACCATGCGGCTGCGGTTCGGGGAGCCGGTGCGCTTCCGGTTCCTGGCCGGCGTGCTTTCCTCCGCCGGCGGCCAGACGGACCTGCTGCTCGCGGGGCTGCGCTTCCTCAACGCCTTCCTCCGGTCCGCACCCGGCCCGCAGCACCGCGTGTACATCCAGGTAAGTCCCGGAACACCTGACACTGTCAGGGACACCCGTGAGATCCCTCACTCGTGATGCAAGCGTACAATGATTTAAAGTCATAATTTGATTTTTTTTATTCTTTTTCCTCATTTTTTAAAATGATCTTTCCTTGTTTTCCTCTAACTTTCGCAATGAAGTTTCCTGAATTTTTCTTCTGACTTTTTCTGATTTGCATAAGATTTTTTTTAGGGTGTCTATTGATTTTTTTTTGAGTGAGGGACTCCTTGGGCATGCCTGACAAAGCAGTCGGATCTTCTCCCTCCCCCGTGCTAACCATCTGTGTCTGTGTGCTCCAGGCGGAGCTTGGTCAGGCGGGCTTCCAGCCGGACGCGCTGCGGCAGACGCTACCACCCAGCACGGCGACCAACGGCGAGGTGCAGTTCGAGTTCGACGCCTGGCAGCGGCAGCAGGTGGACGTGGCGGCGCTCACGCAGCGCTGCCAGCAAGCCGAGTCCCGCGCCACGCAGCTGCAAGACCAGCTGAGCCAGCTGCAGCGGCGCCTACAGGTGCTGTCCCTGGAGCAAGCCCTCAAAGCCTCCGCCAAGGAGGGCAAGGAGGTAGACAAAGACGACGAGGACAGCCGGTCCACCCCCGCCGAGGACGAGGGCATCTCGTCATCCGACCAGGACCGGTCGCTGTCCCCGGACGCCGTTGACCGCGAGCCATTGATGTACGAGGTGGTGCTGAAGGTGGCCGAGGACCGGCCGGCCATCCCGCGCACGGCCCCGCGCACAGCTCCCCGGAACAACAACAACAACAACAACAACAACAACAACATGAAGCAGCAGCGCCAGGAGGAGCAGCACCAGCACGCCGACGACGACGAGGAGGAGGAGACCACAATCGAGGAGGTCATGGAGGAGTTCCAGAACATCATTAACGATGCCGAGACCGAGGTCTACGCCAACAACAACATCAACAACAGACCTCTGTCGGACACGGACCAGAGCAAGAACGTGTACGTCAACAGTGACACGCTCACCGCCAGGATTCAGGTGCCCTACCCCCAGGACAACATCATAACCAACAGCAGTAGCAACAGCAGCTCTCGGCCTCCCGTCAAGTCAGGGCGGCTGAGGCTGGAGGCCCTGTTCCAGAACGCCCCACCCGCCAAGCCGCAGCCTCAGCCACAGACTCAGCAGCAGCAGCCCCCGCAGCCAACACAGCGACTGCAGCTGCCGCCGCGGCAGGCGCCGTCACCCGCCATGGACGACGACGAGCACCTGCAGCAGCACGGCGAGAGCGAGATAGTGCCATGCGCCTTGCTGCCGCAGCCCCCGCGCCGAGCCAAGAGCCTGGTGCACTTGTGCGCCCCCAGCAAGGACTACGTCAACCTGTGCAACTCATCGCCGTTCTTCGACGACGCCGACTCGTTCAGCAACGTCAGCGGTGACGGCGACAACTCGGACTCCCTTCTTAGCGCGTCACGGGAGCAGCTGGGGCTGGGGCTGGGCCTCGGCCTTGTGGGGGGCGGCGCCGGTGCCGCGGCCGGCTCGGACCACGCCTCGTCCACCACCCGCGACAAGAACCTCCGCAACGCGGCCGACAGCGCGGCCGGGGTGGGCGGCGGCGTCTCCTCGGCCACGTCCAGGACGTCGAGGACGTCCCGCGGCTACCGGTCCATCGCCATGATCATGCCGGACGAGGACTGCGGCGACTGCAACAAGGACGAGGACGACGTCATCAAGCCCGTGGAGGTGAGCGTGTACCAGGGCATGCAGGGCATGGGCATGCAGGGCATCCCCGACATCCTGCGGTGCAGCAAGCAGGCGCCCAGCCCCAGGGACGTGGACCCGGCCACGGTGCGCAACGGCAGCAACTACCAGCCGGCGGGCGCGGCCACGGCGCTGACCAAGCCCTCGGCCACACCGTCCACCGCCACCACGGCCTCTGCTGCGTCCTCCCCCGTCAAGGCCCCGCGCAGGCCGGCCGACCACGACCGGACAACTGCCAGGACGGGCAGCTTCGACGGGCTGTTCTACATGGCCGACTCCCCCAAGGCGCCCAAGCCGGGTGTGGCCAGCGCCGGCAAGCCCGTCAGCGGGAAGCCGCCGGCCGTCGCCCCCAAGAAGAAGACCTCGCACAGCGGCCGGAACACGGCGCAGAACTCTAGCGCAGCGTCGGACCGCTCCGACTCCCAGCGGTCAGACGGCGCAGCCCGGCGCTCCAAATCCAAGAGCCTGGAGCGCATCGACGAGGGCCTCAACTCGATGGTGGACATCGTCGTGTCCCAGAAGCAGCAGCAGCGCCTGGCCCCCGAGGGTGTGTTCCAGGCGCGCGAGTGGAGCGTCGAGTGGGGGAGCCGGCCGGCGGCGGGGAGGTTGCCCCTACCCGGCCCCGCCAACGGCCCCGGCCCTGTCGTCATCGTGTCAAGGTCAACGAGCGTCCGGCACCAGCAGCGCCAGTTCCAGCCCCCGAGGCCCGCCCCCGGACACGCCGTCGGCCGGCGGACGCCCCCCGAGGGGGCCACCAACGCCATGTTCCTGCCCGTCAGCTCGCGGGTGAGCGCGTTCGAGAAGGGCGACTCCCGGCACCACGGCCCCCCGATTGGGATAGGAGCCCCCCCGGGGCCCGTCAGCGCCAGCTTTATCATCAAGAGGGGGCACACGAACGCGGGGCTGTACTCGGGACACCACCTCATCAGAGACTCTCACGGCCCCGGCGGCCACGGCCCTGCCATGGGTCCCGCCATGGCCAAGATCGTCACCACCGCGCCCGTGCCCGGCGCGCTGGGTATGCCACCGAGCCACGACTTCACCAGAGGCATCCACGTCAACCTCGCTCTGCCGAGCGGCAAGCTCACCGATCTCCCCTCCGGACTGTATTAATGTCTCTATGTGCATGACCAAATTAAATTTTTTTATCAATGTAGATTTTTATTTTTGTCCCCAAATAGGGTATTTCGGAGAAGCTCAAACCGGAAGTGCAGAAGACGCGCAAGAAGAAGAAAAGCGGAAACAAACAGTGTGAGGGTAACCGCAACAGAGAGTATCTTCGCCACGGCGTCGGCCGTGAGCCATCTCTAAATTTCTGGAGGCTTAGCTCTCGCTGACGATATGTCACGACTCTTTAATAGGGTCACATAGCGCAACAGTGACCCGCGCGGCCCGAGGATTGACATCTCCAGAATGAGCGGAGAAGGCATGCGCTGTGTGACCCAACCAAGTGGTCGTGACATATCGCCAGCGAGAGCTAAGCCTCCAGAAGTTTTGAGTTGGCTCGTGGCCGACGCCATGGTGGAGATACTCTCTGCTGCGGTTACCCTCATACTGTTTCCGCTTTTCTTCTTCTTGCGCGTCTTCTCCACTTCCGGCTTGAGCTTCTCCGAAGTACCCTATTGATCAGACTCTGCAGTGCTGGAAAGAGAAGCAGTGTTTTTGTATGGGTAATAGTATTTTAAGTGCGAAGAGCCACGGCAAGCTACAGGTCAAAACATGTCGCAAAAGCTACTGGCAAAAGACAAAGTAAAGGAATAAGTGGAGATATTAAACAATGATAACACTGTGAAAAAATTTGTTGTAAATATTATTTTAAATAAAATAAATACAATCTCTAAATGGATGTCTAATTATTTCCAACTGTCTCGATCTCTGCGTTACAGCACTGGGACCAAAGGGCTGACCAGACCCTGAGGAAAACTTGCCGAAAATGTGTCCACATGGTATCTGAACAGCCCCTTTGAGTTTGGAAAAATAGGTATGGGTACAAACAGCTACAAGCACAGTGATAGGCGGGGAGGGGGGGAGGTAAACTTTGGTCAGCTCAGATCGATATTGCATTGGTTGTACGAATGAAGGATACAATAATGCACGATGTGCGCCAAGCATCATACTTCTCGGCAAACGCACTTCCTTCCGAAACACACCGGAACCAAGGGGCTGACCAGACCCTGAGCGCAGACGGAGCACACCGCGCGCATTTCCGGCACTGTCCGAGAAACAGCGAAGATTGGGGTAGAAAACAAGGCTGCTGCCCAGGCTCAGCGCGCGGACAGAGCACACTGCGCGAGCTAACGGTTTTGCTCTCTGCGGGACAACAGTGGCTAAACTATCAATAGCGCGCTGCTCCTCCCCACCACAGCACCGTAGCGTAGTGGACTAGCGGACCGATCGGCGACCGCAGGGTCCGGGGTTCATCTCTTTGCCGGAGTAAAAATTTTTCTCAAGTCTGCCGACCGAGGATGGTGGGTAAAATATACCAAATGAACGTGTTCAAAGTGTGTTGTCTGAGTGACCGCGGACGTTGGGCCGCGGACATTCCCCGGAGGTTGAATACACTGCTGAGGAACAGTGGTTCGACGCCCGAGCAGGGGAATGGTGCTTGCCAAGACTCGGCAGAAGTTAAATGTAGAGGCCTAGGGTTCGGCTTTCTACATTTTTCAAGCGTAAGGCCTCGGAATCTGGAGTATTCGGGCAACACCTACTTGGATACATGGCGTAGAAGAGTAGAGTACAATCGGCTTCGGCCGTGTACGATCTGGGCATCCTACCTCCCTCTCAATCCGCGAGGGAGTGGCCTCACGGCCACAGACCAACTGGCTGGTCGAAGGGGGCTGACTCCTGAAATCTGGTCAGCGGAAGGGGCGATGTTGGCCGTTGCGGAAGCCTACCTACCAAGGTGGCTGCGTCGTGCCTGTGTCTTAGCGGCGGTCAACTCCTGGTACACCGGTTCCCATCCGAACACCGAAGTTAAGCAGGAACGGTTCCGGACGGAAGTCTGGGACGAGGTAGGACCCACCCATTTTTGCCGTTTTTTGTTGTTGTTGTTGTTGTATTTATTATTTGCAGGGTCTGAATCTTGAGACCCTTCCGTCAAAGTAGTAGTAGAGGAAGCAAAGGACGAGTAAAAAGACTGAGAGAATTTCGAAATTTGGTGCTTATTATTGTCGATTTTTAATCTTAAAGTAAAACACAACACATAATAAATACACTCGCTCGCACCCGATAAGAGTCATAAGTTAAAATCAACAATAAATCAACAAGAACAGAGCAAAGTATTTAGTATCACAGAAATTGTGTAAAGCCACATGAAAACACAGAGCTTGTTTCCTTCTTGGACACAGCAAGTGGGCGCCTCTACTTAGGCGGGTCACGCGCCACGAAGGTCGTGATCTTGCCGTTATCGTTTACGCCCGAGATGGCCTCCTTGTAGGAGGTGGTCTTGCCGTTGACGGTGCTGCTCCCTGAGGAAACGGAGCTGAACGTGCCAAAGGAGCTGCCCTGGGGTGCGGGGAAGGCTCCGCGCTGGCCGAGGTCTGGCTGGCCGTCAACCTGCCAACAGGGAGAGGAAACCGATGGAGAGGCGAGCCGGATGGGTTGCCTGCACTCCGGGCGGGCCTCACAAGGGAGTGCACCAGGTGGAAGTCTCCGATGCTGCTTTTACGTTTCGGGTTCCAGCACCATTTGGTTGAAACGAACAATTCTTGCAAAAGGCATATTATGGATTCAAAGTTTGAGAATTGCGATTTCAAAAAAAAAAATCGAAAACATAAATTTGAACGAAAAACAATTCGGAAATAATAAAACGTTGAGGAATCACAAAATATTTGATTATGGCGATTTTAAAAAATGTTGCCGGAAAAAATTAACAGTAGAAGGCTTTTTTTTATGGCGCCATACTCACCGTTGCCTCGCCGTAGCCGCCCTGCGGTCCGATGGTGGCGGACGCCATGGCGGTGCCCGTGCCGGACGCCGACATGCCGTTGGGGCCGCCGGCGCCGTACATGAGGCCCATGCCGGGTGCGGGGGCGCTGAACGGGGTGCCGTAGGTACCAAAGCCGCCCATGGCGCCCATGGCGGCCTGGGGGAAGCCCGGGAACGAGGGGAAGACGGCACCGCCGGCACCGCTGGGCCCCGCGTAAGAGCTGGCCCCCGCCGAGCTGAAGCTGCCGCCGCCGTAGCCCAGGCCGGGCCCGGACGGCGCCGAGGGCCCGGTGACGCCCGCGCCGCACGAGGAGCAGGGGACGCCGGCAGCGCTGTCCGACGGGAGCTCAAGAGCGTTACTGCCGGTGTAGCTGGGGGCGGAGCCGAGGGCGGGGCCGCTAGACGTCGGCAGAGGGGTAAATCCACAGCACGCTACACTAGGCTCTTCCTTATTTTGCGGATGTCTGAATTTTAATGCTCACCACCCGTCCGTGACCTATTATTGTATGGTGTAAAAAACTATCATGTCTTTTGTGACACTATTTAGGGGTGCTTTAGGGACAACGCCCCTGCAATGCACAAAAATTAAATATTAAAATAAAAATAATTCTAAGATTTATTTGACCGGATAAGGAATCTAAAGGTCTAAATTTTAATGTAACGCTCTATCTCGTACGATTTTGGGTGTTGAAAAATCAGGCTAAAATCAGGCTAAAACGCGGTCTGGCCTTATGCGGGTTTTACACCAAAGGCGTTTAGGGGACGGGTTGGGAGCATTGACAGAATAAGGAAGACCTTAAGGCTACACACGTTACAGGCTACATGCTAGGAGAGGTAGCTGACCTGGGAGCGTACTGCGGCTGCAGCTGAGCCTGCTGCGCCTGCTGCGCCTGCACCTGCTGGGCGAACTGCTGCAGGAAGCCGATGTACTGCTGCAAGAACGAGTAGAAGTCGGCGGGCGACTGGCCTCCGGCCTGCTGGGGGACCATGCCGAACGGCTGGGCGGGCATGGCCGGCATCGGCGGCATGGCGGGCAGGGCGGGCACGCCGCCGGCGTACGACCCGGAGAAGCTGGGGGCACCGCCGAAGCCGCTGGCCCCGGCGCCGGGGTAGGACGGGAAACCAGCGGGGGCAGCACCTGTAAGATGAACGCCTCGGTTACTATACCTCGCCGTGGCGCACAACTGGAATAGAAAGAGAATGGACTTGCCTTGGCCGCCGTACGATCCTCCGAACCCTGACGAGACGCCCCCGTAGCAGTTACCGCCGCTGCAGCCGCCGTAGGTGCCGACGCCGCCCCCAGGCAGGGCGCCGGCGCCGCCAACGGGAACACCCTGAGGGGCGACCAGGGCCGGGACCGGAGCCGCGCCCCCGTAGCCGCCCCCAGCAGCGGGGGCGGAGACGGGACGAGGGACGGGGCCGGGGGTGTGAGCGGCGGCGGGGAGCTTGGTGGGCCCGTGGGCCGCCGCGGGCTGCTTGACGGGGCCGGGGTGAGCCCCATGGCCGCCGGCGCCGGGGCCGGGGTACGACGAGCTGGAGGACGACGACGCGAAGCCTGTGGGAATACGATTGCGAGTCACGAAACATGTGCACCGAGGAGTCCCCCTACACTGTCATAAAAAAAATGGGGACTGCCTTATTGATTTTTACGACTGCTAAATCTGCAACTACAGTACTTAATTGGCACTCAAAAAACATGGAGCAAATATCGGACAGTGTACCTGGGCCATGCGATGACGTGGTCTGCGAGACGCCTCCGGGGTTGGTGTTGCTAGTGGAGAAGGCGCTCTGTTGGTTGGAGCTGCCCGGGCCCCCCGACGAAGACGACGAGGAGGATGACGAGCTGGAGGAGGCGCCCCGCGCTACCCGCACGTGCAGCGTACCTGCGCGAACAGAAGAGGACAGCGTCAGATGCCAGGTCACGGCTGGGCCGGGAAAAGAGGGAGGAGGGGGGGGGGAGTTTCGGTGAGCGAAGAGGAGAGCAAAGAAGAGCAGAGCTGAGCACGTGTCGGGCCGGCAGCTGTCGGCAGTACGGGGGGTCCGCCCCCGGTCTGCCCCTCGGCTACGGTGCCGACCACGGCCACCGTGCCCTCGGCCTACAGAGTGCAGTGCAGCAGCAGCAACAGCAGCAGCAACGGCGGCAGCAGCAGCAGCAGCAGCAGCAGCAGCAGCAGCAGGACTCACACTTGAGGGGCCGCCGATCGGCAGTGGCGGCGCGCGAAGGGTCGGTCACACAGCCCCCGTTGGCCTGGTCCGCTTTCGTCACTACCCGCCCTGCAACATCATGTACTGCCAAAGAGGATCTCTCTCCCTCTCGCAATGCCGCAGTAATTTTTGGCCTTCAGCAGCGACGACACCGGCGGGAGCGCGGTTCCGGTGTTCTGCTTTCTTTCGAGGCCTCCCCCCCCCCCTCCTCTCCCAGTCCTCCCTTCCTCCCGCGCGTGTCCTCCCGCTCCTTCCGAGGAGACCAAGAGCGATACTTTTTACGGGTCATCACAACTCAAGCACGAATTACAGAAATGAGAACGATTTTTTTTTTTTTAATGTGTAAAAATGAAATGAATGGCGCAACATGATCGACTGTTATATTGTCTCACTCCATCCCCATGGTACACGTACGGCCGTATGGCGGACCTGACCTCTGCGGCGGCGGGCACCGCGATCACAGACCCCGCGTGAATGCGTTCTTCCTTTCTTTCAGGGCACCCTTCCCTTTTGTCGCCACTCTCGCTTTGTCAGAGGTTTCTCCGGGTTTCTCTTACGGCAACGGTACGTGTCGACCCCACGTTGTGTTTTCACTCATCACTCTTTTAACGTTTTTACATATTTTTTTTTTGTCAGGGTTAAGTCTACCTTGTATGAATGAATTAAGGAATTGGATGTGAATCCAGACTGTGAAAAAGAATTTTTTTCAAATTGGTTTGCTACTTTGCGCGTGCTTTGCTACAGTCAGCTGGTGGTCGTCAGTCCAAATTCTTGCTCATTAATTTGTCAATGGACTTTATTCCTACTGCTCAGTCAGGGCAGGGGGCAGGCCGTGATGGCCGCTGGGTCTCTGACGCACGAAGGTGGGGTGCGCGCGAAGGACGGCGGATGCAGAAGCAGAGCCAGGAAGGGCGCGGAGCTGCGCGGAGCGCTGCGCGCCGGCGACACGAGGGGCTGCGGACGACGGGACGGTTGTCACGCCAAGGCTGAGCAGCTGGCGGGCGCCAGCCGCCACCTCCCACCTCCTCATCACAGACAGCAGCATCCAGGAATCAGACTTTACACGGCCAAAACATACGGCGGTGATGCCGGCGCCGATGCCCTCGTCCTACAGCAAAGTCATGAGCAAAGGCACGTTGTCCGGGAGGTTCGCGTCGGCACGTGACGCCCCGCCCCGCGCCGCTCAGTACAGTGCCCCCGCCTGGAGCCGAGCCGACATCCGCGAGGCAGAGTATGCGGCCCACTACCAAATGCCCGGGAGCTCCGGGCCCCGGGCCCCGGGCCACGGGCCACGACCGCAAGGCGCTACAGCCGGTGCGGCAGCGCAGGCAGCAGGCAGCGCCCCGTCGCGAGCACAGAATAAATTTCATACCCATCGCGTTCCGGCTCTATAATGCGAATGCAGAGCGAGTAGCTGATGTAGCGGGAGATGAATGCCCTCCGCCGGGATGGGATAGGATGGGATCGCGAGCACCGTTTTTATATTTTCATACCGTGCCATTTCGCCCCCTCCCCGCCCCCCCCCCCCCCCCCCCAAAAAAAAAAGGAAGGAAAAAATAAAAACTCTTTTTTGAGCGTACGTAAAAAGAAACCTCCAATTGCATGTAAAAAAAAAGTCGAAAAGTTGGCAAAACTTTCACGAAAAAAAATTCGAGAAATTCAACCGATCCTTTTCCATTTTCGCAGGGAAATTCAAAGTTTCGTTCCTCCTTGAAAATTTTCCATCTCCGAGTGTTTGTGCGGCGGTGGCGGTGTGTGACCCTCCCGGTCCGGGTAGGTAAGTGCCTCTGCCTCGCCTTGTCTCCTCCAGGTCCGCGTCATCACCGCTGGCTGTAAACACGCCGCCTGCCTACGCTGCCTGCGCTCGCGCGGTGCCACGGCGCCCGGCGGTTTTCATACGAACGGGCGGCGGCGCCGGGCTTTTAGGTAATCACACAGGCCGTGAATCACGATCTAATCGATTCCCCCAGGCCGTGTGTCGTGGGAGTACAGCACCGCGGGACGGGAAGCTCCCGGCGCGCGGGTTCCAATACCAGCGAGCACACGGATACAGCTCAGGCGTCCGCCCATTAAATACGTCCACGTTAACATATTCCAGACACTCACCTAAATTTGGCGAGTCTGGGAACAACATGGCGCCTGCTGGGTAGGCAACCTGGTGGTCGAGGCCCAGTCCAGCCGCAGTCTCATTTGCAGTCGGCGATTATTCGCACGGCACGCACGCTGCGCCGCGTTTGAATGATTTCAATCGCGAACCCGGATGGCTAATCGCGCGGGCCACGCCCACCTGGATTTCTGCCAGTCAGTCAATCGCGCCAATTGGCGTCTGTGCGTCTGATGTGAAGATTACGGGGGTGGGATGAGTGATGCGCGCGCATGGTGCGACCCGAGTCATAATGGGGGGGGGGGGGGGGAGGGAGCGAGCGACCTCTGCTGCCCGTTTTCAGAATTACCGGATCTTCCACAAACCACGTGGCACCCTCCTGACTATTTCCGTGCAGTACGGGGGTCGCTGGGAGACAAATGTCATTGGCACGGCCCAGAGTCCGCCTTGCTCAGGCCCGGTGTGTTCGATTCCCGCAGGCCGTCCCCGACGCACTTGCCCCGATGGCTGGATTTAAAAATCGGAAATCAAAATTGTTTTAACGACCTCGTCACATGATTTGCAAACGGGACCTATACGGCCATGATGAGGAGCACGAGTGCCGAACTCTCGGAAGATGCGCCCCTCCGCACCGATACTCTGCGCCTCTGACGCGGCGATACCCACGACACCGCGCACAGCTCGGCACAGCTCGGCACAGCTCCTCGGCGTGACGCGGGTCGGGACGGGTACCTACGTCGGTCGCAATTTGCAGCTAAGATCGAGCCGCGAGAATGGATTCAAGTGCCGCTTTTAAGACTGCCTCTGGCCTGCCGAGGAGGCGTCGGCCGCCGTGACCAGGGATTTCCCAGCCGCGGAAGACGTCGACGAGGAACCAGGAGATCCTTATCACCACAACCGGGCCACATCCGGGCTACAGCCCTACCCGACGACGGCAGAGGAAGATTTCGCGGCCTCAGGCTCACCACTTTTTGCAGGACATCGTCCGCGGTGTTGGTGCTGGTGACACTAACTTTTTTTAGACCCCATTGCGAAATAAAGCACCGTTCAAAAGGGTTTTGAAAATTTCCCCAGCTGTTGCGTTTGGAGATGTTCAATATGACTTCTGTTAGGCAGTAGGCCTTTAGTAAATAGAACCGAATCTCTTATCAAAAGCGCGTCCCTTGTACTTGATCTGACACCGGTCTTGGAGAGGCCACGGGTTCAAATACCGGGGAACATTTTTTTTCTAACTCTCCTGGACGTGAGGGCTTGCGTGAGGGTCCTCTCCGCTCTCCCAACTCACCGACATCGGCGGGCCTCGCTGCCAGGGCGGCCGTCACTGTGACGGCCAGGAGGATGGCGACAAGCTTCATGGCGCCGGCGAGTGGTTCGTGTGCGGGCGCGCTCTGCTGTCTGTGTCGTCTGCTCGCACGCTCCCAAACACGCAGACTGACTGAGTCGCTGACGCTGTCGGCCGCCGCCGGTCCGCCGGCTCGGCTCGCGATTCTCTTCTTGAGGAGGTGCGGCCCGCGGCGGGGCCGGGCCGGGCCGGGCCGGCGGGGGACGTGGGTGCGGGGCGCGGAGTCAGGAACAACAACTCGGATCGGAGGACGACGGTGGCGCCGCCCGCGGCCCGGAGGCCAGCCTCGGGTGCGGTGGGGACTCAGCCGGCTCAGCCTCCTCCCTTCGTCCTCGCCGCCCCCTCCCTCCCCCTCCCTCCTCCTCCTGCCTTCTGGATCACGCGGCAATTAACGCGATTCCTCAGAACGATAGCAGAAATAAGTTCCCGCGTGCGCGGTCACGGCGATGTGTTCCACAGAAATCAGAGAAACGATTAGCGATTACCGGGGAGGATGTCGGGAGGTTAGCGGGGCGGGGCGCCGTCACTCGGCGTGTGAACGGAGCCTCCTCAACAGGACAAGTCGAGGGGTCACTCAAACACGTCAATGCGCCCTAAAAAAAAGTCAAAAAAAAAGGTAACCAAAAATTCAGTGACATTGGAAAAATCGGAGGGAAAAATATTAGATGATGGTAGGCTTGCATGACGAGTGAGGGACCCGTCGGGATGAGGCTATGCACGCCCAAGTCACCTCCTACTGGACCGATATAACAACCACCGAGACTGCCTCTGCTTGTTTTGCCTCCTGCACGGCCTACGTCACGGGCGGCAGCACGAGCCCGGAGCGGAGCAGCGGAGCCCGGAGCGGCGCGGGGGACACGTCATCGCCGAACCGAACGTGTGCCGAATGAATGACGCATTTATGACAGAACGAGTTGCACCACGACCACAACGTCTGGCCGCGAGGGTCAATGCTGCACGCGGCGTTATCAGCGGCGCTGCAGCGGCGCCGTCAGCATCGCATCACAGAGCTAGAGCTGATGCTGCTGCTGCTGCTGCTGCTGCTGCTGCTGCTGCTGCTGCTGCTGCTGCTGCTGCTGCTGCCCCGGACCTTGTCACTGGCACAGTGGCGCCAGGGACGGCGGAGGACGCCGAGGAGGAAGTGCTCTTCCGACCGGACCGGACCCCGGAGCCGGCGCCCGGAGGCGCCCTGGCCCGGCTCGGCCCGGAGGCACACCGGATCGGTAAACGGCCTCCACCCGGACTCGCCGGACCGAGACGCGTCGTTGTCGCCGCGCCGAGTAACCCCCAGAACAGAGCCACCATGATGCCACACACCGCGGGGCCCGGGCCTGGTTACCCCTGCTCGGCCCTCTGCCGGAGACTTAAATGCATGTCCGAGGGCGGAGATCGGGGGTCACACCTCTGGCAGAGACTGGCAGAGCACGCGGCTCAGGTTCACACACCCTTCCCAGGGCCGAACGCTCATTAATTTTTTTTTTTTTATTGAGCCCAAGGATGGAGCGTACAAAGCTCATCCGACTCGCGAAACGGAGGAAAGGTCTGCGGAAGGAAGTGTGGGAATTGTGTGGTAAAGGTCGGCAGTACCCCGCGCGATGCCGCGGCGATACCTCGCGCAGTCAGGGACTTCTCTGCGAATACCCCGCGACAGAGTCCTGCTCTGCCGCTCCGCTCGGAAGACGGTACCCCAAGTTTGCTGCCCGGCTGCACGGAGTAGCGACGGCCTTATGGGACTGTGTTCTGTTCCGTTGCCATACCATGCCATGACCCATGTCTCAAATTCACGCAGACAGAATATGTACGACAGAGCGTGCTGTACGTGTGTTCGAGTCTAAAGCGAAATGGGCGGTTTCGAGGAAACGCCTGGGAGGTAGGCAAGCCCGTTAAGCGGGCGTGCTCTGCGGGTTTGCCTACTCACATATCTGCAGGCGCTAAAGAAGGCCGCTTCCTCACTACATTGCCAATAATAAAATGCGCTTCCTGCAGTCGCCCTGATCAATTTTTCTCTGGCTATATCTCGCCTGTACCTGTGCCCGCAAGACGAGATAGGAACAGGTGCCAGGGATTCTCGTCTAGACCCCGCCTCCAAGTCAGCCGCTAGTTGTGACAAGCCGGCCGGAATGCGGCCGTCATTCTTACCGGGCCGGCCAACGGCACCACCACGCTTCAATTAGAACATCGCCGGCCCTCGCCAAAGCTTTATGAAGCGCCCTGCAAAGGAAGCCCGGTCCGCGGCGGGCGCTGCACGGCACGGAGGGCAGCGGCTGCCAAGTGGGGTGGCGTTGGCCGCTGCCGCTGCGGTATCTCGGGGCACCAGGTTGATCGCAGGCTACTTGGAGACGTTCCAGTCGACTTGGCATTGATCGTCAGTGTGAGCCCAGCCCAGCCCAGCCCAGCCCAGCCCAGCCCAGCCCAGCCCAGCCCCCAGCCCAGTCCTGGCCGAGGCCCGCTAGGAGCCGAACCCGAGAACGGCCCCCGGGGGCCTCTTATTGTCTGTCGGAGGTCCTGCCGCCCCCGGCCGCCCCCGGCCGCCCCGGCCTCGCCCCTCTTCCTCCTGACCCTTGACCCCCCCGCGACTCTTCCCCAGCCGTTCCCCACACGTAACGGAAACGGCCGGCCCTGACTGGACATCTCTGGCCCAACCTTAATCTCACACAGGGGGAGCTCGGGCCAGGCCGGGGGCGGCGGCGGGGGCGGCGGCGGAGGCGGGCAGGAGCCGGAGGCCAGCAGAGCCGCGTTGGCCCTCCTCTATTTTAACGCGACCCTTCGGACTTGCTATGTGTTTGTCTTTCCAATTTCCTTACTTTCCCCTATTTTGTTTTCATTTTTTTTTTTCGAGTCCGCCTGTCTTGCTTTTGGCTCTGTCCGCGTCGTAGCCGTTCCGTCGTGTTCGTCAGCGGCCCAGGACGCGAGGCGAGGCGTTTGCCAGCACAGTCCGAGTCACTCCGGCGACCTCACCTAACTGGATCACGCAGCTCTCCGTGGCTCTGCCTCAATGGCTCACTCTGGCGAAGTGGTAGTGGCCGTAATCCTGAATGAAGACACCGATTGTAGAAGCTTCGTCCTGAACACTTGTTTCCGAACTGCGCTCACACGGCGACAGCAGACCCGCTCGCAATCATCGCCGAGCGGGAAAAGAAATTGCTGAGAGTCCCGCGACAGAATGAAGCCGTTGCTTGCCTCTCTCTCTCTCTCTCTCTCTCTCTCTCTCTCTCTCTCTCTCTCTCTCTCTCTCTCTCTCTCTCTCTCTCTCTCTCTCTCTCTCTCTCTCTCTCTCTCTCTCTCTCTCTCTCTCTCTCTCTCTCTCTCTCTCTCTCTCTCTCTCTCTCTCTCTCTCTCTCGCCATGCCGGACGCATGCCTTGCGTGCACACTGCAGTCCCCGCGCACCGAGCCGGCAGTCCATCGCTATGCGAAAAGGCAAAAGGCAGCGTGGGACCGAAAAGTAACGCGATGCGACATTTCTTCGCTCCGCGTCGCGCGTCCGGGGCTGCGTCCGAATAGGGTACCGCGCGTGCGCTGCTGTCTGCCTTGTCTCTCTCTCTCTCTCTCTCTCTCTCTCTCTCTCTCTCTCTGTCCCTCCACAACTATACCCGCCGAGAGCCGAGAGCGACAGAGTGAGACAAGGAGACTAGTAGGGAGGGGGGGGGCGCCCTCTCATACGGCGCCATTTTCTAATCTCGCGCGACTTATCTCGCCTCGCCCTGCCACTATGAGTTATATCCAGGGAAGAGGACACACGCGCACACGCACACGAAGACACACACACGCACGCACGCAACGGCCCCGGGGTGGGCGCTGCTCTCCGCGTCATTAACCCGCGACCGTTTCACCGCAATTCTCCCACAGTGAAGCGCAGATACCTCACGTCACGGTCCTTTTCCTTTCATCGGCGCACTCCCAGCCCCGCCCCGCCCCGCCCCGCGCCACAACAACAGTGACACAGCACCAGCAGCACCCCGGCGCCGACGCCAAGGTCGTTCGGCGGCCGCAGGGCCCGCAGGGGGCGGGTCCGGCCCGGGCTGCCGGGGAGCTTGAGCTTCCCCAGGCGCCTGCTGGGTAGGCAACACCGACTGCTGCACGCACGCGTGTCGTGCGGGCCGGCCTACCCCGGCACTCGCAGGCGCTCGCCGTCATTTTCCTGCGCCCGTCTCGTATTTTAAGGGCGACCCCTGAAGCGGTGCGGGATGACCGGTCGTCTCAAAGCCGCCACACCCTCAAGGGCCGCGGGCCGAAGGTGGGAAGGACGGTGCGAACACAACAGGGGGAGCGAGAGAGAGAGAGAGAGAGAGAGAGAGAGAGAGAGAGAGAGAGAGAGAGAGAGAGAGAGAGAGAGAGAGAGAGAGAGAGAGAGAGAGAGAGAGAGAGAGAGAGAGAGAGAGAGAGAGAGAGAGAGAGAGAGAGAGAGGGGAGTGAAGGGCTCACGTTCCCCCCTCCCGCTCTCGCGGCAGGACGTTTGGGCAGCCCTGGCAGGACTCGGCACCGGCACCACTGGCACTGCCCGAGCCGAGCCGAGCCGAGCCGAGTCGAGTCGCGTCGCATCGGCTGTGCCGGGCCGGGGGCCCTAGTCCTCAGTCTCGCGGAGAGAGCCGGTCGAAGCAGGTGGCACCACGCCGCTCCGCCGCTCCGTGCGCCCGCCGCCCCCTTTGCGTTCTCCACCACGCGGCCAAAACCTGCGCCCGTGTATGTGTGTGTGTGTTCACGCGCGCGTGCGTGTGTTTTTGTTGTTGCGCCGCCCTGCCGAGTTCTCCGTGTCACGCGAGTGTGTCGTGCGGGTGTCCAGCCTGCCCGTGTGTGTGTGTGTCATAGTGCTGTGTGTGTGTGTGTGTGGTGCCAGTGACAGTTTGGCAGTGCCGGGCCGGTCTGTGTCCGCGAACAGTGACGGCGAGATCCTCAACGTAAATATGGAATGAGTGGCTAGCAGTGTGTGCATCAGTGTGGAACATCAGCTAACCCTAACACCGCTGCACCCGCCGCGCCCGCTGTGTGGCCTCGACTAACACCACCGCCGACGGACTAACAGCAGTGTCCACCGGGACCGCGGGGCCTGCTTGTCGTGCTCCGGCATGGCCCGCAGGAGGCGCGGGAGCCCTGCCGGCGGGGACCGGCACCTCTGTGAGGTTAGTAGCAGCGCCATAGCGGCGCCACCAGCGCGCCTGAAACTGCCGGGGTAGGCACGCCCGCACGACACGCGTGTGCGCTCGAGTCGAGGTTGCCTACCCAGCAGGCGCCACCGTCTGGAAGTAAATCAGGTTTGGCCCTTGCGACGATGTCGCGGGCGTACTCTGTGGTCATGACCGTCGTCATCGTGGACGTGGCCGGTGCGGCGCGGTGTGGCCGCGGCGCGGTGCGTCTGCGGCGCTGGCTGGGCGTTTACTGCGCCACCGCGGAGCTCCGCTAGCGGGCTCGGCGAGGGTGGTGGCACCCCGCTGCTGTCGCGGCTACAGGCGCCCCCCCAGGCCCCCGGCGCCTCCGCAGGGCACGACACGCCCCTGACACACACGGCGGCACGCCCACACAGACGCACTGCGCGCGGCGGCAGAGGACCTTGTTGAGGCCAGCACCACGCTACTGCCGCTCCCTTCTCTCCCCATGTGTGTGTTGCCACCGCCTCACGGCCGCTGACCCAATCACGGCCCCCCCGCAGAGCTGTGTGTTATCGGCTGGCTAGCAGCGGCGGCGAGGTGCATCCTGGGGCCGGACCTCCCAGTCAAGTGGCCAGCAGAAGGGTGTCTCAAAGTTATCAGCGACGGAGTATAGGCGCTTAGGCGTGTCCCTGGGGATCTGGGGATACAGCTGCACAGCACCCAGCTGAGCTCGCGTCCACACGGCCGACAGGCAGCCGGGCCGCGGTCACGCCGGGGCGAACTCATTCAGCAGCAAAGCCACAATTGTCAGGCCGGGCGGGGCGGGGCGGGGGCCGGACGCGGGCTGGCGGACGACGCATTAGCAATTTCGATCGACAACAACTGTCGCTGTCGTGTCGACCTGAGCTCGAGTCGACGGGGCGGGGCGGGGCGGGGCGGTACGCCTCCATTTACCTCTGCCCGCCGGTGCCCGCCCCGCCGGCTGCTCTGCGGGATTGCCTACCCAGCCAATCACCGGCGCTGTTGCCTGCCGCTGCCCGGTGGCCGTGCCGTTGCCCCACACTGACGACGTATTTTTTTTCCTCCTTTGTTTTCTGCGCTCGCCGCGGCGCTGCCGCTGATCGGCACGTAATACCTTTGATTTACTGTACCGCGTTTCTCGTCCCGGCGGATCACACTATTTGCGCGTCGCGGCGGCAGCAGAGGCGGCAGCGGCGGCCTGTCTGTCGGAAGTAGCCGCCGCCGCCGCCGCCGCCGCCGCCGCCGCCGCCGCCGCACTTGTGCCACTTGATTCGCTACGGCCCTTTATTTCCCTCTCCCAGTAGCTGTTCCGCTCTTTCTCTCTTCCTCTCGTGTGCCCACGGGGCCAAACAGAGGCAACAGACGGAGAAAGGAGACGCGCCGCGTCGTAAGAAGAAGAAGAAGGAGACGAAGGAGAAGGCAGAGGCAGCGGCCGTTGCTGGCCGCGGCCCTCGGCTCGGCGGCGGCACGGCGGACGACGGCGGCCTATCCCGTGATATCAGCCCGCGAGATAAGCGTAGCGCGCCCTGCCCGGCTGTAGCAGCTATAGCAGTGCCCGGTGTTGTTGAACCTGCGGGGGGCGTCGCCCATCCCGGTGCTGCTGCGCTGCTTACCGCATTGCAGGCCGCGCCCTGACTGCTCCCTGACTGCTCTCTGGCTGCTCCCTGGCTGCTCCCTGGCTGCTCCCTGGCTGCTCCCTGGCTCCTCTCTGGCTGCTCCCTGGCTGCTCCCTGGCTGCTCCCTGGCTGCTCCCTGGCTGCTCTCTGGCTGCTCCCTGGCTGCTCCCTGGCTGCTCCCTGGCTGCTCCCTGGCTGCTCCCTGGCTGCTCCCTGGCTGCTCCCTGGCTGCTCTCTGGCTGCTCCCTGGCTGCTCTCTGGCTGCTCCCTGGCTCCTCTCTGGCTGCTCCCTGGCTCCTCTCTGGCTGCTCCCTGGCTGCTCCCTGGCTGCTCCCTGGCTGCTCCCTAGCTACTCCCTAGCTGCTCGCGGCCCGGACCCTAGGCAACCAGCACTGCCCGGCCCCGGCTGTCTTTGCGGCCCCAGCCCAGCCCAACCGGTGTTCCGGCCCGGAGCGGCGTAATATCTCGTCGGGTTGGCGAGCGGCTGGGGCATTCAGTGCCTCAAGCGAACCCTGACAAAGTGCGGCGCGAGAGAGACGGACAGACCGGGGACACTCGGAGAGAGACGGAAATGGCGCCTGTTGGTTGTTTCGGTGTTGTGGTACGCCGCGTCGCGCCGGTCGGCCGGTGCCGCACCCAATCTCTAACGGCACAGACGTCAGATGACAGAGACACGTCCATGCTCTCTCTCTCTCTCTCTCTCTATATATATATATATATATATATATATATATATATATATATATATATATATATATATATATATATATATATATATATTTTACCCGCTCCTCCCGTTTTGCACGGCGACGCAAGGCCGCCGCCGCCGCCGCACCGGCGCCGACGGCGAGCACTTGAACGAGAGGCGGAAGCATCCCTCGGAAGCTTGCGTCCGGCGGGGCGCGGTGACGCTCTCTGTGACGCTCTCCGTGACGCTCTCCGTGGCACCCCGACGCCCCGGGGAACAAGTCATCCTCATCCCGGCTCGGCATCATGACTGCCTGCTCCCCGTTTCCACCCTTGTTTCCAGCGCCGTCTTCTTCGGCCCTGCTGCTTGTCCCACGCAGGCGCCCACCACGGACAAATTCCCTCACCCCACCCATCTCACATCCTTTGCTTTTGTCCCACAGCACACACACACACACACGCGCGCGCGCGCGTGATATCGTCCCTTCTCTCTCCCTCCTATTTCTGAGCGAGCAGCGTTTTGTGATCGATCTGGTGCGTGTTGGCACAAAAAAAAGACACACATAGACAGAGACAGAAAGATATGGAATCGCGCAGCAGGCAGCCCCCAAGCCCCCCCCCCCCCTCACCGTGTGAGTGTGCGTGCGAGCCGCCGCTCTCACCACGTGTCTGCCTAGTGGCCACTGGATCGGACAGGGTGTCCTCGGCACGCTACCCCCTCCTCCCCCTCCTCCCCTCTCACCGATTCCTTTGTCTGACCGCGCCTCCCCAACAACCCCCTCCTCTCTCGGCACCTGGTCCTCTCCAACCCGCCCGCCCCAGTGCCCCAGTGCAATGCTTGCTGTGTGCGTCGCAGTTTCCTCCCCCCCCCCTCCGCGTTCTCTACCCTCTCCTCCCATCTGCAGAACGACCGTATCCGCCTCGGAAAGCTCGCCAAACACTCACCTACTCAATATTTTGATGCGTGGGCTGTGTCATGATCCCCCCCTCCCCCCCCCCCCCTCTCTCTCTCTCTCTCTCTCTCTCTCTCTCTCTCTCTCTCTCTCTCTCTCTCTCTCTCTCTCTCTCTCACACACACCCACACCCTCCCACACACACACACACACACACACACACACACACACACACACCACACCCATACATTGTAATTGCCGCACGTACACCGCGTCTCCGCCGCTCGGCGCTGTTTTGACATTCTGTTTCCGTCCTCCGCCCGACAGTGCGACAATGTCTGTCGTCCCCGCGCGGCAGTTATTGGGGGTGTTCCCGGCCCGCTACAAGAAGTGTGTCGGCAAGTCCATACAAACAGCGCAGCAGCTCTCCAGCTGACGGACAACGTGTGCGCGAATCGATGTTGATTCGCTATCGAAAATAAAGATGTACGTTTTTCGTAACATATAAAATTTGACTGAAAATTTCAGTGAAATTTTTCCGTGAAATCTTTCCCGTACAGCCAGTCAAAACCGAAAATTCCTGGGACGGTTTTCTATTTTTCGTCGAAAATTTTCTATTTTTCTTTGAAAATGGCTCAAGTCGCCGATTCGATGTACAATCGGTCTTTGACAAATTTCCGATGTCTTCGATATCGATTTGGTACAGCTTCGGCAGTCTATTCCTGCCTGGGGTGCCCCTCGGGTACGTCGCGTCTCGTAAAAGGGGCCGTAAAAGTACTAGCGGGGGGCCGGTGAGCCCAGCTCAGCCCGGTCCACTGCACGCGCTGCCACTCGGCAGGAGCCCGGCACACGACCAGGCTGAGGCTGCCGGCTGCCGGTGTCAAGCAGCGCACACACACACACACACACACACACACACACACACACACACACACACACACCTTTGCTGCCAGCGGACGGACGACGTGTGGCGCTAACTTTTTGGCAGAATAAAACTTTTCACTGCGCGAGGGGACGGGTTGCGTTAGCGGGGAGGGCATGCAAAGTGAATTTTGAGTTTATCTCTCCTTCTCTGCGACGCTTTTCCCGCTATATTTATCGCGCGGATGGGCGCGGCTCTCTCTCTCTCTCTCTCTCTCTCTCTCTCTCTCTCTCTCTCTCTCTCTCTCTCTCTCTCTCTCTCTCTCTCTCTCTCTCTCTCTCTCTCTCTCTCTCTCTCTCTCTCTCTCTCTCTCTCTCTCTCTCTCTCTCTCTCTCTCTCTCTGCTCTGTGTACACAGTCGCGCAGTCGCACAGTCATGGCGCTAAACGCTATGCGCCCGCTGTAAAAGTCTCATTACGCGTTTGCCGTTATTGCAAGCCGCGAGAGCCAGTCGGCGGATGCAGCATGCAACAACTGCTGGCGGATGGCGCGCCCAGGGCGCTACTCAAAGCGCCAGCGGCGCCGCCTGGCGGCAGCGAGGCGAACCAAACGCCAACACAAGGAAGGGGAGTGCGGCATCGTTTTGTACCGTACCGCCCTTTTACCGTGCCTTCTCGGAACACACACATCCCCGACAGAGCATTTTCTCCGGATACGTTTGTTTGTTTGTTTTTCGTTTTTGTTTTTGGTTTTTCCCCCCTGTGGCGTCATTTCCCCACCCTCGCCTTCTGGTGGTGGTGGTGGCGGGAGAGGGTGGAAAGAAACGCGGGGAACAACAGCGCGGAGGGGGAGAGCGCCGAGCCGAGGGGTTCGGGTTGCGGGGTGACAACAGGTGAGGTCGGGGGTCCCCCCCCCCCCCCCTTCTTCCCTCCGGCCCCGGAGTGATCGGCCCCAAAAGCAGAGCGAGCGAGTGGAGCGCCGTGGCGAACCCCCCGAGGGGTTTACAAGATGCCCTCTGCCCTGCTCTTTGATATCGGATGTACGGCGGGCCGGCAGGGTGGCAGCGGCAGCAGCGGCAGCAGCGGCAGCAGCGGCAGCAGTGCGCCTCGGCCTGGATCCGGCGGCCGCCCTCCCCAGCCCAGCCCAGCACGGCACGGCACACCGACACCTCGTCTCTCTCCAATTTCATACTCGTTCTTTTTCTCTTCTCCTGCTGCTGCTTTGATACGGTGCGGTGCGGTGCAGTTTCTGGAACCCACCTGCTGGATGCGCCCTCTCCAGGAGGCGACGTCCACAAATCATGTGGTGCTTGCGCACGGAGGAAAAAAAGATCAGTGGTGGTCGCAACTAATTTTTAATTTGATTTCCAGACAAGCAGTGAATTTTGGTTCTAAGAACTCATGTTTTGGTTTAGGAAACTGATTATAATTTGCACTTACCCTCCAACGACGAAGAGGTTCGTGACCGGAGCAAAAAGCAGAAGAAAATTGTGTAGTGCCCGCAACGAATCTCTTTGCTGGAGCAACTAACGTTTCGTTGGTGCAACTAAGAAAGATTTCCACCAACACAATTTTAGTTCTCAGAACAAAAACTCACTGCTTGTCTCTGAAAATAAAAAAAAAAATAAAAGTAATAAAAATTAGTTGCCACCACTGATCCGTGCGTTTGCGATGTAATTTTCTGACCTCACGCCTTACGGCAGTGTTGTTGTTTGCAGTGCACGGCTATCGTCGTCGTCTGATCCCGGCCTGTCCTATCCGCTCCGCCTCGGGGAGAGGGGGGGGGGGGGGGAGCACCGGAGGGTTATCACTTTGCGAACAGCCGGAGTGGTACCTTTAAGCGCCGATGCGGACTGTTGGGTGTGGATTCGAGCAGCATCCCCTGGGGTGGGGAGGGACGAGCAGAGGTCCTGCGGGAGACATCCTGACAGACTGTTTTCCCACCCCTCTGAAGTTTGCCGCGGGGGGGGGGGGGGGGGGGGGCACAGCCGCACGCGCGGGGCTCCGCAGCGGTGTTCTCAACTGCCTGAGTAATCTGCTTATCAACCGTGCGGCCCGGCGTCCCCCCCCCCCCCTCCCCCCTCCCCGCCCCTCCCCGCCACCATTAGCGAGCTTTGTACAGAGCCGGCACCTGCGGCGGACGCTTTGGCTGTCCAGAGGAGCGGAGCAGAGAACAGGGGAGACCCCGACCCGGACGGTCCTCCTTGCGGATCAGCTGCGGCCGGCCGGCGACTGCTGCGTCTTTGGCGCTGCCTCCGGGACCCCCTGGAACCCCACAAGGACCCCCCCACAAGGACCCCCCCACAGGGACCCCCCCCACCCCCCCCCCCCCCCCCCCCCCCCCCAGGGACCCCCCACAGGGAGCCCCCACAGGGACCCCCCACAGGGACGGATGCTGTTCCGTGTTTGTGCGGAAGGACCACCGGTACACGCAAACCATGAGACTGACAACGAAACGTTGTGGAGTCGCAGAGTGATTACATTTCCCTCCCAAGTCGGCGAGGTGCCGGTTGCAGAAAGCAGGGCGTCGCCGTCACCGCTGGTGGATGGGCACCGCTGCACTGCCAGGCGGCTGCTTTAAATGAGGCCGCATTGCGCACGTGCGTGCGCGTGCGCGCGTGTGTGTGCCTGTGTGTGTGAGCCTGACACGGTTCGGTTCTGCTCCCAACGTTTCGACAGAGGCGTACGACACCGCACTCGACAGCAGCCTGATTTGGCGTTCGTTTGGCCGGCCGACACCCCCGGGGCCTGCGGGGGGCCTGCGGGGGGCCTGCGGGGGGCCTGCGGGGGGCCTGCGGGGGGCCTGCGGGGGGCCTGGGGGGCCTGCGGGGGGCCTGCGGGGGGGGGCCTGCGGGGGGCCTGCGGGGGGCCTGCGGGGGGCCTGCGGGGGGCCTGCGGGGGGCCTGCGGGGGCCTGCGGGGGGCCTGCGGGGGCCTGCGGGGGGCCTGCGGGGGGCCTGCGGGGGGCCTGCGGGGGGCCTGCGGGGGGCCTGCGGGGGGCCTGCGGGGGGCCTGCGGGGGGCCTGCGGGGGGCCTGCGGGGGGCCTGCAGGGGGCCTGCGGGACGCGCGGTGGTATAGCCGTAGCCGGGTGCTTTCTCGTCCGGGTCCCCTCGCCGCGTCACCCGCGCCCGGCCGGCTCCTCTACGTGAAGCATGGCCTGCATGAGCGGGAGGATAGGAGGAGGAGGAGGGGGGAGGAAGTGTGAAGGGACCCGGCGCCGCTGTGCACCGGAACCGGTTGGCATCGCTGCGCTGCGCCCGGAGCCACCCGGAGCCCGGAGCACTCGGCCGTGAGACGCCGCCCGCCTCACTGCTCGTCCTCTGCCCCCGCCCCGCCCCGCCCCGCCCCGCCCCGCCCCGCGCTCCCTGACCCCAGTTAGAGTGACGGCGCCGGCCCTCCTAATTGAACAAACGGAGCCGTTGGCGTGTGCCCGGCGTCAGCAGCCCGTACAGCAGCAGCCGGGCTCAGCTGTGTGTGTGTGTGTGTGTGTGTGTGTGTGTGTGTGTGTGTGTGTGTGTGTGTGTGTGTGTATGTCGGCCACAGGAAGCTGCTTGTGGTTTGAGGCCAGCGCTGAGGACATTCATGTTATGACTGCGAGATGCATTGCGGCCGACTTGGTGACAAAACACGGGTCTATGCATATTTCAGATGACGCGCCATGTTCTCTTTTATTTGTGAGGGTGGGGTGAGCGAGGGGGGGAGGGGAGGGGGGATTATTCTAGGCTTAATGTACCGCGCGGGGCTATACGAGGTGGGGAGCCCGCCCGGCTCAAGGGACTAGGGGCCCCGGCCCGGCCCGGAGGGGGCTGTTGGGTTCCCGTCTCCGACGGGTCGTGGTCGTGCCGTATCAGTAATCGAACACGGGCAGTAGTGCTGTGGGTGTTTGGGGTGAGAGGCGTCGTCTCCCCGGAGTCCCCCGTCGGCGTCCCTTGGCCGTAACCAGCACGCACCCCGATCCGATACCCCCCCCCCCCACTACCCGCCGCCCGTCCTGTTTGGCTAATATGCCCCGCAAAGTACGCCCAAATTCCCTCCAGGCTGAAAACCGCGAACGACGATGACGACGACGCCGAGCCCCTGCCGGCACGAGGGTAGGCCAGCCCGCACGACACGCGTGCACGGCTAAGTTTGTGTTGCCTACCCACCGGGCGCTATGTGCGCCACAAGTTTGCGGTCCGGATCGGTAGTTTGCCCCGTCACGATGTTGTCTGGAACGTGTTGAAGGGACGAACCCCGTGTGCCCCGTAGCCCCGGCGCTGTGGCCGCGTTAAGCATCCCCGGGGCGTCGGTGTGGGCCGTGGCCGAGGCCGTGTTAGTGAACCGGACCCCGACAAGGCCGCCGAGGCCGCAGTTGTCCCCGCGCACCGAGAGCAGCGGGGCGGCCAGGGGGCACGGGGGCCCCGGAGGCTCCGGAGGCCGGGAGTGAAAGCGGCAAAGCGGCAGCAACAACGGTAAAGTTCTCCTCTTCCGATCATAAATCGTTGTTATGATAGGGAGGGAGTCAAGTTGGAGAATCGAGGGCGAAAAGAGGACGCCCCGCGGCCGCTATGCGAGGAAGGGCGCACGCAGCCCTACGAGAGAGAGAGAGAGAGAGAGAGAGAGAGAGAGAGAGAGAGAGAGAGAGAGAGAGAGAGAGAGAGAGAGAGAGAGAGAGAGAGAGAGAGAGAGAGAGAGAGAGAGAGAGAGAGAGAGAGAGAGAGAGAGAGAGAGAGAGAGAGGGAGAGAGATGAGAAAAATAAGAACAGCCGCCGAAGGGCCCCGGTGGTGAGGTGGCGCCGTGCCCTCATCTGGGACGGCGCGGCGCGGCGCGGTGCTCGAGTTGACTGCGGGAGTTTTTGATAGCCACGCTCCGACGCGGCACGCACGCGGCACGCGGCACGCGGCACGCGGCACGCGGCACGCGGCACGCGGCACGCGGCACGCGGCACCGGCCGGGCCCCGGGCAGCGTTGGGCTGTCTGGTGCCGTGGGCTGGTGCCCGGCCCGCGCCCAAGGACTTACTCCCCCCTCCGCTCCGATTGGTGCTGGACGCTGCTGTTGCTGGGCCCGTTGATAAGGTAATGGGAGGACCGGTCCGGTTTGGTCTGGCGCAGAGGTCACAGGGCGGACTGTACGTCCTGCAGGACCGTGTTCGGATGGGATAAGAGTCGGCGGCGTTGGGCTAGGCCCTCGGCTAGGCATCGGCTAGGCATCGGCTAGGCATCGGCTAGGCCTCGGCTAGGCATCGGCTAGGCCTCGGCTAGGCATCGGCTAGGCCTCGGCTAGGCATCGGCTAGGCATCGGCTAGGCATCGGCTAGGCATCGGCTAGGCCCTCGGCTATCGGCTAGGCCCTTCCTGGCTGCTGCCCCCCCCCCCCCCGCCCGGACTGGCCGGCTGCTGGCTCCTCCAAGTTTGGAACTAATCATGCCGTCCTATCCATCTGCACAGTGATTACTGTCCTCGGCGAACAATCACAAAACTTTGATTTGTGGAAATGATTGGCTGCTCATCTTACTCAGTAATTGGCCCGTCACGCCTCGCCTCGCCTCGCCTCGCTTGCCCCAGCTCTGCCCTCTCTGCCGGAGCGGAGAGTGCCCGGAGCCCGGAGCGGCCCGGAACGGCCCGGAACGCGGACTCCGGGATAAACTTGACTCCCCTCCGGGCCGGTCCCGTCACTTTCCTTCCTACAATTCATAGACCTCCTCCGCTCTGCTCTGAGGATGCTTTTTCGAGAAAAACAATTTTTGACCTCACTTGTAGGCCTTGACTTTCTGTGCGAACCCCAGAGATTCGCTTCTTTTCTAGTGGTTTCGGAAAGCGAATGAAACTCAGACATATCTGGCCGGGCCCACATCGGCAGCTTCCTGCTTCCTCCCCCCTGTGCCCTGTGGCTACCCAGCTCGCAAGTGAAATAGAATGCGTTGCGGCTCACTGTCCTCTGCGCTTGGTTTGGAGCTGGTTTGGTCTCCGCCGGGACCCCTCCCAGAGTCCCTCCCGAGGTCCTGGCGGTGGGGCCGGCGGGGGCGGCGGGGGTGTCAGCGGCCGCCCCCTGACCGCAGAGAGCCCCCGGCCGCCCTCGGCTTTGACGTCGGCACGTCGGCCGTGCGCGCGCCCGGCCTGGAGCTCCTCATGAAGAGGCTAAACGGCTACGGCCCGGACGCCGCCTGCAGCAGCGGCCGCCTGGCTTAGACGGCACTGCGTCATCGCAGACCCTTTCCCAGTGCAGTTCGTATTGCCGTCCCGTCCCTCTCTGCCGTCCCTCATCCGATGGGCGTGTGTGTGTATCTTTTCTTGTCGCCAAGGTCCTCGTTCAATTGGCAGTTGACGTATATAGGGCCTAAGTGGCGAGTGTGTGTGTGCGCGCGCGCACGCCTGATGCAATAGGATGCCGTGGCGTAACTCTCAACACTGTGTGTGTGTGTGTGTGTGTGTGTGTGTGTGTGTGTGTGTGTGTGTGTGTGTGTGCCGTGGGCTGGAGCCGACCTCACCAATATCATTGTTCGCGGAGCTGCCGGTTCCCATCACTGTTCTCTGCCTTGCTGCAGCAGCAGCAGCAGCAGCAGCAGCAGCAGCAGCAGCAGCAGCAGCAGCAGAGCCCTGGGCTGGACAGGCTACAGCCAGAGCCCATTGAGGTGAGGCACAGCAGCTGCACCGCACCGCTGACACCGCGGCTGCAAGTGTTGCTGCGCGCTGGGCGCCCTCGCTTCCTCTTTGGGGGGCCTGCTGGCCGCCGCCCGCCGCCCGCTGCCCGCCGCCCGCCGCCCGCCGCCCGCCGCCCGCCGCCCGCCGCCCGCCGCCCGCCGCCCGCCGCCCGCCGCCCGCCGCCCGCCGCCCGCCGCTCGCCGCTCCGTGCGCGCCTCCCGCAATGCACTCCAATTATGGCGCCCAATTCAAGTTTTGGGGAAGTGGACCGCAGCATTAAGTCGTCGCGGGAAGGGGTTGCGCAGTACTCGACGCTGTATCACCCCCCCCCCCCCCCCAAGCACTAGCAGCTCTGCCCTCGTCTCTTTGTGATTCACTGGAATGGAGCGAGCATCCCGCCCGCGGGCTGCGGGCTGGCAGGGCTGGGCTTCGGCTGACTCCCGCCCGCCCCGCCCTGTGCGCGCAGAGTTACGGTTAGGAGGACGGGCACTGAGGGGGGAGAGAGAGAGAGAGAGAGAGAGAGAGAGAGAGAGAGAGAGAGAGAGAGAAGAGAAGAGAAGAGAAGAGAAAGGATGGGTGGGGGAGGCGGGTAAATCTGTTGGCGGTATCGTCTGACAGGGCCGCTCAGTTCCTGCCGCCGCCCTCACTGTCAATCATACGCGGATCTCTTCCTTCCGTCAGCACGCCTGGCCACGCGCCGCCACGCGCCGCCACGCGCCGCCACGCGAGGGAACGCGCGGCGCGGCGGCGGCAAACACGCTTTGCGAGCGAGAAGGGTGGCCGTCCTGGCTGCTGACGGTGCGGCGCTGACGGCAAAGGCGTTCCCACGAAGACTGCTCTCGCACTCTCCCCCTCCCTCCTCTCTCTCTCTCTCTCTCTCTCTCTCTCTCTCTCTCTCTCTCTCTCTCTTTCTCTCTCTTTCTCTCTCTTTCCCTCTCTTTCTCTCCCCCCCCCTCCCTCTGTTTAAAGGTGAATATCTCTACTCGCAACGGCCGGTATTTGAACCCTCGACCAGCCCCGGAGGCGGCGCCGCTGCAACCCACAGGACGACCCCTCTTCGGCTGAGAGGCGAGCGGGCGAGCGTCCCTGCGGGGGTTGTTGTGTTGTGCGCACCGGAGTGTGCGTGCGTGCGTGCGTGCGTGCGTGCGTGCGTGTGGTGCTCACCTGTCACGACGCGGGTGCCGCCTGGAAGCAGATCACCCCCCCCCCCCTCCCCCAGCCTCATCCCCCTGGGGAGGGGAGAAGGGAGTGGGGGGAGGAGGCGTACGGCGAGGCGAATGCCAACTAGATTAAGCAGTATACAAGAGGAACGTAATTCGCTGCATAAAATATTAGGCAAGGATGCGCAACCCAACCGAGTCGACTCCAGTCGAGCAGAGCGGGAGAGAGAGAGAGGAACTCGCGAGGCAGACAGAGCCAGGCTTATCCCCCTGCCCTATATCGCATGAAAGAAAGACAGGGAGAGAGAAAGAAAGAGGGATGGGGGGGGGGGAGAATGGATTAGGGGAGGTCTCCATTTTCGCGAACACGCCGCGGTGGCAAGAGCGGAGCATCCTAGAGATGAGGCGATGGAATATATGTGAGCGTTGCAAATTTTTACGACAGGAAAACTCAGAACGAAGGAGGGAGACAGAGAGAGCAAAGAGAAGGAGAGGTTTGATGGGACGTGCACCCGGTTAGTAAACATGTAGTGACTGGATGGTCGGCCGCCTCTGCTGTCCTTGTCCACGTCCTTGCTGGGGACGACATGCAGATAAGCCATGATGAGCTTTGGCCACGGAGAAAAACGATTCGTGGTCGCAATTAATTTTTACGTTGATTTTCAGACAAGCAGAAAATTTTTGTTCCGATTTAATTCTCCAAACAAAAATTTACTGCATGTTTGAAAATCAACTTAAAAATTAGTTGTGACCACTAATCTTTTTTTCTCCATGGGTGGGACAGACGGGATGCTTTGGGTTGAGATAGCAAACGGCCACTCTTTCTTTCGGGAATGTCCTTTCCATCGCATCGATGTGAAGCTATACACTGCTCGCTTGGGCTGGGGACTAGTAGTGATCAAGCCATAGCCATTCCTCGACGTCTGTGTGTGTGTGTGTGTGTGTGTGTGTGTGTGTGTGCGCGCGCGCGCATGCACGGAGCGTATGTGTGTACGTACACACATGTGTACTGCCGGTCATCCATAAATTCGGAGCAGCGCAAACGGCCATTAGGCATGTCACAGTTCCTCTCTCTCGCTCTCTCCCTGTCTTTCTTTCTCCGCCTCCCTCTCCAGTTAGTGCTACTATGATGCCGCATCGGCAGAGAGGCGGAACCTGAAAGGAACGGAAGAGTTAGAGGAGAGGGAGTTGGCGCACGAGAAGTACCAATCACCCAGTGACTATGGAAGCAGCCGTGGCCGTGCCGGGCCGTGCCGGGCTGTGCCGAGCTGTGCCGGGCTGTGCCGGGCTGTGCCGGGCTGTGTGAGCGCCTGGTGGCAGCGTGGGCGGTCTCGGTGGCGCCGTGGTGTAGCTCTGCCAAAGCTGAATTGCCGTAACGGTACACCGGAGGCGATAGAGGACACACCTGCGGGATGATGACGTATTTTAAGTCGGCTTGGTAGTACGGTTTGGCTCTGGTGGTATCCCACATGTCGAGATCGGGATCGGAAACTTCCAAAACCTCTTGCGAAGACGTCTGCGTACCACCTGTTCCACAACGTGCACACCCTGCACCTAGGCCGTGGACTGCCCGCGCGCACGCACGCACGCACGCACGCACGCACGCACGCACGTACCTGCCGCCGCTCCCTGGCGGAGCGCCAAACGCCCGCAGATGAAGCCATGCGCGCGCCGTTTGTTGCTGCGACCACGCCGGGCGCCATCGGGAGACGCGAGGTCGATATACCTGTTCGATCTCTCGAAGGCAGCGCAGCGGCTCCTGAGTCTCCGCTCGATATCTCGCTCGTCTCGTTCCTTTGCCGCCGCCGCCGCCGCACGGCATATCTCGAGCTGTGAATCCTGCGCCGAGACGGGCAGAAAAGAAGAAGAAAGAAGGCTGTTGGAAACGCAGGCGGCGGCGGCGGCGGCGGCGGCGGCGGCGGCGCCAGGCCAACGCACTGTGCCGCGCCGTGGAGTCTTCCTATTACCCACAGACTTCGCGACGAGTAAAGGAAAGTACACGCGTTATGGATTTTTTTTTGTCGAGCCGCTACAGCTAGACCCGGCTGGACCCGGCGGGTACAGGTAAGCGTTTTACGATCCCGCTGTATCGACTTTAGCCCGGCTAATGCATGAAAGTACCAGCGGCGTTTTCGTCCCGTTGCAGACCTTTATTTCTTTTTCTTTTTGCACTTATGCTGGATATTTCTCGAGCGCAATTTTACGGCGACGTAACCGTAGCAGCAGCAGCCGCCGCAGGTAACCACTTTACTCAAGAGATGACACCGCTATGGTGGTAGGACTGTAAAAAAAAAGATTTAAAAAAATATGAATAAAGGAGGCGATATCCGCGCGGGACGAGAGGAATCTGGCGGTGGATATTGCCGTGCGCGCGCGCGCGCGTGTGTGTGTGTGTGTGTGTGTGTGTTGCGAAGGGGCGGAGAATGGCAACGGAACGCAGCGATGGGGGCGTTTTCACTGCGGGCCGGTGATGCCATGCCAGGTCGCTATACTCACTATTGGAGATCGAGTTCGGACGGGCGTACACACACACACACACGCACACACACACACACACACACGTACACACGCACACACACACACGCGCGCGCACACACACACACACACACACGCACACGCACGCACACGCACATTCACCGTTGCCCTGAGCGCACCCAATATTCGTAGAATGCGAATCACCGGAGACGGGCGCCTAGCTGCAGCAGAGCAGTGGCGGCGGGGCTGCGGGGGCTGCGGGGGCTGCGGGGGCTGCGGCAGCGGGGGCAGCGGGGGCAGCGGGGGCAGCGGGGGCAGCGGGGGCAGCGGGGGCAGCGGGGGCTGCAGAGGCCTGCTGGCATGTGGTGCACAACGCGCTGTCCGGGCCCGAGTTAGGTGAGGTGCGGCGGGACGAGCTTGGGCCTGGCCTAGCCTGCGTACCTCTTGCGGCAGCAGCATCGATCGAGTGGGGTGAATGCAGGCAGGACTGTCCGAGGCCCTGTCTCTCTCTCTCTCTCTCTCTCTCTCTCTCTCTCTCTCTCTCTCTCTCTCTCTCTCTCTCTCTCTCTCTCTCTCTCTCTCTCTCTCTCTCTCTCTCTCTCTCTCTCTCTCTCTCTCTCTCTCTCTCTCTCTCTCTCTCTCTCTCTCTCTCTCTCTGCGTGCGTCTGCGGGGCAAGAGGCGGCACTTCTAATTAGAAACGGAGTGTGCGGGTGCGTATGTGCGTGTAAGGGTGGGTTGGTGATGCGGAACGTGAAAAATGTCAGAACGACACGGCTGCCCATATTTTTGTCTCCAAATGTATAAAGCTGACTCGCGCCCTCCCCGCCGCCCCGCCGCACTACTTGTTGCGTGGTGCTAGTCCCCTCTGTGTGCGACCTTGTCGCTCCCGCACGCCGCGTGGGGGCAGCAGAGGGTGCGAGTGAGAGAGAATACGGCTGCGTGTCGGAGCCCCGTGCAGGGTCGGCAGGCCCGCCACACCGGGCTGCGTGTCGGGACTGCCTACCCGCCAGGCTGCCGCTGCTGCTGCTACCGCTGCTGCTGCTGCCGCTGCTGCTGCCGCTGCTGCTGCTGCCGCTGCTGCCGCTGCTGCCGCTGCTGCCGCTGCTGCCGCTGCTGCTGCGCTGCTGCCGCTGCTGCGCTGCTGCCGCTGCTGCGCTGCTGCCGCTGCTGCCGCTGCTGCCGCTGCTGCCGCTGCTGCCGCTGCTGCCGCTGCTGCGCTGCTGCTGCTGCTGCTGCTGCTGCTGCTGCCTGCTGCTGCTGCTGCTGCCGCTGCTGCTGCTGCCGCTGCTGCCGCTGCTGCTGCCGCGTGTGAGCAATGCGTCTCCGTCTTCGCATATGTTTTCACACGGCGGCGCCACGTCATATTTTACTCCCCGCTCGTTTCTCACATTCGGTACTTGAACCCGCGTGCTGCCGCCGGGCCGGCCTTGGTTAGACAGCGTCCTTGCTGCCGTCTCCTTGCCGTGACCCTGGAGATGTCCGACACCAGCTCGTCGAGTGAGTCCACGGGATGAGGGGAGTAGGGTGGGGCAGGGTTTACACCCCATTTCCCCCGGCTGCCCTGTCCTCTGGGATAAAGCGCCCCCTCAGCGCAAAACACACCCCTGCCTTCCCTCTGGGGGGCGGGGGCCTCTGCTGCCACTATACCCTTTACGCCGCTCCACCCTCCTCCCTCATCCTCGCGAAAGCGGCCACAAAATATTTGCAAGTTACGCGTCGTGCACCTGACCCTGGCTTGTTTGCCAGGGGGAAGAGGCTCTGTGTCCCCCCCCCCCCCCTCTCTCTCTCTCTCTCTGTCCCTCTCACCGCCCTCCGCCCTCGCCCACTCCTTCTCTCGCGTTGGCCTCACCTTAACTAGGGTTGAATTATGGCCCGGGAACAGATACCGCAACGCAGCCGCACTAAGCTCTCAGAGTCTGGCCATGGGTGGGGGTGGGGGCGGGTGCTAGTGTCGGGTTGTGCTCGAGCATTAGCGGCGTGTGAGGTGGCTGTCGTTTAACTATGGCAGCAAAAAACAACAACAAAAGAGGCGGTTAAAACATAGGTAAAAACTAGTCGTTCGCGCGCGAGTACGTATTTCATCGGAAATGGCTTCATACTATGCGCAGGTTCAGGAGGGACTCCATGTATAGCCGTGTGTGTGTGTGTGTGTGCGTGTGTGTCTCTCTCTCTTTCTCTCACCCGGCCTGTTCTGACAAAATAATTATCCTGCCTGGTGAATCATTGACGCCCCTCTTGTCTCTCTCTCTCTCTCTCTCTCTCTCTCTCTCTCTCTCTCTCTCTCTCTCTCTCTCTCTCTCTCTCTCTCTCTCTCTCTCTCTCTCTCTCTCTCTCTCTCTCTCCCGTGTCGCGTCACACTGTTGTGTGTGCCCGCTCGTGAGAACGCGGCGCACCGGCGTGTGTCTTTATACATACATGCCTGTGCCGCCAACATGTACACGGTGCCAGCGGTGCGGTCGTGTGAGCCGGAGCCGCCGGGGCCCCACCACCTGCCCGACGCCACGCCGCACCACGCCGCGCCACGCCGTGCCACGCCGCGCCACGCCGCGCCACGCCACGCCACGCCACGCCACGCACGCGGGTGATAGCATCATCGCGGCTCGCTTTGGCTCGTGCCCCGCCACTGCACCGGACCTGCATACAAGTCCTTTGACGACGACGACGTCGACCCCGTCGTCCCGGTGAATCCGATTTCATTTTCGTCTCCCCCCCCACCCCCCCCGCCGTGTCCTGCTGCATGGCTGGAGCTCACAGAGACCGTAAGCCTTCTTAGGTGATTCTCTGTCGCGGCGACGCTCTCTGGGGCCGCGCGGACACCCCCGGGCCGCCCGTTACCCTCCCCGTCGTCGCCGGCCGCTCCCGGGTTTAATGAGCGTCCCCGTCAGCCCCCGCGACCACGATTAATTGGGCTGGCACACGTGGTGGCGGGTAGCGGGGCGTGGCCGCGCGCTGTTCCCGCTGGGGTCAGGGTCGTGACGGGTTGGGGTTGGCGGGCGGCGCCAAAGGGACCGGGTCGGCCTGGCCAGAGGGGAGGTCGTCGGCGCTACGGCCGGCACCACGGTCACCTCGCCGACCACCGACTCTCGACTGCAGCCCGCGTAAAACCATCGCCCCGCCCGGCGGCGGGGTATCGGCTCGGCATAATGAAACCTGTGATGGGGCGAGGCTGTATTGTTTTCGTTCTGCTGCGCCCGGCAGGGCGCGCGGCTCCCACAGGAAAAACTCCCGCTCAATAATTGGAAACGGAATCAATTATTCTTATTATTTTTATCATCGCGGTAAATGGCCGCGACTTGCTATCTGCTGCGAGGTGTGCAGCGTACCCGGATTGTGTTTCGCCGCAGCAGCGCCCGCCCCGCCGCTCCCACCCCTCCGCCCCCCGCAGTTATTAAAATTCAATTATCGCAAACGGTCCGCTGGAAACGCATAGTGACTCTGGCGGCCCCCACCTCCACCAAGTGATAACCCGATTAAGTTTTAAATGATGCGCTGTGCTGGGGCTCCATCGCAGGCGCCCGGCCGGGGCCGCCGGGGCCGCCACACCATGAAAACGATTAAAACTTATGCAGTTTTACACGCTCATCACTTTGCACGCTTCTTTGTCGACAAGAGTGGCTGCCGAATCTGTAATTAATGGCCCTGTAAACGAACACATGGCAACAACGGTGCATCCGTGCGGTTGGGGCGGCGGTGGTGGTCGTGGCTGCAGCTGCAGCGGTGGCCGCGGAGAACAAATAAAAGGACTCATCACGGAGGGAAGCCAGGCACGACCAACAGGATGTATCTAACTAACGAGAACTCTGGCATGGCCTGGCGATGCCCTGGCCGTGCCCTGCTGTCCGCCGGCCCTTTCCTTTCTTACCCCCCCCCCTCCCCCTCCCCCTGCTCTCTCCCCCCTCTGAAACTAAGCGCGCTGGGCTTTTCAATCAACGGCCCGTGCGGTGCAGAGGTGTGCGGTGTATCGGCGCGGTGCCCAACAACTTCGTTCCCTTGCCGCGTGTTCTTTCTGACTTCGTCTGTCACTGCCGCTGCTGCCGCTGCTGCCGCTGCTGCCGCTGCTGCCGCTGCTGCCGCTGCTGCCGCTGCTGCCGCCCCACTGTCGGCGCCCTTCGGCGGCCCTCTGTCGGCAGCTAGCGCTCTGTGGGCACCGCCATCATCGGGTCAGGAGGCGACGGGGAAATTAACTACGGCCTTTTCGTGTGTACACACACAAAAAGAAATTCTAATTAAACCTTAAAAGCACACACTTTGTTAGCCAAAAAAATCTCAAAATAAAATGATGACGGTGAGAGACAGGCGGCCGGCCATCGGCGCCATCGGCTCTGTGTGTCGCCCTAACGAGCTCGGCTTGCTTCGGCTCGGCGCGGCTGCTGCAGCCCGCCCCGGCGGACCCGGCGTGCAACACGCGATTAATTCGTTCGCACGCGGCGCATTGCGGAGCTGCGCGGGGCTCTACCGCTGTGCGCTCTCCAGATATGGAAGCGAGTCCGACTGGGCCCTTATAACTCATGGGAGCTGAGCGGTGCGGAGCACACCGTGCTGGAGCTAGGCTGGAGCCGCCGCCCTGGCCGGTACTCGAACCCGCAGCTCCGCTATGCACACCGGATGGAGAACGGGTTCGCCGTTAGTGCTCTATGCAGGGCAGGTAAAAAAAAGAGGGGGGATGAAAAAAAAGGAAGAAATAAAGCGCCGTAATCCGCCTGGAGACTCGCTTGGACGCGGACGCTGGAGGCGGACAATGCGACGTGTAGGGCGGAGCGGCGGCGCGGCGGTGCACTGGTCTGCTGGAGGAAAGTCGCCTGTATGCTTCTCCATACCGCGCTCCCGTTGGTTTGTGTGTCGCTCGCGCGGCAGTCAGAAGGGAGCACAAATGTCGGGGCTGCGCTGGAGCCGCTGGAGGCGCTGGAGCCGCTCGCTGGAGTGTCCTGCCGGAGTCCTCCTCCGCGCGCTCTCCAGCAGCGCCCGGAGCCGCCCGGAGTCTACCCGCTCACCACGCACCGCCGGCACGAACTCCAAGTCCGGACGGACGTGAGGGGACCGGACGGCTCGTGCTTAAGCCAAAGCAGGGTGTGCGTTAAGTTAATAGCCCTGACAGAGTTTCTCGAATCACTTTAATTGCTATAGATCAAGTGCATTTTTTTTTCGAGTAAGTGATATAGTTCCAGAGAGCCCCCGGGGGGGCATATGCACAAGCATCTGAGTGTCTCCTGCTGGAGAGCGTCGTGAACACCTCGGCAGTGCGCGCCGCAAGTGAATACCTGGCGGCAGGCGTGCGAACGACGATGCGCGCATAGGCATGCACACACACACACACACACACACACACACACACACACGCACGCACACACGTGGCGTGAATGCACTCGTGAACTAACATGACACTAAGGGCCATCAGGGGAGCAGGACAGGAGACGGCGTACTGCGCACAAAGGACGGAGGACGCAGGGCTGCCGTAGGGCTGCCAAAGGGCTGCCGAAGGGCTGCCGAAGGGCTGCCGAAGGGCTGCCGAAGGGCTGCCGAAGGGCTGCCGTAGGGCTGCCGAAGGGCTGCCGAAGGGCTGCCGAAGGGCTGCCGTAGGGCTGCCGAAGGGCTGCCGAAGGGCTGCCGAACAGGGATTTAAAGGCCCGTAATATTACCGGTAAGATTCGCTAAGTTACCGTAACTTACGGTAATATTACCCGACCTTGAAAAATGTGGTATTTTTCGGTAATATTCAGATTTTCAAACTCTGAAAATTAGCTGCATTTGGTGTAAAAAAAAACGGCAAAAATGGGTGGGTCCTACCTCGTCCCAGACTTCCGTCCGGAACCGTTCCTGCTTAACTTCGGTGTTCGGATGGGAACCGGTGTACCAGGAGTTGACCGCCGCTAAGACACAGGCACGACGCAGCCACCTTGGTAGGCAGGCTTCCGCAACGGCCAACATCGCCCCTTCCGCTGACCAGATTTCAGGAGTCAGCCCCCTTCGACCAGCCAGTTGGTCTGTGGCCGTGAGGCCACTCCCTCGCGGATTGAGAGGGAGGTAGGATGCCCAGATCGTACACGGCCGAAGCCGATTGTACTCTACTCTTCTACGCCATGTATCCAAGTAGGTTGCCCGAATACTCCAGATTCCGAGGCCTTACGCTTGAAAAATGTAGAAGGCCGAACCCTAGGCCTCTACATTTAACTTCTGCCGAGTCTTGGCAAGCACCATTCCCCTGCTCGGGCGTCGAACCACTGTTCCTCAGCAGTGTATTCAACCTCCGGGGAATGGCCGCGGCCCAACGTCCGCGGTCACTCAGACAACACACTTTGAACACGTTCCTTTGGTATATTTTACCCACCATCCTCGGTCGGCAGACTTGAGAAAAATTTTTACTCCGGCAAAGAGTTGAACCCCGGACCTTGCGGTCGCCGCCCGGTCCGCTAGCCCACTACGCTACGGAGTTATGGTGGAGGGAGCAGCGCGCTGTTGATACTTTAGCCACTGTTGTCCCGCAGAGAGCAGAACCGATGGGATGATTTGGCTACTGTTATGTGGAAAACATACTAAGGCGTACTATTTTTAACAAATACCTGCTGTAAATAAATCTTTCTCATTTTTACCAAAAATACCCGTGACTTACCTATCTTTCCGTAACTTACCGTAAGGTTGAATCTTACTGGTATTTTTAATCCCTACTGCCGAAGGGCTGCCGAAGGGCTGCCGAAGGGCTGCCGAAGGGCTGCCGAAGGGCTGCCGAAGGGCTGCCACAGGGCTGCCGAAGGGCTGCCGAGGAAGACCTTGCCGTAATGCGTGTGAATATGCAGACGTTTGCAGCCTGCTCGCACAGCACGGCAGCACCGGCCAGGCGGTGGGGCGCCGCGTGGAACAACACATACGATGGCCGATGCCACGGCCGTGTCTTCCCGTTGTAACAACGGTTACGGCGGCGGGCGGCGGCGCCTGCAGCCCCGACAAACAGACGAATACCGCACCGCGTGAACGACGCCGCAGCCCACGATGAGGTTTAATCATTCATTCATGCCTCCTCCCCACCCCCACCTCCCTCCCTCCACCGCCGCACCCCGATACTCCCTATTGTTTTCCTGCTCTTTAATTTCCAACCAGATTCCGTATAACAACAAAACGCGCCGACGCGGCGGTCGGCGGCCGGCCGGGGAAAAGTTGTTGCGCTGTCTCATTAATTTCTTTTCCGTCAGAGGAAAGCTTTTGTAATAATTTTCTGTAAGGCCTGGTGCTGCTGCTGGCGCGCGCGTCTGCAGAGGTATACAGTTTGCGCGCGCCTCCGAGCCGTGCCTCCCGCTGGGCCGGGCCGGGTAGCATTCATTAGGGCAAACATTTCACTGGGGGGCCCACCCCGCCCCGCGCGGCCACGCGCTTAAAGGGCTTGTCTGTGTGTGCGGTGGTGTGGCGAGGGCCAGGGCACGGCCACGGCACGGCCACGGCACGGCCACGGTGTAGTACGAGCATTTTGGCATCCCGCTGCAACGCGTTTGTGGGGCAGAACCTGAGCTTTTCATGGCACTGAACCAAAATTCAGACTCGCGGGGCCGAGGGGGAGGGGGGGGGGGGGGGGGGGGAGCAGCTCGCGCCGACGTGACATGGCAGCATGACCCCACCATGGAAATGACCCGTCTTTTAGCATTTGTTTTTTTGGCAGTGTCGCGCGCCCCGCCGCGGGCGCCTCTTGTGTCGCCGTATCGATTGGCGCGCTGCGAGACTCGGCATCGGGTTCGATAGTCTCGCTGGGAATGCTGGCGGCGCCGGCGCTCAGCTGTCAGCGCGTAATCGTTCAACCCGCTGATGGGTTTGGTACAACGAAGGGGACAGAGAGAGAGACACACACACACACACACACACACACACACACACACACACACACACAAAGTAAACGAGACAGAGACAGAGCATATAGCGAAACTCAAGCAACAGTGAGAAGGTGTGGATGGGATTGGAACGTCGGGTAGTAGTGTATATAGTGCGGTGCCGCTGTAAATAGCCTCGCGCCGACCCGAACTCTCTGAAAGCGGCCGCGACAACTCGGTGACGCTATTGGCACGCGCCCCGCTCGCCCCCTCCCCACCCCCTTCCCCACCTACCGCTGCGTCTGACTGCCTCTGCGGTCGCGGCCGCCACGCCGACACCTCCCAGGTGTCGTCAGGCTGGCTTGCACTTTCGTGACATAAGAATCCCCCCCCCCCTCCTCCCCGCCGTACCGTTAACCACCGGGGCGCGCCACGATTCCCTCCCTCTCTCTCTCCCTTTCATCGCTCTCTCTCTCTCTCTCTCTCTCTCTCTCTCTCTCTCTCTCTCTCTCTCTCTCTCTCTCTCTCTCTCTCTCTCTCTCTCTCTCTCTCTCTCTCTCTCTCTCTCTCTCTCTCTCTCTCTCTCTCTCTCTCTCTCTCTCTCTCTCTCTCTCTCTCTCTCTCTCTCTCTCTCTCTCTCTCTCTCTCTCTCTCTCTCTCTCTCTCTCTCTCTCTCTCTCTCTCTCTCTCACCCTCCTCTCTGCTTCACGTCTCACCTGTGCCGGCAAGTACCTGGCTAACGAGACGCCCGTTCAAAGTTTGGCCCTTCTTATATAGGCGGCAGCGGCCGCAGCCCCGAGCGCTAGTGCGGAGGGGAGGGCAGAGGCAGGTGAAGCAGTGTGGTGTTGGAGTCAATCGACCAGCCGCCGCTGATGGCGGGAACAAGTGCACGACAAGACGCGCCTCCCGCCACTGGGGCCGACTATTTACTGGGACGGAGGAAAAAGCAGCCAGGGAAGAGGACAGCAGAGGAAGGGTTCCTCGAGGAATGCATTTCCAGAGCGTAGCCCGACGGGGCCACCAGGCAAGGGGGCGCACGGATGGGGCCCCGCCGTTGCTCCATGGGTGCGGAAAACGGGAGAGGTTTCCTCCGTTTTTGTAGGCGTTTTTGTGAGCGATGGGGGGGGGGGGGGGGTAGAGGATGCAGCGGCGCGCGGCACACCCGAGTGGCGCCGCAGGGCCGCAGGGCACCGCCCACCCTCCTCCGCCAATTACAGTAGTCGATGATGAAAATGACCCCTCGCCGAACGAACACCGTGTTTACACGGCAGGATTCGTTTAGTACTTCTTTATTCGACGCGGCGAACGTCCCGGAGTCCGGCAGCAGCGCGGCAGAGGGCGCGGCAGTATCTCCCATCTATCACTTATT